>BSUD01000001.1:4804864-4821752 GCA_033239045.1 Fagopyrum esculentum
ATATATATATATATATATATATATATATATATATATATATATATATATATATATCGTGCTCGTATATATAATTGTGTTATCTAAACAAATCCTAAGGCTTCGTCTAGGACAAAACATCTTATATAGAGGTTTTGATTACGGTGAAGAGGCTCCTGGTAGAGAGGAGAAATTGTGTTCGTTTCTTATATACGAGTTCATATTTTTATTATGTGAGTTCATTTTATTTTGCTATTAATGTTCATTCTTTTCATATCATTAATTACATTTTTTTTAAGATAAAATTCATTTTAAAAAATTACAAAAATCGAACTAGGTAATACAAAAAAAATAACAAAATTTTCTCTTAACCTCATCTCCACAATGTGCCTCCTTACCGAACCAGCATATATATATACACTATTAATGGGTTCAAGACGGTCCAATCTAAACCCGGACTATATCCACTTTCTTTTCAAAAAATGTGTTAAAAGTTAAAAAGACCAGAACCATCTGATGATAACGGTCCAAGACCGGACCATAATTTCTTGTCCCGGGATCTGCACAACCCTATTATAATCTGCTTATAGTCCATAAGCTGTTTGCGTCAAACAAAGCCAAGAACCAGAATCCAAGCAAGTCATAGGTCATTCAAACAGGCATCACCCACAATCATTAAATTCTTCCAATATAACTTTCAAGGGTCATTCAAATCAAGATCAAGAAGATTCATAGTGATGAATCTATCATTTTCATAGAGAAACTGTGACTGGATAAAAGATTGTGAAGTAACCCAAGTTGCCATATAGAAACTTCTTCACTGTACAAGATCTTATGATTACCTGTGTACCGGGCAAAACTGTCTTGGTCCGCTTTACTCACGAGAGAGTGAGAGACGACTTTGCACATTACGAGCACGATAAAAAGATGAGTAAAAGAAGGAAACTTATTTGGTATTCAGGACCACCATTGATCAGGCACAGTATGAAAGTAGGTAGTCATTGCCTTTCGGAACCTTCTCTTATACTGCTTGGGAGATATAATGGTTGGTGACGCGTTTTTTGGACCACCGAGGAGACCAGATGCCTTTACCCACGTCTCTAGATGCTTGTCCCATGTGTACTGTCTCATGTAATCGATTATTCCAAGAACCAGCTCTTTGCGTTCCTCGTCTACCCCGACCAGCAATGAATAGTCCATGACATCTACAGACTGAAAGAAATAAGGATGGTTAAGACAATAGGGACATTTCAAAGGTTGGATCACGTAGAATGATTCCTTGTCGAGACACGGATAAAAACCAGACAAAAAAGATCTATGATTGAATAATTTCCATCATTCACAAGTTTGGCTCAAGTTAGGATACTAAAGCTAAGTAGGTCATGTACTTGTGAACTTTTTGATGTATAATCTTGAACTACCAATCTATATATAGCCAAGTAGGTTGAGTAAGTAGGCTTTATGATTAGTTTTTTTTTTTAGATTGGTAGTTTAAGATTACACGGTGAACGGTACGTGATTCCAACCCTAAAAACTCATTTAGGGTGGGTGGGTTGAGTTTGTTTGAGGTGGATGGCTTGAGTCACATTTTTGACAGTCAATGTAGGCTTTTGGTAGATACCCAAAAGATGTTGTGAGAATGAAAAATCGTGTACTGCCACAACAGTGACACTGACACCATATTCCGGCTTATTGAGAGCACTTGGAACATGTGTTGGTATATGTAGGTGACTAAGTGTTACAATAAGACAATAAATCTAGGTATACATATACGATGGGCCAAGGACCGAGCGAGACGAGCTCTTCCTAAGCCGTATTGGACTCGGGCCGACAGGGGATGCGGGGGCCAGTACGAATTCTATCTATTGGAGTATAAATAGATTAGTTTTAGGGTTGTATTCTTTTATCCAATATTAAAATCCCTAGCTGCAAGCTCCGTGCAGCAAAACCATCAAAAATGTTTTCCTCTTCTTTCGTTGTTCCTCTTATTAACTCGTTCAAATCACAACAGTAGGTGATTGGGAAAGATTAGAGTTTTAGGAGATTTTGGGGAGTTTTTTTAACTTGTCCACTATGGTCAATTCACTCTAAAAAATCTACCCACAATTCAACAAATCTACTCATATTTTACAAAGCTCTATCAAAACACCTATACCCGAAAAAGCTTAAACTATCAAAAAAAAACTTTTTTTACCAAACATGCCGTAAAGTCTAATATAATGCACAACAAGTTTCCCCGGAATAACATAGTTTAAGAGAAACATACCGCCAGAAAAGAGGTATCGTTCCAAACAGCTCTTTCCAGCCTTCTTTTTGCCTTGCTTCCAAGAAATATGGGATTAGTTCTCAATGCTTCCAAGAGGTTCAGATCTAGGAGCACTTTATTTGGCCCTGTTGTGTCAGGGTTGTAACGAGATCGAGAAGAGCCCTTCAAATCATAGATCCTGGATATAGTTCTTCTAAAGAAAATATTCTCCATTATCATCAAATCCATTTTTGTTTCCTTGCAACCCTTCAGATTCTTAACTGAGACCTGACCCAAAAAAGCAAGAGACAGGGATATCAATAGCAGCTCTCAACAAGTAGGATGATAAGGAAAGAAGAAAATAGATCGTGAACATGAAATGAGTAAGACAAACCTGATAAACACCAAGAACCTTTGCAAGACATGTTGGACTCCCTGAGTTGAGAGAATCAGTCAAATATCTGAAATAGTCATTTGCAAGATCCTCAAATGATTCCAACTCGGTTTTAGTCAATTGTTTTATTATGAACCTGTCATCCATTGATTTTGCAAAGTAGACGTTGCTTTTTCCGCCTTGTGCACTCCATTTCTTGCATCGACTCAAGGAGCGTATAAAATCTACTTTGGAAGGACAGCATTTCATTCTAAGCTTGTGAAATTGCTTCCCAAAATAACATGTCACAGAGAACTTGGTTTTGCCTATAGCATTAGGAGAATCATCTTCAAACGAAACTTGCAAGTGAGGTGATTTTTTGGAGCTGTTATACAAGCTATTAGTCTTGGGCGAGGCATTCTCAGATCTATAGCTTCCATATCCAATATAATCCAAATCCAAAGACCCAAATGACGGCCAGGATGAAATGCTGTAAGCTGTATGGTCCTCCCTATTGTGACGATTGGCATAAGAGCTGCCATCATCATCATTTACCTTACTAATCCAGTCCTCGTGCTCATTAGAGCTTAGAGCATATGATATTATGCTGGTGGGTTCATCATCATAAACAGCAATCACTAAATTGTTTCGACCGAGCTGTGGAAGAAGCAAGTGTGCCCCTTCAGACATACAAGATGCTGAGATGTGTGACAGAGGAAATCCCTGTATAGAGGTCAACCTCTGTGCACCAAATAAAGGATCTGTGGCCATCCTTCTATTGTCACGCGAACCAGGGAAAGACCTTACAGTTGAGAACTGCAATGGAAGAGGTAGCATTTTACGGAGTCTTTCCCTCAACCTCGTAGAAGAGTCAAACGAATGAACCCTCGACGGAGATATCAATCTTTTAACAGGCAGATTATCTACAGAACTTACTTGGCTTGCACCACCAACATGTTGAACATCTAAATACAGATGTGGAAACCGAGATTCTAATGGATTTCGACCCATGCCTGTCCATGCAGAATCTATTCTATCAGACAAACTAGATACAACAAAGGGTAAGCTCCCTGAGGAATTCTCACACATGGCAATTTCTTCATCCATTTGTTGTTTCTGTCTTTCGAGCCAGATATCAAAATCATTCTTCATAGAAGCATTAGTCGCATAATCAGCATCCTGCAGTGGTAACAATCGATTTGTAGACATAAATTCTTTTTTTTTGGTAAGCTCTAAGGCATCTTGTGCTCTCTCACTACCATACTTCAGATCCTTTAGAGACCATTTGGTGCCAACATCAGCTCGCAATGCAGCGTCCTGTGAGACCTCACAGATGGAGCCCCAAGACCCAAGGAGAGAATCAAGAGAACAAAACCGATGCTCCCAAACATATGATCCAACTAAAAGTGAATGCCTCAGATTATTAAGTTCTAGGACATCAATGCCTTTTTGAACCGAAGAAATGTATCCACTATCCTGATCCAGCAAACCCTGGAAGAAAGTGCATATACCAAATGAAATACTTCAGACTATCTCAAAATAGTGTCTCGCTCTAAAAAATTACAAATGCCAACTAACAAATTTAAATAAAAATCATAAAGGTTACATACAGATAAGATCTATAAGCCAATCTAAATTCAATAAAATTATTGAACTGAAAATATATTCATCCACTCTTCAATGAAGTCAAAACGATTCCAAAAAAAATATGATTTTTCACCAATGCTTGCAGCGTGTATTATATAGAAACCAAGAAACTTTGGTAGTCCTTCCCAGGCAATAATAGTTTATACCCTCAAGAACAAGGAACATAAGAAGCTTATTTCTTGAAGACTGACCATGAATCTAATCTCAATGCTACCGAACCAACTAGGGGAGGGACGGAAAAATGTCTCTAAAGAGCCATATTGCGCTCCATATCAATGCCTATGGATGAACGTATGCATTTCGTAATTTTTTTTACAGCAGGTACTTTTTATTGGTTAGTGTAAATAATAATTTGTGGGAACATTGAATTAGAAAAGCAAGGGAGCTAAAATGGGAATATATATATATAGGCTCAAAGACCAAATTCGGCAAACAGATGCAGGTTCATGGTCACCGGTGTAAGCACTTACATTGTAATAATTTATTTCTTTAACGAGAAGACCCTTCAGTGCAATAACATGCTTGTTCAGGTTCTCGCAATCAGATGTTCCACGGTGCAAAGAAAGATTCTTTTGTTCCAGGTTATTCAGAATCTGAACCCTCTCCCCGTAAAGAGTTTCCACCTTAATCTTTATCTGTGTTCAGAAAAGGAAGAAATGCAGATGTTATCCTCATAACTATGGGAAATGATCAATGATTTGCCAGCACCTAATGTGCTGATAACCATAGAAAGATTTATCTAATTGGCAACAAGAAAGTGACCTGAATTGCTTCCTGTCTTAACCATTCTTGTTCACTTCGGCTATTTATGAATTCGAGGTTTGAAGGAGGCAGATGAACAGAGAGAATGTCAATTTGAGAATAGCGGAAAAATGCAACCACGTTACCAAACCTGCTTAATAAGGAAGGTAATTAGCAAATAGCTTCCATTTTTAGTTGGTTAGTAAGGTAATCAGGAAATATTATATGACCGGAAGTACCCGTAAAACCTCAGACAATCTCTTTGCAGAGAATGACCACAGCTTGCAATACGGTTAGCAGTCACATGATTTGAGAAGCTAAGTTCCAAGAACTTCCCAAACGAAAGTCCCCAGGCAGCATCAGACATCAAAACTCTACGAGTCGCAGGTGGAACTCCATCTTTATATGCACATAGAAGACACCTATGCCACATCCAAATTTTTCCGTCCCTCTGTCCAGGAAGTTTCTGTGAGGATAGACATTTCACACTGATGGTCAGACTTCCCCTTCTATGAGTATAACACTGGACATGTGCTTCAACAGGCTCCTTACAGGATCTGCAGTAGGATGCCTGAAAAGGAAAAAAAACTCGGGATGAATAGACTGAAGTATAGAACTGGTTTCTCTTTTTTGATCTACAATTACCTTTGAGTGCCAAGCGAGAATCTGAAATGTCACATTTCCTACCTTATGGAGGAGGGGCACATTCAGTTAAAGTTAAGTGACTGCAAAATATTCACAGGTAAAACAACAAAAGCATACCTGATTAAATAAGTCCTCACAGAGGTACCTTCCCAGTGGCTTATCAAAAGAACCATAGAACTTGATACGCAAGAGTTTAGAACATTCACAAATAGTTCCCTTCGTAACAGAACGGCTGGAAAAAGAAACCAATATGCTTTCCTGATTGTCTTCTGCAGAAATGTATGCATTAGATGTCTGTTGAGCAACCATTTCTGACTCTACAGGATGCTGCTGCCCTACCCCTATAGGTTCAGACAATTGAGTCTTAGAACTATTCATAGTGTCACAAGGGCAGCCAGACATTCCTACTTTATAACCATCATCTGTAATGGAAGAACAATCAACAGCTGCACCAGCCACTGAACCATCAAGACATCTATCAGATATAACATCATCAGTTTTATCATCCATAGAGACAGAGATATGAACAGAATGAAGGTGCTCGGCTGATGACAACAATTCACCAGCTTCCTTGCAGTGGTGTGGAGACTCTCCAGGCACCGCAGCCACATCAATCAATTGTTGAGGTTGGATATTATTCGAAGGGTTGGGGCCAGAGACAACCGAAGTATGCATATTTGTCTTCTCTGGCACGCTGAAGGAGGAACTCAATGTCACTTTTGGCAAAGTGGCTCCCTCATCAGCCAGAAAAGAAGTCTCCAAGAACAAATGATAAGCAGCAAAAACAGCATACTGAAGAACACTTTTAATCTTCTTCAGTTCATCGCGACATAACCCTTTCAGCAGAATCTGCAGAACGACATAACCCTTTCAGATAATTGAGACAGGACTAATTGCGGTAGCATTTAGATCCGAATGACCTTGCCAAAAATCAGATAAAGAAGGAAAAAAGGTGGTTGTCCGATTGAGAAAAAATTTAAAGAAGATATACTCACTAAGGAGTAGAAAATATCACTGTAGTAATCATTCTTGAACACAGAGCGATATGATCATCAGAGAATATTGTTCTATATCTTTATATTGAAATTATGAGATTCAAGTGCGAGATATACCACAATCAGAACACACTGCAAATCGGAACTGATAGCAATTAATTTGAAGGGCCTACTATTAGGGGTGTCAATGGGTCGGATTTGGGGCAGGGAGTACCCTATTCATCCCCATCCCCGTTTTGTATAATGCCCCCCGTCCCCATCCCCGTTCGGATATTGAAAATTGTCTTCATCCCCATCCCCATCGGATATTTGTCCCCCTCGGGGAATCCCGTCCCCATTTAATTTTTCCCATTTTAAAGTTTGATGGGTTTTCCACGCAAAATTCGCCGTCCCCGTCGCATATTCGTTTCCATCGGGGAATTCCTCGTCCCCGTATTTGGATTCAGTGTCTGTTGGGGAGGAGATATGTTGTGAGTTTCCTAGTGTAAACTATAATAACTTGCTGAGGCATATCCTTGAACTGAATACTGTCATATTCAAGACTGCAACACCAATTTTCTAATTTGAACATGCTTCATAAATCATGAGGCATACCCTTGAAATGAATAAGTCAACAAAGAAAGTTTTTCTAATGAAACAACCGTAGCAACTAGCAACCAATACTGAAGTATGGCATCAACTCATAAATCCGTCGGATTCCCCGTCGGTGTTCCCCGACGGGTTCGGGTTCGGATCGGGGGCGGGGCGAATACCCCTATCTTCATCCCCGTCCCCATCCCCATCCCCAAGCGGGGAATCAATTTTTAAACCATCCCCGTCCCCGTTTAAAATCCCCACCCTCATCCCCATAACGGATAATACCCGCTAATTTTGGGAATCCCCAACCCATCTACACCCCTACCTACTATTGTCTATGTTACAGCGCTACACCCTCTAATCTTTCACTTACTACCTTTCCTGACTTCAAATTTATTTGTTTTAGAAGACAAGGTTTCAACTTGTAGAAGACAAGGTTTCAACTTGTAGCAGCACAGAAAGAAGCACATCTTAGTTGGATCTACTGTAGCAACCATTGTTTAGAAAACTTCAAATCTTGAAAATAAGCCTGTCAACAAGATGACACATCCGAGGGTCACAGGATGTGTGTGCGTGTGCGTGTGAGTGGGTGGGTGGGTGGGGGGGTGGGGGGGATTCAGAGCTGCAGCACCATTCTAAGCAGATTAAGGGTTCCGTCCTTGAAAATCATATACTTCTACAAGTGCTGATGTGCAGCTTGAGGAATAGAATACATCACATAATAAACATACAACCGTGGAAAGGATAGATGTCCCCTATCTCTATTAACAACCATACCAGGTTTTGCACATCATCCAGGCAAAAGATTCTGCCAAAGGTAAATTGAAGATGTTCATGAGTAAATGGAACACCAAATGAAAAACTAAACCACTACTTAATGAAACTGATGAATTAGAGAACCGGCATGTATGAAGAAACTTAAACCAAAAGACAAATGAGCCCCAAGAACCGTAGTCAGCTTCACCATACTAACCAAAAGGGTAAAAAATAGAAGACAAACTAATTGGTCATTTATAAATTGGGAAAGACTATCTTAATGGTAAATATCAATCCACTGTTAGAATTTGAAGTCCGAGATCCAGACCAGCATGCAGCTAAGCACTATACTAGCCTTGGAAATGAAAGGAAGTAGTACGCATTGTTGAGGAATAATTAGTTGCTCGCATTAAAAGGCTTGGCTGTCAATTACTGGCATACTGATGAGGCAAAAAGAGTATCAACAAAATCAGATAATGTTGCTTATTTTGACCATGGAAGTATTATTCTCAACAATCAAATATATTTTTTTTTTTAAATATCTTTGAAATAATTTCTTATTCTCTATGCAATCTAAACAGATCAAACACTTCAAGGAAAATTGAAATGAATGTTAACAGAGGAATGTAGGAATTACCGTGCAACCTAAACGTCTTGGACAACCTTGAAAGTACATTAGGGTTTTTGATGGTCTCTTGTTAACTTGTTTGGTAGCTTCAAGTTCTTCAGAAATCTTTTCCAATCGAAAGAGATCACAATGTCCCAAACGAGCCATAGAAATACTATCAAGAGTTGTGATAGAAGCTCCGGTGCACCGAGCTATGCGCTGCAACAAAGGCCTTTTGACATTCAAGACCAATGATATATCCTTTATGAGCAAATACTCCTGAGCATATGGAGCCACACTTTTTTCAACTAATAATACATTTGGTCTATGGGCCTCGATCTTTGAAAGAATTATCTTTAGGTGATTCATTTCCTATCATAAGAAACCAGGTGATTTGTTGTTATAATATTAATATACGAAATCCTTCTGGAAGAAATGAAAGATCATAAAATTACCTCTTCAAGCAAGGTATTGACTGAAGCTAGTTGATTAGCAGCCCTTTGGTACTCAAGTGACCCTCCTATAAGCAACAATCTAGGGTGTTTGTGTTGAGAAGTCATCCTTTTGTGTTTAATGTTCTTTGTACAGACTATTCCCTTTATAAGATCACTTCAGAAGAAAAACAAAATGAATATGAATTAGGAGAATACAAAGGGTGAATATCACTATGCACAAAACAAGTATTTTGAAGTAACTATATATGCATTACATAACAATCATTCACAGAGACGTACCTTTGATCTGGACTTCCTGATGCTACACATTTAATCTTTAAATAAGCCCCAGGATCCATGCTACCCCCTTCACTAGTATCTGGCTTCATAAAATTTGTAGCTTGCCACGCGAACTTACTGATGATATCAAGCCAATCCTCACTTTCGTTTTCTTTAGTGAATTTAATGCCTGCACCCTTCAACAACTGTGATACAAGAGCTTTAAAGTGACCTTGTATCACAGGTTTATAGGATTCCTTATGCTCCACGCTACGTTTCTCCTTTCCACCTACCAGCATACTAAGATCCTCACTTGATGAAAATACTCCCCCCGACTCTCCAATTGCATCATCTTCATCATCATATTCAAAATAGTTGCTCCTGGTGTCATCATATTCATCCTCAGCAGGTGGAGGAAACCAAATGCGATCATTGTTCTCAAAATCAAGCCGCTTTTGAAACTTCCCCTCATTTTTCATGATGGACAAGACATCAATGCAACTATCAACATGTTGTACATCCTGGGTCCCTCCCTCAGGCCTTACTAAAATCGCCATTGTGTGTTGGTTACACGAACCTTGGTTTGGGGAGTTTGGGCTCAGTTGTTTCTCATGCTGTACAGAATGGTAAGCTCTAGGCATACTATTATTGATCCTAGAGGGGCTGTCCGAAGGACTGGATCCCAATGACATGTAACTATCGCACTCATGTCTAAAACTAACACTACTTGTCTCTATGTCTGAACTTTCAAGGTAGGACTCACTTGAAGGGCTGAAAAAGTGCTCCCCATGATCCTCAGCTTCTTCGTCACTCCTATATATAATCACAAGAAATTTTTAGAACATCTTGGGGATGCAAGGAAGCATCTTCAGTTTAACAATTCTTAATCCTCAACCAGATCCAATCCAAGTTAAGACACTATTTTTTTTTAATCATCAGCAGATGTTGTTTGTAAACCTCCTTAATTTGGACAGTTACAATAAGCACATTTGTTTAATTGAAAAATAGATCAATATCCTAGTCAATATCTACTGTGATGCTATGACCAACTGATGGAGCCACGAATTAAAGTTAATTAAGTGATTATAATTGTGGGAAACAGACAGAGAAATTAATAAAATCCGTTCATATTTATGCAAAACCAGTAGAAGCTTATCATACTAACCGGGTAGGAGAGAAGCAAGCTGATATTGTTGACGGATGAACAGAGACAGAATCATGACAACGTTTATTATTCGAATAGAAATTAGGATTCTTGTCACCATATGCGTTCTCGCGATCAGAACAAGGAGATAGAGGCTCAGGACTTCCACTCGGAGATTCAAAAGGGTAGATATGTTCCATGTTTCCCTTATAGGCTCTAGAGCAAATCATACAAGACTTGATGAAGTTCTCATTCTCCGAACAACAATTTCCGAAATCGTCAATTGTTGCAGCAATATTAACAAGAGAGACACTTCTACGAACAAAAGATCCATATAAACACCGCCCACAACCATGACAGAGTTTAGGGGAAAACTCTGTAGATCCCGGTTGGCTCTCGGTACAAGTCTTCCATATATTTTCAGCCATGGGAAGTTCAGTAGACTACGATGCAAAACACTAACACCCCACGAAATCCAGAACCAAAGCTTAATAAACAGATCTTATAAAGAAGGATCAGTCACTCACATGAATTGTACTGCCCACCATGCCCCAAGACAAGCCCAGCTGAATCAAATGGGAGAATTCTAATAATCTCCTCCCAATACAATCTGGCACAGACTCACAATCTTCAATTTCAGCCTATACATACTCAACAAATAAAGGTTGTGAAAATTCACCACAGGAGGGTCAAGTATTAGAGATTAAACAGCATCCAGCCCACAGAAAAAAGGGTGTGGGAGGTCCTAAAAAAGGTTACAAATCGCCCACAGTATCATAGCAGAAGAAACTTTTTACAACAAAATCTTAATCTCCAACTCAATACCGCCCAGATATGCCACTAAAAATGATCCAAGCATCAAGTTGCGAGTATCCAAATCTCCAATTTCCCCAAAATCAACGGCTTGAGATATGGAAGCTATGTCAAAAACACTAATCAATATCAAACCGATAAAGAGGAAGTGGAGACAGAAGTAAATGTAGAAAATTCAAGTACAAATTCGAGACTAGACTGCAGAAATTTAGGGATTGAGGAGAAGGGAAAGAGATTACAGAACAAAGAGGACGAGAATGAAAAGCAGGAAAAGGAGTGCGGAAAAGGTTGAAGGTGCTCTTGTTGAAGCTCGCATGGTGAACAATCCACAACAGCTGCTCGGATTTTGGTTATCGCTGCGAATGAAATCGTCTGTGATTGGCGTTACCGTTATCATCTTCTTCTATCTCACTCTCAGCTTTGCATTTTTCTATACCCTCGCCAAACTCTCGCTTTCTCCCCTGTTTTAAAATGGTTTATTACACAAAACTACCCTCATATTACGATATGTTTCACCAACTACCCATATCTTTTCAGATTTGTACAAAATCGTCATTGATTATGTTTCCTTCTACACACTACCCACGTCTATTCATTGATACGAACCCAAATTGATCCGGAGTGAAACGAGTCAAAACCAAATACTCATATCTTTTCAGATTTGTACAGAATCGCCATTGATTATGTTTCCTTCTACACACTACCCACGTCTATTCATTGATACTAACCAAATTGATCCGGAGTGAATCGAGTCAAAACCAAACTTCAAAATTTTTTGGACAAAAAATTGACCTATGAAACACCATTGCACAAAATAGATATATAATCGAAAGTTCTCTATGAAACACCATTGCACAAAATAGAATTAGTTATTGGCTTAAACTCATCACTAAACTCGAACTTTGAAATTTTTTTAACCTAAGATTGACCATAACACACTAGGGTCGGTCCAGATCGAATAATCCAGGTCGGTTCATTTGTTTTGAACAAACTTACACATCTTATTGTTACTATATTTTGAGATCAGATACTTATGTTTTGGTTCGAAGTATTTGCTTCTATATCCGATATTTGTATGTTTATAGATGTTGTGACGATAATTTGATCTCGAACTTTCTAAAAAAGTATAATGACAATTAATTTGAAGATCAACTAGAGTATGGGTTCATTTGTATATTTTGAAATGTTAAAATTCATTTATTTATAATAAAACTACATTAGATAAACATATTTGAGATTATGAATGATGTTGTGAAATATTCCATAACTAAGGGAAATTTATATAATTTATCCTATAAAAATTGGCATAAGCAACGGATAAATGTCTATTATAATTATCATTTATTTATCTTGTCATTATCAATTGCTTATGTCATTTTTTCATGCCGCTTATGTCATTATCTTTACATTACTATTATAATATATACAAAACAGTAAATTGACTTTGACATTATAAAAAACAATAAAGAGGCTTTTTTAACTCAAATATTTTTGGACCGGATTCGGACCGAGTCTGGAGTTTGAGTCTAAAAAAGTCTTCGCCATATCCATCATACTCGGTTTTGGGTCGGGTTTTTGGGTCTTATTTTTTAAAACTGAAAAAAAAAATCATTTCATATATAAATTAAAATAAAAATAGTATAAAAAAACAAAGTAGTATAATAATTATCTAGAAAATTGGCTAAATAAGGCAAGTCAATAATTGTTAAAACTAGACTTATTGAAACTTGAAAGGTCTTATGTTTGAATCCTATCACCTACCCTTATATTTTAAATATTTAAAAATCTTTCATAAAAAAATAATTTCGGACCACACTTTCCGAAGACCTAAAGATTCTACTTATACTCGCCCTTGTATCCGGATGGACCGTCCCGAATCTTATATGTATTAAAGGAGAGTCCTCTTTTACCACGTGTCGCAACCACGTTTCTCTAAGCCAAAAAAATAATTCATTATTTTTTAAATAGATAATTAGAATTATCATTAAGATTTTGTTAAAAAATTATTTGATAATTAAACATTTTTATTTAACTAATTTTTTTTAAAATAATTAAATTTGATAGCTTTATTTAACTAAATATTTTTATTATTTTGGGTTTTAATTGTTAATCCTAAAATATTTGGGATTCAGTTATCAATCCTCATATTTTCACCCAAACGAATTTTATATTTGAAATTTTAATTTATAAAAAAATTTATAAAAAAAACATAAAAATTAAAATCAAAATATCTTTGCTACATGTTGAAGTTTATAAGTTTTAAAAAAATTATATCAACTAATCCGTGCAAGGCACGGGGATTACACTAGTTTAGGGTTGTTATACGAGTCGAGCCTATAATTTGTGTGAGCTTTAATATGTTTTATTTAATATTTGGCTCGTTTAGAAAGCGAATCAATCGAGCTTTTCCGAGCCTAATCAGGGTAGTTTGGCTAATATAATGCTCCTATAATGTAATTAAACGAGCCGAGAATTGACATGCTCAAGTTCGGCTTGTTTATAAACAAACCGAGTCTAAATTTCGTACGAACTTTAGAATACATTCGATTTTGACTCGTTTAGAAAATAATTGAACTCAAACCTAATTTTTAACGAACCAGTTTTTTGAGTAACTCGTCTAGTAAAACACTCTCATCCGAATTTACTTGCGACAACATTTAGATCACAATAGAACGAAAGATGAGATGATTGGAGATCACTTTGGAGATCACTTTGTATTATTGATATAGGACACAACTTATCCCTAACCTCGGATACTTGTATAATTTTATGTTCATGTTACACTGGACAATATTTGTTAAGTTATCAATGTCATTTAGCTTACCCACACATTCCTTGCTTTTATTTGAAAATGATAGGTTCATTTGAATTGTGTATCCCTATCTCTATCCTTCTACTGTCACTACTTTCACAAGGTATATTTATTTATTTATTTATTTATTTTTGGTTTATTTATTTTATTTTTTTCAATTCATTTCTTAGCATTACATGACGTATATTATAGTACATTATAGAATAATGTTGCAAATTAATATTGTTTTACCAACATCAGTCAAACTAATTATAATCAAAACTATATTTTCAATATATACTTAAAGGTGCAAATGAAATCAAATTATAGATATAGATGACTACGTTGATACAAATGTTTTCTTAGAGTTAAAAATAACCTAATTTTTGGTATGTATCATCCGAAAAACTATATATACTTGATTGATACAACGGGTGATAAATATACCAAGTAGATAATGGGTGGAATGACGGTTCTATATATTAGGTCAAGTAGATAATGGGTGGAATGACGGTTCCTATGGTGAAACTTTGGGGTATTTACCTTGGCTTGAGGTTAGCTTGGGAGTGGTAGTCAATTCGAAATTAGCTATCACTCTTCTTGACAAGACTTTACTCCGGAGTCACACCTTTGTCAGTCTGGTCATTAAGTGTCGCGACTTTATTAAAAGGGATAGGGTCATCCAACTCCGGCATGCCTTTCGTGATGCGAATAACGTGTTGCGGATTTTCTTGTTGATCTTGCGTTTAATTGTCCTGTTGGACTTAGTGTATTGTTTGACCCTCTCGATTGCATAGTGAATCTTTTACGTTATGATGTAAGGGGTCAGACTATCCCCGAGTGATTACAACTTAGCCCTCTTTTTATTAATAAAAACGCGTTTAGATGCATCGGAGACCACTGACTCTTGATTCAAAAAAAAAAAAGTCAATGACATATAAATGTGACATTAATTGTTGAAGTATAAGATTTTGAGGTGGTTTGGGAATTAAGATTTCATTTAAAGAACAATAAAAATATTAAATGAAGAAAGGTATAACATTTTAAATTAAATAAAGATGACTCTCAAAAATAATTTATGTGAAGTAGTTTATTTTAGATATTATAAAATTTTTTAATAATTTACGATATTATTTGATAATTATATTAAAATACTACCACTTTCCCATTTGGCTCTACCAATGTGAATTGCAACCAAACAAAAAATTGTAGGAGTTATGGGTGTCTTGTTCCTCCCCTTCATGTACTATCATAGTATCATGACCTAAATTGCTCCTCCCTTCATTCCCCTCTTTGAGTCCATATCGAGCCACCACCCACAACCATGGTTCGAGTTAACCGTATGCTTGTCGAACTATATGTAAAACCTAAATTTCAAACATCCCACATTTCAGCTCATGTCTTATTGTCTGAATAATGTCTTTATCATGTTCTCTCCTATTAATTTTGACCATTTTTAAGTGGTTTCGAACCACACTTTCAAATTTCTGACTCATAAAAATGTATTGCCTAGGAATTTACGTGCTTTATAGGTGTGAATTTACAATGAGTCAAAAATTATGTTACAGTTTCGCTGCAAATTCAAGCAAATTTGAGCTCAAATACATCACATAAATCCAATGAGAATTTACCCAAAAATAAATTGATGATAAAAAAATAGTCAACCAACTTTATACGTCAATTATCTCGTCATCTCGTTTTATATCTCTATACTAGAAAAATTTTCATCCTCCCTTGGTCATACTTTGATCTCTTAAAAGTACACTTCTATTGCAAAATGTGCACATTGATCATGATTCCATATGTATGTTCAAATGGCACTATTATTTTTTAATAAACTTATTAAATAACTCAAAATTATCACTTTTATTAAACTTTTTATCAAATTTATCATCTAATTGTCATCACTTTTACGGCCAACGAGTAAAAATAATTACAAATAGTGATAAATTTATTATTTAATATTAAAAATATAAAATACTTATTTATTTATTTTATCAATTTTAATTATTAAAATATCTTATATACATTTATTGCATGAAGTTCAAGGGGGTGTATTCAATCCATATTTTTAAAGATTTTGGCTGATTTTTAATAATCATAGAAGTTGCAAATTCTGTTGGATATTTTAATTCTATATAGAGTGATTTTGTTGAAATCTTAGGTGTTGGGAGAAGATTTCTACGGAGTTTAGGTATGTATAAAAGTAATGAAAAATCCTACAAAATCAATGAAATAATAGATTCTTTTAAAATTCACAAACTTTTAAATATCATAGGAATTTTATGGAAAATTTTAAATCCTAATTGAATACCTAAAGAATTATATGGAATTTTAAAAATCTATATTCAATATCCATAAACTTTTAAACTCCAAAAAATTTATATAAACTCTTAATTGAATACACCCCTAAATTTCTAATGGTCAGAGTTATACAGACAGACAAACTTGTGTATAGGAATTCAATCATCTAATGATAACTTGATATTTAATTGAATAATAATGCTAAAAACATTATGGATAAGTAAATGATGAATTATTGTGACATATAAATGAGTTGACAATACGACTACTACAACTATGCATCTCCTTTTTATTTTGGTCGGTTTGGAAGGATTAGTTTGTGCAAATTGCAATTATAAAGTTGGTATATTTCAATATCAATATTCTTATACGCATTTCCCTAATTGGTACCACAATTACTAACAATAAAATAAATACAACTTAGTTTTAGGTTATTTTTTATGGGTATCATTCAAGTAAGGCCCATTATTGCGGTACGGCCGTGCGGCCGTACCGCAGGGCGACACGTGTCCCGAAAAAAAAAAAAAAAAAAAATTTTTTTTTTTTTTTTTTTTTTTAAAAA
>BSUD01000001.1:4822137-4877951 GCA_033239045.1 Fagopyrum esculentum
AAAAAAAAAAAAAAAAAAAAAAAAAAAAATTTTTTTTTTTTTTCGGGACACGTGTCGCCCTGCGGTACGGCCGTACGGCCGTACCGCAAAAAGAGGGCCGTACCTGAATGATTACCTATTTTTTATTGTCACGTCTATTTTACTTTTTAAACGCGATAATTATCTTATTAGAAAATGATTGGAATAACGTATCTTTTTGCAGTTTAGCTAGTACAGATAAAGTTTTTCATGACATTTGAAAACGTCAGGAAAGACCTTTAGTGGAGTTTTACATTTTGAGCGTTGTCCCGTAAACCGTCTTTACGTCTTTAATGACGTTGTCGATGTGTCGCATAATCCATGGCGGCATTTATTTAAACCCATGGAATGGACTTTTCACGGCGTTTGAAAAACGTCATGGAACCCTCGATAATTAGCCTAAAACATTCTTACATTATGAGAACACGATGTTCTGAATTAACAAAAACTTGTAGTGAGGGGTCAAGTATTTGAGTTGAGTCAAACGTCAGCAATCGAATTAATATATTTTGTTAATACAAATAGTTTGGACTTTGTAAAAAAAGTTATTCATCAAAGTTTAATTTGTGAGAACATGTTTTTTTCTATTTAATAAGTTTCTTGCATTCAATACTATTGGGTATTTTTGGTGTTTGCATATGATGTCAAAGTCCTTTGTGTCGACTTTAAATTTTCTCGTTCATTCATTTGGTTTTAGATAAATATACAGTGTATGCAGACAATTTAGATAAACCAAAGAACAACAAGAGCCTCAAAGAATGTTCAACAAAAAGAAAAGCGTAGTGTAACGAAATAAGACAAGAGTCTACTCAAGAGTCTATCAAGTAGAAACACCCCATGTACTAAGGTACCCGTAAATCCGGTTGAACACCTGCAAGGTAACCTTAGTAGCGTACCTGACGTCATGAGAAGAATCTAACAACAAAATCGGGAGTAAACCCGTTAGTTAACGTTCTCAAAACTAGTGTCAAACCCTAAGAACATACTAGACATGAATAAATAATGTAGAGAGAACAAAAAATAAATAAAACTGTCAAAATGCATCAAAGGTAAATATGCCCATGAATAAATTATATGACTACATTACTACTAAGCACCCCTCGGTATGGAGCGTATAACCTACAAACACCCTTAAAGGCAATTCTTAAGAAATATTAAGAATAAAACACTAAACCGGGATTATAACAATAAAAATAAAGATAAGTGCATTATGATGCTATGTATATGATGACCATAGTATGCTTATTAATGCAATGTCATGATGCATCCTCTCTCTCGACTCTCGATAATGTGGTAACGCGGTAACGCTCTCTCATGTCATATGTGCCCCTCCAGCGTACAATGGTTACGGTAATCTGTAATTTCGTCTCCCATTTTTGGTTCATTCTTCTTTCCCGACTCGGTTCCTACTAAAGCACCAAAACATGAATGCAAGCATGCCTCTCTCTCTCTCTCTCTCTCTCTCTCTCTCTCTCTCTCTATATATATATATATATATATATATATATATATATATATATATATATATATATATATATATATATAACGGGTTTCATAAGTTGACAACAAGGACAATTGTACCCTAAACTTTGACGTGATAATCCAACCTAATCAAAACTCAGTCCAAGTTTTGATGCTTTAAGTGAATTTCTTATTGGTTTGGAGTTTTGAGGTTTTAAATATTAATTTTCTTTTATTTTATGAATTTGATGCGTGCATCCTTAACTACTAGGAAAATATGTTGCATAGTCGGGTTGAGTTAGAAAGGCACCAAAAGTCCCCACCATCGAGCTTCGGAACTCGAGTAATTAGTTAGTGAATATATCTATGTCAAAAAAAACTTTTAAGGATATCTAGTTAACACGATAATTGTGTGAGAATTAGAATGAATTCCCCTTAGGGTTTCCGTCATCAGACGGCTCGTATTAATAATAAACTGACTTTACATAATTACAGTAGGCATCCCTCTATTTACAATATTTACATATTCTATCATACCCCCGCAGTCGAAACTGGAGGAGGCAGTACAGTAAGACTGGATCTAAAATCTAGAAATAACTGTCGAGGTAGTCCTTTTGTAAAAATGTCTGCATATTGAAAAGCCGAAGGTACGTGAAGAACTCTAACATGACCACGGGCAACCTTGTCTCGGACGAAATGAATGTCTATCTCAATGTGCTTAGTCCGTTGGTGTTGAACTGGGTTGCTGGCTAGATAAGTAGCAGAAATGTTGTCTGTGTAGACAATGGAGGCCTTGGCAAGTGGGCACTGTAGCTCGAGCAGAAGGTTACGCAACCAAGAACATTCGGAAACAACATTGGCGACTCCTCTATATTCTGCCTCTGCACTGGATCTAGAGACAACTGATTGCCGTTTGGCAGACCATGAGATTAAAGTGTCATTGAAGAAGACACAGTAACCTGAGGTCGAGCGGCGTGTGTCAGGACAACCTGCCCAATCAGCATCTGTGTAGGCAATAAGATCAGATTTCGGAGAAGAAGAGATAGTGATACCTAACGAAGATGTCCCAGAAATGTAGCGAATAATGCGCTTGAGAGCTGCAAAATGGGCTTCCCTGGGGTCGTGCATAAATAGGCACACCTGCTGTACTGCAAAGCTAATGTCAGGCCGAGTGAAGGTGAGGTATTGCAATGCCCCAGCAAGACTGCGATAAAGAGTCGGATCACTCATAGCAGGGCTGGAAGATGCACTTAACTTGACTGACGTCTCAGCTGGGGTGGCAGCTGGTTTACAGTTAGACATCTTTGCTCTGTCAACAATTTCGCGAGCATATTTATCCTGGGAGAGGAATAAGCCAGTGGATGTCCGACGAACAGAAATGCCCAAGAAATAGGACAAGGGGCCTAAATCTTTCAGAGCAAATTCCTTACTTAAAAGCTGGATCAGATGTTGGCGCAGGGCGTCAGAAGATGCCGTAAGGACAATATCATCGACATACAGAAGCAGATATGCAGTGTCACATCCTTGATTGTGGTTTCATCTTACAAGAGCCTAAATCTTTCAGAGCAAATTCCTTACATAAATAGGCACAGTTCAATTATGACTCGTTCTAGAGATACTGAGTCTTCCACCCTCTGAGGAGGGATAGGGGAAGAGGTTGAGGTTGAGGAAGCGGCAGAGCAATACCGTTAGCCGGGCCACCCGATGAGGTGCACTCAGAGGAAGTCAATGCGAGTGTGGTTTCATCTTACAAGAGTCACTCTGTAGCTGCATCAGAGCGAATGTCCCTGAACGATCCAACTTTTCGAGCTATACTACAAGGCTAGTTTTTTAGTTTCGCATACTACAAGGCTAGTGTGGTTCAATGGTGTTTTTATAAAAACACGATTAAAGTAACACCGTAGATAACACGACTCTATCTCCCAAAAAATAAAATATCGTCTTATAAAATCTATTTTTTTTCCTCATAAAACATAATTTTTCACGAGAACTTTTTTTTTAATCGATATGTAACATTCGAAAGGCGTTAGAGGGCCACTTCAAAACTCACATCAATTTTGTCAATTTGTTGCATCAAGGAAATGCAATCTGAATCACCTTGTTGATCATCGAATCAAACAAATTTTTACTATGTAGATATTCTTGTTGTTAATGATCGAATG
The DNA here is from genome assembly GCA_033239045.1 of Fagopyrum esculentum. Classification (NCBI taxonomy): domain Eukaryota; kingdom Viridiplantae; phylum Streptophyta; class Magnoliopsida; order Caryophyllales; family Polygonaceae; genus Fagopyrum; species Fagopyrum esculentum. The sequence goes on from BSUD01000001.1 coordinate 4,825,779, forward strand.
AAACAAAGTAATGGTCATCTCATTAGTTTATCCGTTTGATTGTAGTGTAGGATGAAAAGAAAATAAAATTAGTAAAATAATTATCATTTTTAATATTAAGGAGGATCTCTAACGTTATATTTTACAAACTAACCCGAAACATATTATTAGAAATAGTAGATATCAATTCATTTTTTTACGATAAATCAGCAAAACAAATTCATTTTTTTACTTGTCCTACACTACACAAACTCTTCTCCATAAAGACTAAAGGCCGAACTCGACCGTGACAACCCAGAGTATTGACGGAGAACGATTTCACTTGGTGGACGGAAACGATTCAACTTCACTAAAAAAAGAAAATGGTATAATACTTGAATCATAGCGACGTAATTATGACAACATCATCATTCTTTCTTTTAAAACTAGTGATGTAATCCACTTTACGTCGAATAATTGTATATTTTCGTTACAAATACAATATGAACCATTATAAAGAAAACTTTTCACAATCTCAAAAGACAATACCGAATGAAATTGAGTTATGATACATCAAATAAGATCGCAAACATATACAAAAGTGTTGATGTTGTTGTTGGCTTTAGGAACCATCAAAAGGACAATAGAGTGTTGGGCTAAATTATTTAGGTCAAATAATAGTCTTTTTGCCATGATAATGATGAAAGACAATTTTGCTTAGGAGCTCTTTGTCAAGCACATGTCACTCTTACGTGAGAATTGCCTTTCGGTCTTTGGTTTTACTTCAATGATGAACGTAGCTCAAAGCTAGCTGCCCAACCATATGCTTCAAAACAGCATAATAGTACTAATAATACTCCAATATTTGTAACTATGATAATCTAATATTAGTTTCAAACTAAGATGAATTACTAGGTAATTTAATGAGTTGAATATACAATAAAACTAATGTGGTTGTGAGCAATGGAAGAGTTAAGACCATTTTTCAAAGGAAAAATTTTTCGTTTGTCATGTATATACTGATTATGAAACAATTTGGTTTACTAGGTTTTTTCTAGTTTTGTGTTTAGTAAATGTACCCCTTGATAGAAGAGTGTGTAGAGTTTGAGAATAAATACAAAAGGTTGAGGTATATTTACTCAATTGAAACATTAAAAAGCCTAGTTACTACTCTAGTTTTTCAAAAAGGCCTAATTACTAAAATTGACCACTGATTATTAGATTTTTTTTTTTTAAATATATTTTTATATAGTATTGTATTAAAATTTAGTTACTAAGAATATTAAGAAAAAAAAACATGTGATTTTATTCTTATATTACTTAAAATACCATAAAATTTAGAAAATAATTAAAAATATATATAAATTTTAACCTAGATTTAAAATATGTTCCCATTCAACTTTTTTAGATAGTCAATAAAAGGGTTGTTAACATTTCAGCTTATATTCTGCAATTGATACAACAAATTGGGCCATAGAGTTAAATTGGGCCGCAGTTGATAGAACTGTTGGGCCGAATTGTTCGGGCTTTGTTTATTAAAAAGTTGTACTTTTCTAATAAACTCCTCCTAGTGTACTCCCCGTGCACTGCACGGGTTTCGTATTAATATTTATTCTAAATATGTGAATAAATATTTTTCTTCTTTCGAGTTTCATATAAGTTATATACTATCAATTTAACTTATGCCTAAAATACATATAAATTTGTGATAAATTCAAGCATATATTTACCCCTTCAATATATTAAATTATATATATTGTGATTATTTTCTATTATTTATATAATATAAAACATAAGAAAAAAATATAATTCAAATAATGTGAATATAAACAAATATAATTTTTAAATCTTCAATCCATATTATCATACTCCGTAAAAACATACATTATTTATAATAATTCCACAAAATTGTTAGTATTAATAATTGATGGGTAACAAATTAATACTTGAGATTGTCTAATATAGCAATGTGTTTGATACTACAATATTTTACTATTTGGTCGAATTGAGATCAATACCCAATTTTTTTTTTATCAAAAAAACATAAGATTTTTTGAATTTTAATTATTTTAATTTTAGAATAAAATTATTTTAGAATTCATAAATTAATAAAAAATTAGGTTGTTCAATTTAACTTATTTATTTAACAAAATTCGAATTTGTTTTATGATCAATAAATTTTGATTTTAAATATCAAAAACAATAATTTTTTAAAATATTTTTTTGGTTAACTAAAAAAGCTGTTGAAAATGTCAAACTTTCTTTTTATATTTTAAATCAAAAGATACGCTTATTTTCTAAAAAATCTTTACCCTAATTTTGAGTTCAAAGCTTCCCTAATTGTTGATTTTTTTTAAAACAAATCACTAATTGGTGTTTTGAAAATATCTTTTTACATAAGATTTTTTTTGTTATTTAATAATTTGGATTTTAGAATGAATTTATTTAAAATTCGTAATTAATAAAAAAAATTAGGTTGTTCCGATTTTAACTTATTTATTTACAAATAATATTATATTGGATATTATTTTTTTTTGACGATTTTAAATTAACTAACTATAAACCAATTAATATTTACTTTTTATAAAAAATTTTGGGGGCTTCAATAAACATGGTTGTGACACGTGGCAAAAAAGGGCTCTCCTTTAGTACATATAAGATAGTTATAAGGTACTTGTGTTTGTTTGTTTTTCTAGTCAACTACTTTTTTCGTACCTTATACGGATTAATATAAATAATTAATTTTATTTTTAAAAAGTTTTAGAATTAAAATTTGTATATTTTAATTTTATAAATATTCGGACATATATAAATATAAGACGTAATATTTAGTTCAAATAAAAGTTAGAGAATTACAATAAAATTAAAATCTAATTTAATAGAATTTTTTTTTATCGGAATGAGATTACAATGAACATACAATATATATCAAATAGAAGTTGTGATCAAAATGAGAGTAAGATATTTCTTAAATAAAAAGTTATTTTATAATTAATTTAAATAGAATTATTTCACGTAGTTACAATATTGTCTCACACTTCTCTCACAAATTCGTGCTCAGGTACAAACAAAAAGTTGTCTAATTATGAAGTGTACTTATGCCATCGTTACGAAGTTCTTCGTATGAATGAAATTAACGTTGATTGACCTCATCAAAAACGGCAACGAAACAAACGAGAAAGAACATTCGCATAATTGCATGCATTAGGGTTTACATGATTCACAACGTTGGTTTGCTATAGAACAAATTATACTATTATATGTAGTTTCAAATTTGTTATTTTGTAATTCAATTTATGATTTTGAATATACTGATTTTGATTGATCAATTAAAACTATTTATAAGTTTAAAAAAAAGAGTTTTAGAAAATCACTCTACAATAAGAGGACATATATATTTAAGTTAAATAGTATTTTTTGTACATTTAGAAATACTTTGTATACCTTACTTTTTGGTATAATATGTGTCCCGATCAAATAATTAAAAATATTCTTATATCAATACATAAGTGACAAAAAGAGTACAGTTATTGGCTATAAGTAACTACTACAATAATTGCGATATGGACTTTAATGAGCATAATTAAGCCATATACTTCAATTTCTTAAATAAAATAAAATAAAAACTATACATGAAGATTCAACCCCGCCGCAAATAAAGAAATATTGGGGTTTTTAGTTTGGCGGATGGTAGATGTACCGGCGAAAATCGCTATTAGTAAACTAAACGAACACGTAGTTTCGTTTTTCAGCCTCGGAATCTAAATACGCTTGTGGCGTGCGTGGTTGGAGCCGATGTGAAGCCGATAAGAGTCGATGAACTACGCTTATGATAAGCGTAGTTGAAGTTGAATTTTTTTTAAAAAAAACTCCAACTACGCTATTGACAAGCGTAGTTGGAGTGAATTAAAAGAAAAAACAAAAAACTTCAACTTTGGTTCCCATTACCAAAGTTAAATTAAAAAAAAAAAAAGCCTCCAACGACGCTATTAGCAAGCGTAGTTGGAGTTTATTTTTTTATTTTTTTAAAAAAGGAACTTCAAATGTGGTTCCCATTACCAAAGTTGAATTAAAAAAAAAACTCCATCTACGCTATTGACAAGCGTAGTTGGAATAAATTTTTTTTATTTCTTTTTTAAAAAATGAACTTTAATTTTGGTTCCCATTACCAAAGTTGAATTAAAAAAACACTTCAACTACGCTTACCAATAGCGTAGTTGGAGTTAATTTAAAAAAATATTCATCGGCTCCAACCGGCTTAGAACGGCTCTCCAACTACGCTTGTCAAAAGCGTAGTTTGAAACAAAATGCGAAAAACACAACTACGCACTTCGCGTGCGTAGTTGTGGCTACAAATAGCGTTTTTCGCCGGTAGGTTTAAAATTCCCGTTTATTTTTGATAATTCGGCATTCTCAATTTTTATAAGACTAGTTTAATCTTTGTATCTAGCTAGTTGTATAAATTAATCTAATATAAATAACTTATTTATTTTATAAGTTTTGAAATTAAATTTATGTACAAATATTCAAATATAAATATAAAATCTAGTTTAAATAAAAGTTATAATCACAATAAAAGTAAAATATAATTTTAATATAAGTTATTTTATTATCATTTTTCATATGAAATCATAATGAAAGTAAAAATATTTTAAGTGGAAGATATAATCAAATTAGAATAAGATATAGTTTAAATGAAATTTATCTAATTTGCATAGAATTTTGTAATTATAATAGAAGTAAAATAATAAAGAGAAAATTGGTGAAATAAGGCCCTTTTTGTTTAATGTAGACTAATTAGGCCCCTCTATTTTTTGCCTAAAATTTTAAATCAAAAATAAATTAATCCAAGGGGCATAAGGGGAAAACGTAAAATATAATCCTATAAAATCATTCAACCGTCAGATTTCACATCCAGTTAGGGTTTCTCGCATCCATTCATCTTCTTCGTCTCACTGCCGTCTACTTCTCGATCATTCATCTTTTCCGTCTCACTACCGTCTCCGGTTAGGGTTTCTCGATTTCGCCGCCGTACAGCCCCGTGCCGCTGCACAACACAACCCCGTGCCGTACAGCCCCGACCAGCCCAACCCAGATCCGCCGCCCAACCCCCGCCCAACCCCTTCGACAACGACTGTCATTCGGCCTCCTCCGCACAGCCCCGCCCAGCCCAGATCCGCCGCCCAGCCCCCTTCGACAATGAATGCCCTCCGGCCTTGCTCCGCACAGCCCCCCAGCCAATCACGTGCATCCACCAACGGAGCCGCCGATGTGCACTCCTGGAGGCGGATCTGGGTAGTCCTGGAGGCGGATTTGGACAGTCCTCGTTGAATCTGCAGTGCAATCCCAGGAAACCCTAATTTCAATTTTAAAATGTTGCATATTTACAAAAAAGCTCCCCTATTTACAATTGCATTTATGCCCCATATTTTTGAAATTTGCAAAATTGCCCAAGTTGGATAATTACAAAAATAAAGTTTAATTTTTGCAGTTATAAATACGGGATATTGACTACATATTTTATAACTACGGGATATTGACTACATATTTTACAGATATAATTGGGCTTGTGTACCTCGAATGGGCTTGAAACAAAGACGGGCTTGTGTAAACGACAAGCTTGTGTAAATGATGGACTTGTGTGAATGAAAATTAACATTGTGAAATTTTGTTTTTTAATCTTGCTTCATCTATAACTATCAAACGAGATTATAATATTTTTTTTAATTTTGACATAATAACTTTTCACATCTAAAGTTAGGAGATTTCAAGTCTCGGTAAGTCACTCCTCATATTTAATTAGGATTAAAATTCATTGAATTTATGTCTCAAATATATGTCTAGCACGCATGTACACTCGTATAGACACAAACTCCCGTGTAATGTCGTATTGGACTTTTAACCTTCAAAACAACTTAAAATTTGGAAAAAAAAAGAAGAGTATATTAACCAAAATCATCCAAAAATATAATAAAATAAAAAGCAAGGACTCTAGATTGATGATCTATAACAAATCTCAATGGGTGGTGGGTTATGTATGTGTGTAGTTGGGTAGGTAAGTTATGTGGCAACCACGTTGGTTGTTCCCCATTGTTAGGTAAAACGCAATGTTGTAACAAAACGATATTTATAATATTTTCTTCTTGTATATTTGTCCTTTTAGCATAGACCTATTGTTATAATAATGTTAAGTGTTAATGTAGCTTAATTCACTCTTGGAAGTTCACTTGCTTTAGGGGTAAAAAGTTCTTCCTATCGAACCGAAATCAATTTGTAGAAATACAAGTTCTTGCAAGGATTTGATTCGATTAAATCAATTTGGTCCAGTTTAGACCCAAATTTTGACTGTTTTTTTTTTTTAAAAAAAAAGCTTTAGAGCGAACATCTGAGGCCGACGATGTGGGAGGTGATTCAAGCCAACACAACTTATAAGATTCATCATGAGTCTCACTCATTTCAATTAATGTCCGTGAAGTGAGGTCCTGAATGATACAAATATTGGATGTTGTGAATTAAGATAATAGAGCATGATAAAAGTTTAGTTAAACATGAGAGGGATAAGATGACATGTAAAATCCTTAAAGATAAAATATGTTAGACCAAATATATATATATATATATATATATATGGTCAATTTTAGGTGAAAACTACTCTTACAGTAGAGAGTAGGAACCTTTAACATCCATCAGATTAAAAAATAAGCGTACATGATTTAGGATCACTCTAAGCGTTCATGGATGAAATACATTGAATAATAACCGAGAGATTTTCTATCAAGAAATATAATTTGAAAATTGGAAACATAATAAAACCAATTATGACTGAAATAATGATTCTGGTAGAACAAAAATCACTTGATGACATTTCAATATCATTGCCCAACGCTTGACATTTGATTTAATGCTTGTATTGGTCGTTACCATTAGCTAACAACGTGTTAACGGTCGTTAGCTAGTGTTAAACCGTTACAATGCATTAAAAAATATTTACGTCATGTTGTCACGATCATTACGGTCATTAGCACAAACGATTGTAACAAGGTATTAAAACAAATAGGTATGCTTGTAACGACCGTTACGATCGTGTAACGGTCGTTTGTTACGGTTATGACATTAGCAGTTAATCTAGAATAATTATAGAGTTGTGTTTAGAATGAAAACTAAAAAGTTCTAACTCGTCAAATTGGTAATAGGAGGAGAGGGAGACCAATTCATCTAAAAATAATTATTGGGACCCATTAGCAGCAACTAATCTAGAACATTCATTTTCTCACATTGTGTGACTGTGAGAGGTTCCTACTCGATCACTTCCTTAAGAAATGTTCCTATATATATATATATATATATATATATATATATATATATATATATATATATATATATATATATTCTCTTGTAGTTACTCTAGAGGATGTTAGGTTATGAACCTGAATAGTGGGAAAGGGAAGGAAGAGGCACAACCATAAAAAACAAGAGAATATATCATTGGAGGAGGACAGACATGTACCGAGTTCGTCCCACAAGTGGCAAAGACAACGTAACAAGCAAGGATGCTCGTACCTTGTTGTGAGAAGTGGGCGATTTCTGAGCGAAGTTTGAGAACATGAGGTTCATCCCCCGTCAAGAAGTGTTGTTCAATGTCAAATCATAGATCACACAGCTTATTAAAATACGTCATTGTAGATTAAAGTAACGGATCTATGGTTTGTATGAACCATCATACGCGCATAGAGTTGACCATGTGCTAGTGATTATGGTCGGATGAAGTGGAGTCTGGTTCGGTAATGGTTCCTTTGAAGAACCTTAATTTTATCTTAGTATGGAACACATTCGTCATGTCGTGATTCCATTCCAAAAAGTTATCGCCTTTGAGGATCATCAAACAAAAATATAGAACCGGGTCCAAAGGGTGAAGATAATACACTAGTTAACTTGCATACCGGTTTTTCAACTACTATTGAGTGGATCACTGTAAATTACACATATACTAGTTTTTTTAAATTGGTATCCGAAAAAAGTCGAATACTAGTGTTAAAAAGGGTATCCGACTATCTTTAAAAAAATATAGAAATATTTTCAGTAGTTTTTTTGCTCTTACTAGTCAAATATACACATGATACACATATCATATTCCACATGAACCCTAAACAAAGTTACAATGAATAATATATTACAAGAACAATTTGAAAGACAAAGGAGCAAGATAATTTTTTTTGATCACCATCCTACAAAATTTTACAAAACAATAAGGTCCTGTTTGGCATCGTATGGGTATTCTTTTTTTAGATTGTTTGGGATGGAGATTCTTGAGATTGTTGGGGATGGAGATTGTTAGAGATTCATTTTTGCATAAATTTTAAGTGTTTGGTATTAGATTGTTGAGACAGATTGTATACAGAAAAATTACGACAATGCCCCTAACGACAATGCCCCTAATCCCATGACAGATTAAACAATGCATTTCACAGCTTAACCTAATTTCCGAATCGATTCAGTGATTGAGTGAGCTGATGAAAAGAATCTAACGTTACCAGGCCAGCACGAACTCCTTTTAAATTAAATTAGCACGTTACCAGGCCTCATCTCGTGCATAGCACTATAGCAGCATCTCATTCAATACTAAAATTGTCCTAAAGAAGCTTACATAAGAGGCAAAAACCACGTCCTTATTCAAGTAGAAAAAAATAAGAATTCAATTGTGCCCTTACTTCAATGGGGGATAACAACATGGAGTTGTTAAGGTATTATCACATGGAGGGAAATGACATGGAGTAATGTAAAAATAAAGTTATAAGAAAGCATAGAATTGAAACAGCGAGATTGAATACTCGTAGGTATGCGCAAACAGTACAATATATTTGTAGGTGTTAATAAGATCCTAATCCAACTCTCCTAAAATCCAATTCTCCTGCAATCCAATTTCACTAAAACACTTGACCAAACAAAACGTCCAGCTTCTTTTACATATGGCACTGAGAAGACAATTGAAGGGAAACACTATAAAATGAGATGTATGTGCCTCTAGCTAATATCTGCATCAAAACTGGAATGTCTGTAATCTTCATCAATGGATGTTGAAGTTCCAATTGATGTTGCAAACGCTCGTTAGAAACTCTTAATAGGGAGCGAGGAAGAAGACGAACCTGAAGAACTGACTACAACACATATTGGAGAACGAGCAATTCTGAATCTGAAGAACTGACTGCAACATATATGGAGAATGAGCGAGAGGATGAGCGAGGAAGAAGACGAATCTGAAGAACTGATTGCAACAGATATAGCGAACGAGCGAGAGGTGGCTCGTAGAAGTTCTAATGGATGTTGCAAGCAATCTTTAGCAGTGATTGAGGAATGGAGTGAGATTTTGGGAAGTGGAGGCAATTTGTGAGAGAAGAATGAACGAAAGGAACCAGAGGTGTCCAGAGGTATCGGGAGAAGAACGGAAGAGATGAATGAACGAGAAAGAATAGAATAAGGGTAAGTGTGGAAATGAAAAGAATCTAGCCTTAAGAATCCCCAAGAAGCTTGGGTGGGCAAGATTGTTTTTACGAGATTCTTTAGCCAAAAGAATCTCGTAAAAGAATACAATACCCAAGCTCCAACTCATACCAAACAACTCCATTTTTACCAACTCGAAGAATCTCGTCAAAAAGAATCTAAATGAATCCCTAAGAATACAATACCAAACAGGCCCTAAGTTTAGGAACCTTACAACATGACAAAAAGACCATATCTAGGTAAGTAGAAACAAGAGATAAATATACCTCTTGAAGGAGACGAAGGCCCCAAGCAAGCCTCGAATATTGTCAATAAGCATTTTGAGAAAGATCATTATATATGTTCATTCATAGTTATAAGCATTTTGAGTTGTCACGACGGCTCATGAGGTTTGGGAGGCGCTCCGCCTCACACATATATGGTAACCCATCCAGGGACCATGTGAAACAAATCAAAGACCGGTTGTGAACGGTGGTGAAAGGCTCCAATGCAACACAATTGTTGTCTATATGTAGGAACTCTGTGCTTCCGCTAATCTCCTAGCGACGCTCCAGTTTCGAAGGATGATCTCACTGACTATGTCCTCCACGGCCTGGATGATCCCTACTTACCAACAAGATTAGCATCAGTAGGCGCCTCAGTTTGCTCTTTTGAAAACTTATTTAGTATTGTGATAGAGGGTGAGCTTTTTAAACTAATGTCGTACATCGTGTTTTTGTTAATATGTGAAAATGTGTCACACATCGACAATACGAGGCTCGTGGGTAGGTTCACCTTTATGTGCAAACCTTCCACGTATTAGACCCGGATATAAAAGATAATTTAACATGACTAGTTGCATTTGAGTAAATGTGTCTCCTACGTCGACAATATGATACCGTGTGAACCTAACATATAAGTTATAGGACTCCTCCTCCTATTGCGAATTGGTTTTAGGATGGAACTCCGAAAGACTTTTGTGTAGGTTTATCTTTTACCTTTACGTGCAAACCCTCCACGTATTAGACCCGACAGATATAAAAGATAATTTAACAGTTTAGAACCCTAGTTAGCATGCTGTGATGATTTAAAAGAACGATGACTGAGATTATATAAGAAGATTAAAAAAATTCAAAAAAAGTGATGTATTGATTGGGGCAAAGAGATACGAACGATGCATATTTTGAGTGTATGGGCATTACATATAAACTGATTGGATTTGTCCTCACTTTTTCACAAAGATATATCACTGGGATGAGATCTGACAACTTTGTCTATGAAATCTTTCGATTGGTAGTAATAATTGTTTCTAGACACATATTTGAACTATGGGTGTACCAATAATTTTTAAATCCAACTCATATTTTTGTAATCTTCTTATCATTATTATGTATCGAGCAATAACTAGACATTCAATACGAGTGTACGTGTTGAAGAACTAAATTTGTAAAAAAAAATTATAAGTATAAAATAGTTAAAAAGGTTCATTCAAAAAAAACCTTTCTACCGTCAAGCAATAGTGTTAATCGATAGAAAATTTCCGACCCGTGTCGATTTTTGATACGAGGACGAGAATCGGGAAATAATGGAATTTACATAACTATACATTTTAACAAGCTTTAGTTTTAAAAAATTGTCCGACGGACATATAGATATACCGCATGCCAAGTGTTTCAATCGCCTATGTAAAACAGTTAGACAATGATTGTCCCAAGACTATTTCACCTACCGTCAAGTAACAGTATTAATGGATAATAAATTCCAATCCCGTGAAATTTTTTAACAAGTATTCACTTTAAAAATCGATCGATGGACATATAGATGTACCGAATGCCGACGGTTTTCAATTACCAATGTAGAACAGTTGACGTTCATTGTCCTGTACTTTTTTCACTTTATAATCCACGTGAAATTTTGAGATAATTTTCGAAAGCATATATGTATGTCATAATGTATATACGTTTATTACCGAGTTACCGCGTACATAAAGTTGATTAGTAAGAGACAAAAACAAAAATATACATATATACACAATAAACCAAATAAGTATATATAGTTATATGTTAGTAACCCTAGAAGCATGGAAAAGGAAAGAGAAGGTTATAAAGGCAATGTGAGCAGGTGGACATTTGCATGCATGCATGGTCACCTATTAGTCAAACTTACATTCTCACGTGCATGTCACGTGTGGTCGAGCTGCCACCATTCCTCTTAACTTTCGATATCTAATCTCCACTATATAAACAAGATCTAACTTGTTGCAAACACCACAACTCAAATCTTCATTTACCAATTTTGGTCTACTCGATCTCGAGATCGATCGTACTTACATACGTACGTACATTGCATTAAGTTTCGAATATTCCTTTCGTTTTCCTATTCTCGTTCAATCTAGTTCTTGATTTTTGATATTTTTGTTTGCAGATGAAATTCCGTCAAGGGTTATTAAGAATAATGATTGTCGGGTGAGTGAGTTCCATGCTAATCTCGTTACGTAAACAGTTTTTTTGCAGATTCGCCTTTGTTTCGTTGTCTGTTCGACCTTGATCTTCGTATGTAGACAACTATAAACCCTAACTAAGATGCACATTGGGTATAAGTATGCATCCACGATCGATTCTATCAAACCCTAATTGATATATATTGAGATTTTGTGTGTGGGTATATATATACACATATATGTGTAAGATTTTCTTTAAAACTCAGCTTTTATTTCTTATTTAGTACGTTCTATTGTTTTTCTACCTACCCTAAGATAGATGAGGCTAAATGTCTACGGCTATGAGTATCTAGTTGAATGTAACTATAGTGGATTTCACTTACATTGTCAAATATATATATATATATATATGGTTGACCCTAAACTAGTTATATTATTTTTAGTTTATGGTAGAAAGTAGGTATAGCTTTCTTTTTTTTTTTGGTGTGAAGGAGAGTCAGTGGTCTCCGACGCATCTAGACAGAAAGTAGGTACAGCTGCATTACAAGTTAGAAGCATTAATTTTATTGGTTTGTATACAACTAGAAAAAAGTTGGAAATGAAAGGCTATAATGAAAGTACTCCCACAAATTATAAAGTGGAAATAATATATTGCAAGCAACAAGTTTTTTTTTTTTTTTTTTTTTTATGAAAGGAACCACCAAGTTCATAGCATAAATTATGGATTAGGGCTTAATGATCTCATTAATTATTTTTAAGGTTATTTTCTTGGGTTGGTTTTCTTAAAGTATTCTATTAATATAGAGTTAAATCAAAGTCTATTGAATTTAGCTCATTTCTTATTAGAGGTGGCTTGAATGATATGTTTTATATGGTAATTATATTTCATATGAATTTAAAATTATATATATATATATATGAATGGTTGTACATATAATCGATTTGATTTGGAAAAATAAACTATACTTATTTATGAAAATTAATTCCTTTTTTTAATATAATTCAAGATATTGTACGAGTGTTTTTGAAGGGTAGGTATAGTATGTTATGTTTTGTATCTAATTTTCCTTTTCGACCATTCTTGATTATATAACGAATATTATAGAAATTCGATCCTTAAAAACGAATTAATTACAATTAGTGGGTGGTTGAATTTGTAAATAAAGAATAAGTTGGAGGAAAAATCAAGGTCAGAAGAGACAACGAATGTGAGGAGAAGAGCAAGAACTGTTTATTTGACTTGAATATTTGCATGGAATTTGACACCTCCAACGTACATTTCTGCATTCTGCATCACACGATCTCTTTGCCCGACCGACCACCGTCGCGGCCATCGGATCACCACACTTGGACAACTTCGGGTTAGTCCGGTCACCTAACTCGCTCGACTCAAGTATGAATGCGGGTTTTTATGAGAATGGTCGTTGAACTTCATCTGGGTTCGGAAAAAATCGAGTATAAACACAAGATGGAGTCTAAAAACCCAAGTGTTTTTAGAGCGATTCTTAATTTGTGTAGTGTTTCTTTTGCATTTATGGAACCTAATTATCCCCTAAATTAGTCCAACATTCTTATATACAAATTTGCTTGTAAAGTATTGTAAAGAGAATTTTATGTGCTTGTTAAATGGATGTTGCGGATTATTTAAATCTTGTATCTTTTATATATCAATTTATTGTACTAAAATTGATAGAAAAAATAGGGGTGGGCATGAGACGAAATTGAGGCTATCCTAATTCCGTTCTTGCTAATTTACATGGGACGGGATCGGGACGAGACGTGGGTATTTTAGATTGAATCCCATGTACAGGGTCCTATTCCGGATGGGAATGGGACGGGACAGGTTCAATCTCGTTTGCCCGTATATAATTATTGTGTTTAAATTTTACGTTTTATCGACAAAACTATCCGTATATATCGTACTTAAAATGCAAACACATTAAAATTTCCAAAATCCATATTAACATATTACAATTTACATTAAAATTTTCAAATATCCAAAATAAAACACATCTAAATGAATTTGAGTCATTTGTCAATTTTGATGGTTTGACCAATATGATTATTTTTTAAATACATAAGCACAACTATATAATAACTATATAAGCTAGTATATCACTAATGTTGAGGAATTTTATTAATATTAATTATTTTAAGTTAAAAACTTTATTATATACGGGATAAGACGGGTGTAACGGAGTGAAGAAGTTAAGACACATATCCAGTTCCAGATAGTTTTTGTCGGGAAGTGTTCGGGACAAAATTTCTAATTTTGCAAGAAATAGCAGGATCAGAACAGAAACGAAATTGGCAGGATTTATGTTCTCCCTAAAAGCAAGTACATTTTGTTATAAATTTATTGAAGGAAGACAAACATTAAAATTATCTCAAACATCAGAGGTCAATTACCCACATAGAAAGTTAGAAGGAGCATACATCCTACTAATTTAAGTTTGTTTTTTGTCACCTCCATTAATTTTACTCAGCATTTATTCTTTTTTCTAGTCAAGTTAGGGAGAAAAATCAAGAACCGAAAGTTAGTGAAGAGGGGATAAAATCTCAAAAAATTATAGAGAAAATTGGTGTATAAAAGTCTTTTTATATCTAAGATATAAAATAGACTCTTAATATTTTTAAAATTTAAAAAAAGGTAAATTAGATAATAAGATGATCTTTATTAGTGAGAGACTGATATTAAGGAGAGATAATTAATTATCAAAATATATTAATTATGTTAAAAATAAGGAAAATTAGAATTAAGATGACATTTATTAGGTAGTTATCCATATTCAAGAGAGATAATTAATTAGTAGAATATATGAATTATGCTAAAAATAAGAAAAAAAAGTTAACAAAATTTTGGTAACCCCTATAAAATCACCTCAATCACCCAGTTAGGGTTTTTGGCAGTCGTTAGTCTCGCCAAAAAGTCGTATGCTTCTCGATTGGGAGAAACCGCTCGGAACCGCCTGAAACCGTCTGGTCGAAGAAGACAACTGGATCGAAGAAAGGTGCGTGCAATGCGAGACCGCCATTGATGAAGGTGGCTGCAAGGCTTTTCTCTTTCGATTTTGCGCTTCTTCTCTTTTCGTTATGTGTATGGTTCGTCTTTTGTGTGTCGTCGAGTGAATGCAGATCTGGTAAGGTTTCTCTTTTGAGGACTGCCCATCCCCGCCGCTGTTGAAGGCTGCGAGGATATGCGAGTAACTTCTTGAAGTGCGAGCCTACAACCGTCGGAGAAGACGACTCTGGAAACCCTTTCCGGAACCGCCGTAACCATCGCCTATAACCGTCGTAACCACCTATATCGTCGGGAGAATGTACTACGCATACATAGAGGAATCGGAGGGAGGCCAGAGGTTCAAGGCTTTGATGAGAGAGATTACCAACGTCGGGGCATTAATCTTCATCGGAGACTTCTTTCCGGTGTTGAGGAGGTTTGAGATCAAAGGAGCGGAGAGACGATTAAAGGTCCTATTTGAGAAAACCGATGCGTTTATGCAGGATTTGGTTGATGAATGGAGGAGATCGGTCGAGTTCGATCCGGGATTTGTAGATGAAATGGGTAACAATAGCAAGCCGATGATTGAAGTTGTGTAAATGACGATCTTGTGTAATTGACGGACTTGTGTAAATGGCGGTCATGTGTAAATGACAGACTTGTGTAACCAAATTTTGTGTAAATGACAGACTTATGTAACCAAACCATGTGTAAATGATGAACTTGTGTAACCAAAACTTGTGTAAATAACGTACTTATGTAACAAAGACATGTGTAAATGGCGGACTTGTGTAACCAAAACCTTGGGTAAATGACAGACTTGTGTACATGATATAAATAAACGAAACTTGTGTAATTGAAAAACGACCGAATGTGTTAACTACATAAATTGACATAACAAATGAAATTGTGTATGAACATTGTGTAATTGAAATTATGTATTAATATTGTATAAATGAAATTATGCATTAATATTATGTATCATCAAAATTAAATATAATTAAGAGAGATATAAAAATAATTTATTACCCTAATTAATAAAATTAAATATAATTAATAGGAGAGAAGATCTTGTAATTTATATTTATAGAAGAGAGAATTAACTTTTAATTTCCATAATCTTTTTTTTTTAATTTTAATATATTTTTTGTAAAATCTGAAGGGCCTAGTTTATTTTCATAGATACACATTTGTCTATTATTTCTACATTAATACATTCACTGCCTACATGTCCATTTTCTAAAAATTATAAAAGGACTTAAACTACAACTTATTATTGCAAATAGTTCGTTGTCCAATTCACCTTATAAAAAAAATGATAAACGAAAAACTATTATTTATTTATTTATTTTTTTATAACTAATTTAGTTGATTATAATAAATATTAAATTTAAAAAAGTTCAAAAACATTTGACTTGAATATGCGTCCACACCCAAGTTGAAAAAACTATAAATTTCAACGACTAATTATTAGACTATTTTTTTTTTTTTAGAAAATTAACTATAACTAATACAATTATCATCCATCAACCAAAATAATACAAGCATTAAAAAGTACTACCTCATATATAAGTTATAGCTTAATCAACCAATTTTAATATTGTTGTCACATCATCAATATATTATTTTTTTATTAATATTTATCACTTATTATAGTTGTTTGCTTGTCATGTCATCAATAATTATTTAATTTAAAAAAATCAAAAATAGTTCTGAAAATATTCTAATTTTTTAAAATTAATTTAAATATATAACTTTTTTACGCAAAAAAATTCACAAAACTTTATACCAGATTTCTTCAAAGATCTGAGTATTGAATTATTATCTGATTATAAACACATAACAAACAAGCACGATTCAACATTTCCTTACTATAATAAAAGAGGGAGTTGCCCCAATGAATAGTGTCTTTCCTGATTTGCCCTTGCAGCATTTTATTTCCAACTTTGCCCTTGTTAGTTTAGTTATATTACGTCCCAATTTTTACTCTTTTTATCTTTTTTGCTTTTCACTTTTTCCTTTCAATATGTTCACTGTTGTTTATGCGTGTTAGTCTTCTTCTACAAGCATCGTTGTGGCTTCTTCAGGAAGTGTATTCTTCTCCAACGTGTCTTCGTCTGCAAGCATGGTTGTGGCTTCTTCAGGAAGTGTCTTCTTCTCCAAATAACTTTGTGGCTTCCTATGAAAGCGGCCTTCACTTTTGGCTTCAACCGTGTAAAACCCTAAATGTATTCTACACTTATTGCCGTCTTCTTCCCCACAACATTGCTCTCCTTCATGGTGAAGGCATTGGACCGAGATTATCTGATCGACACCGTCGGCTCATCAACCTTCTTCCTCTTCCTCCGGATCTTGATTTCAGGTTAGCTCTTCGACCTCCTATTTCTTTTCCCTCAAGTCTAACCCTTTCTCTATTCTGGATCCTTTCAAAGGTGTAGAGAGGAATACAACAACATGAAGCAAGATCTCATCTTCAAGTTCTTCCTTAATCGATCTCTTCTCGCTTCAGGTTCGTCGTCAACCGATCCCTTTTAGGATTGAGATTAGTTTATGTTGAATTTTCTGTTCTCAATGTTTCTCTTTTGGTACTAGGGTTTCTATGGGTGCCGATCTACGTATCCTTCAAGATCCGCATCAATCTCTTCACGTCTCCTAGATCCACTCAATTTGGGTGTCCTCTCTTCTTCCTGTTGGCATTGCTATTTTGATTTCGTGGTGACCGCGCCTCAATCTCTTCATTATCTCATAAACCTCTTGCATGTCTTCCGGATATCTCCCTGATGTGGTTAATTTTGGAAGAAAAATTAACCGATCGATTTTGTTTTACAGATTGGGAGTAGTAGGAGTAATCGTCTCCGGAAATCAAAGGTGAGCTTCGGCGAAGATGGCGTCCATCCAACTTGCCAATGAAAACTCAGATGGAGCAAATCTGTTATGAAATTCGGGACATTTTTCGAGCTCTCGAGCACACTTCTCTCTTTTCTTCCTTGCGTTTGTTGTTTATTCGTTTTCCTTGGTTTTATCTTGTGGAATAGTTTCCAAAGAGTTTTATGTTGTTGTGTATATTAGCCTACGCTTTTGGGGTAGGTTTTTGTTGTTTTTATCTGCTTATTGATTACTTGATTAGGGCTTTTGGATGCTGTTGCTATTTGCCAAGTTAGTCTTCTATTATCGCTCTTGATTTTTCGTATATGATAAACTAATACTTCCCCCTTTTCTCTGGTGTAGATTTTCTGAGTTTGTTTGTTTCCTGGAACATGAGATTCTCGGGGCCTAGCTACAAGAGTTGAGGGAGACTTTTGAGGCTACGGTTGCCCGCAAAAGAAGAGGTACATTGTAGTTACTATTTTCATAATTTCATGGCCAATTCACAAGATTTCTGGTAGGGCTGATACATAAGACAAGCTTCTCGGGCTCGGCTCGCGTTCGGCTCGTCAAAAGCTCGGCTCGGGCTCGGCTCGTTTATAAACGAGCCGAGCTTAAGCACGCCAATGCTCGGCTCGTTCGGGTAAAGCTCGGCTCGTTTGTCTAAAATAACAATATATGAGCATTATTTTAGATGAGCTACTCGGGCTCGGCTCGGGCTCGGCTCGTCAAAAGCTCGGCTCGGACTCGGCTCGTTCGGCTCGTATAACACCCCTAATTTCTGGGATTTTGTTAGAATGTTGATTGCATAGTTAGTTTTATCATCACATTTCTGCTATATGATTCTATTTTTGTCTCTGACGTGGTTAAGGGTCCTCAATTCTGTACTTTATGTGTATTGCACTATGATCTTGATGTAGAAAAGCAGTTGCGGCTAAGTTTTGATGAAAATGAGAGAAATTATTAGGATTGAGTGTTAATAAAAAAAAAAAGGAATTTAGAACAGTCCAGGCCGGGGACCATTTTTTACTAATGTTGTGTCTGTTTCCAATCTATGCAGGCCCGCCATAGGGCGTTTCTAAGACCGCCATTTTGTCAAAGTGACCCGACTAAAAAGGAACTGTGTGGGCAAGATGGGGTCATCTGAGACACCTATAAGAAGCTTTGTGTTGCTTGAAAGCTCCTCTGATTATATGTTGTAAGAATTATAGGCAAATGTTTATGATACTAACTTTGAATATGAAGATCCTCATTATAAACTTCTTTTTCTGACAAAAATTCCTTTTTGGTCCTAACATTTAACAGATAATCTGGGATGAAGCTGGAGAGGATCAGTTTGAGCGCGAGAATTCTTACTTGATTTGAACAGGGGTGCCTTGAGTTATATAGAAGAAAAGTTGACTACGTGTTGAAGAAAGTGTTCGCTGCTCTCATGTAGAAAGTGACCCTCTTCATATGTAGGTGAAACTATATGGCACTCTTGTTTTACTTTTGTAGTTACGGGACTTGATTTCCTACATAACTTCTCATTTCTATATGATTCAAATGCACAATGCTATGCTTTTCTTTCTCATATGATTGCTGACATTGGTCTCTATTTATATATTTTACTGCAACTTTGGTTCCTTTGTTTGCATAGTAGTTACATTTGTTGGATAATATTTTTTTTATACATTGCAATCTACCTTGTACTTGGCATGTAGATGAAGAACAAATTCCTACGGGAGTGGGTCTCGTAGTCCTGTATATGAACAAATGAGTAGTGTAGAGAGCCAAATCAACTTTTGATTGATCATGAACCTTGTCATTCATCAAGTATTAATATGTTAGTTCTAATGTCTTCCAGGTATGGGAAATGAGTAATGACCTCCGAGCAGATGTAGCTAGGCTTCAAGAGGGTATGAATCACGTGATAAGGATGAAGGAGTCATGTACGAACATGTAACTACAGTTGCATCGTTCTTAGTTGTGTTTGATTACTTCTTTCGGATAATTTACTCAATTTTGGAACTTGACCTATTTATTTAATGCCTATATACAAATCGGGGTTGTTACATTCTCTTCAACTTGTCTCGATCTAATACTTTTTGCTTCCGTTTCTTGCCGAAATTTGCTTAGAATTGACATTTATGCTTTGGTTAATTAATATATTTTCTTCTTTAATAGGTACTCATAAAATAGTGTCCATTTAAGGCTTGGTTTTGGATTAGAAAGTTGTGAACCTTGTCCCAGCTCTCGATTTTTGAGCAATTCAAAATATGCACTTGGAGTTTAAGTAAGAAGATCAAGTATTTGGCTATTGTGCTGTCTAAAACAACGTAATGAGTAATGAAGTTATTAGCCTCATCTAAGCGTCTTCTCGTAAACTTGCTCTGTTTGGCAGTGATTTGTTTGAAGAGGAGCCAACACAATTGTTAAATGAGATTGAAATTTCCTTTTTCGTTCTTAGTTATGTTGTAATTTAATCATAAATTATCGTTTCATTTTAATGTAATACCGGTCTCGTTTCTATGTAACACTTCTTCATCATCATCATGTAATCTTGATCATGTAATGATAAATTTTCCAATTTGTTTCAAGAATATAATATCTCTAAATATACTATTATAGGTAACGGCGCGCGTGCGTAGCACGCGCGTCCACACTAGTCTTTTATAAATATTAGAGACGTGTATTGTTTTGAAATTAAGTTATGGTATTAATTTTTAACATTGATTTTTAAGTACTAAAATTTATTAAATTTAGGCTATTATAATTAAAACATATTATAATTTTTAAAACATAAATACATACCTACAAATTTAATTAGGGACTCACTTTATTTAATTATGATACCGCCGCAAAATCGGTTGGCTGTGTTCTCCGGTCTCTTCGCATTTTCAATATCTTGATTGTTTTAATTGTATAATTTATTAGATAAAAATAGGCAAATGGAATTTTTAATTTTCTATAGAGAGAAAAAAGATAGACCTATTTTATTTTAATTGTTTTCAAATTTATAACCTTTTCACAAAAAAAAAAGAAAGAAAATTAATATGTTTTTTTAATCAGATTTAAATAACCAATTTTGGGCTGCTTTGGCAATATTAGGTGTGTCCAAGTGATGCTCTGCTGCAAGGGTCTATGCCGTCTCAATGATTTCTGGGGCCCTTCTCGAAAAATAATATTAGGCCCCTTAAAGAGCGGGAAAGAAATCGAAAATTATCATACAAAGTACGTCATCTACAATTTTTTTAATCCATGAAGAAATCGTCCAAATTTAATTTGGAAAAGAAAAAAAAAATTCAAAAGCGGGAGGCATCAAAGTAAAATGAAAATTAAAAAGTAATGAGTGAGGCTCGAACATAAGAGAAAAACAAGAAAAAGAGTGATATGTTACCATCTACAATAAACGATTTTTGTAACGTATATTCAACTTTTTTTATATATTGGAGCCCCAAAATTTTGGGGGCCCTGTTCAATGGGACCTTATGGACCCCATCGAGCCGGCCCTGCAAGGGTCCATCCATGTTATATGTTTACGTAGGACCATTTCATAAACTTTTTGGCGACGTACGATATATGAATGCAAACATTATGGCTTCTCATTAATTATGATTTATAAACCACCGATTTTTATGGTTGTGGTATTGTAGTGTAATTGAGTTTCATTTTCAAATATTGTTATCTTATATATGAATTGAATTATGTTTAAATAAATATTGTCATAAAAGAGTTATATTGTAAATTAAAGTCATCTCGAACCGATGATTAAGGACCTGTTCCTTTCCCGTATCCTGATACGAGTATATCAGATATCGGTATCAGTATTGATATCATGGATATGGGAATGAGATTAATATATGATATCTCATACTTGTGTTTCACAAGATGACGATGTATATTAGAAGATGGAGACTTGGAAGGGAGAGGTGAGAGGGAGACGGGGAGAAAAAGAATGTAATATCTGTTAATTTTTAAAAATATAAAAATCGATAAAAAAAATTAAAGTATTGATATCTGATATATCATTTTGATACCCATATACTCAGTTACGAAACATGGATATCGGATATTTGATATTCATACCCATATCAAGATATGGGAAAGGAACATACCCTAAATGTTTTTACATTGGTAATAAAAAAAAATTAACGGATCTAGTTATAAGGTTGGTGATATTCTTGTTATGAATTGAGTTTGGTATGAAACGTTCCCATATCTATGTGTTGAGTCTAACCCAGAACATATATGATTAAATGTGTGATGATGAAACCCAATTTCCTCCCCACCCCACAATATCGTTATCTGGTCGTCCAAAACTTCCAACTCTTACCAAACTCTAAAAATGAGATATTGTTATTGATCCCATCTGCGTTACAAAAACTATACTATGACATATTTGTTCAAAATTATGGACAAAAACACACTTATTTTCAAGTGTCCCGCAAAAATAAAAGAGAGATTATTTTTAATATCATCTATTTATGCTTGTTTTGTGTTTACAATCTGAAAATATAGGCCGTGATATAATATTTGTGACACAGTTCTCAAACCGTCCAACTTTAACTCTTTTTTTATCAACTTATTTTCTGAACTAGATGAGACGGCTCTGTTTGGTAATGTGAGATTTTTGAGTAGTTTAAGTTTTTTGAGTAGCTTTAACTTTTTGGGTAGATTTGTTAATAGAGTTTTAAAGAGCTTTGTAAATTCCGAGAATCTAACAAATAAGTTAATGGATGTTTGGTAAAAGTAGATTTGTGGATAGATTTGTATGACATTTTTACCAAAAATCCAAAAAGGACAAACATGTACAAATTGTTAAAGGTGTAAAAGAGGGGTAAATTTGTAAAAAATTTGATAATCTACCCAAAAAGCTAGCCTAAAAAGCTTTTCCAAATCTCACCAAAAATCTCTTCAAAAAGCTTTTCAAAAATCTAATCTCTCCAAAAAGTTATCATGTCAAACACCATGTAGCTTTCAAAAAATACAAATCTTTACAATACTCTCCGCAATAACCTCCGCCGAACAAGCCCAGTGTACTTGGTTGCCCTTCTATGCCTTTGTTAACGCATCACAAGCCTTGAGATGCTCTCGTATGGAAACCGGAAGTACCTCCAAATATGCAAGTTTTTACATGTCGCCTTCTTTCTAATGCATTGACATTGAAAAATAATTTATATGGCAGGCATATTCTTGGATTCTTTTTCAAAATAAAAACTATTTCTCATTTTGGAAAGAGCAGGCCCGTAGTTTTTTTATTTGAATTTTTTTTGCATGTAAACCGCAATTTACTTATTATTTTTCTAGTATATAAGTCTAGTATCAAATTATGGTTCATATATTTAAAAAATAAAAGATGTAAACCGTAATTTAGTAGTACATGTTTCCAGTTTGTAGAGATGTAAGTTAGTTAACAACCTTGTCCTTTTTTGAAAAAGATTATAAGGATCGAGTAATGGCAGGTAGGGCATGGTCGTTTGATGACAATTGACCTTGTCGTTCTTTGTGAGGTTGATCCGATAGTGAGTGTGAAGGAGATGAGATTCTACTCTTTACTGTTTTGGTTGAACGTCATGGATGACCCTATAGCCCTCCACACTTGGAATGATAGGAAGAATGAAACCTAGCAATAGGCGGAGTGCTTGTCTTTGAAGTGCGACAGGAACTCCCCATATAAAAACGACCCCCATCTGAAATGGGAGGATGTCATGGGGGGATCTAGAGGATAATAGTGACAATGGAAGTGATTACCACAAGGGAAAGGACAAGGAGAATGTGGAGGTAGACAATAGATAGATGGAGGAAAGGGTGAGTAAACACGACTAGACACCATGAGGAAAAAGTGACTCTCATTAATAATTTCCGTCCATGTAAGGGTCATGCATATGTCAGACACTTGACATACATACAATATCAAAATGTTGGACGTGAACTACGGTCGGGGTTGAAACCAAGTCATATATTAAAATTCTTGCTGTTGGAGGACCCCGACAATGTAACAACCATTCGGAAAATATACTATACCGGTTTGAAGATTGTTGCAAGCATTGACGCCACATAACTATCGGATAAATTAAGTTGCCGACTGTCAAATATACAATACCAATTTGAACTTGAAGATCCCTTGCCCAACTAATCACTAGATGGAGTTGCTGATTGCATCACGCGTTGCCGTCACATATTATCGTATTACCCCGGTAGTCCTCAGTCAAAACCCGCATACTTTTTTTTTTTTATCGATGATAACAACCATAAAAGAGCAAGGTCCGGCTACAAAGACTTATATGATAGTGTTGGTGTCAGACGATACACATTTTGTAGTTGTTTGTCCACATTTCACCTATGTCGAGATTGAATTAGTGATTTCACTAAAACGTGATTTATTTCTGTTTCTTTTTATAGGTTTGACTCAAAGAGGATCTCGTCACCACCTACAAACCTCATGTGGTATCACCACCACGATCCCAACATTAATGCATGAGACACACCTTTCATTGAAAGTATAATGTTCTACAAACAACTTCGTCATATAGAGTGTCCATCAAACGCGAGTCCTACACTCTACATTAACTAGTTGTTCGAACTATGTTTATTTTGATCTTTTATATGTTCTCTTGAAACCAAGTTTACTTTGATATTTGATATCCGGTTCTTTAAACTATGTAATTCATCATTTACTGGAAAAAACCAACTCAATAAAAACACATATTATCCAAACAAAACCAACACAGATATCCAACTACTAAACAAAACCAACAAATATCGAAAACATAATATCCAAACTAAACCAACACATGTCCAATACGAAAACATAACATGAGGACGACTCAATAACGTTGGACTTGTGTAGGAGTTGCCGGAGACTGATCTCCAACTGCCTCATCAACGAGGGCGGCAAGCTTCTCAATAATGCCGGACTTGTCTTGGGCATGTGTGCCCCGAGCTATAATGTCTCGTAGACGTCCAATAAGTATGTGAAGACGCTGTTATAAAAAAGAATTACTTCCAAGAAAACTGCAAATAAAACACAAAGTTTACGAGTAGATAAACATACCACCGTATCTGAAACGGGCTCGGAAAGAGGGCGGTTCAACATGCTCATATCTGGACCTAACAAACAATCCAGATCTCAAGTCTTGTTACCAATGTGTAACAGAAAATATATATTTCAACAAAACAATTCAAAAATGTTACAATCTTAGAAAAATAAAATAAAATAGGGCCTAATGAATCTTCTTATCCATATTGGTAACAAGTTTGCTCATTTGAAACCTCCAAAAGAAAAAATAAACAAGAGCCAGCCCAACCAAAATACAAACCCAAACCAAATCACCATCACTCTCTTTCTCTACCTCCTCAATCCTAAACAAATCTCTCTCTGAATTTCCCGTTTTACCCTCATCTACAAACCCATATAGCAAATATACCCTTCCTCCGCCGCCAATCACAGCCTTCGTCGGGAAGCCTTCAGATTCAACGGCGACTTTCTCCACGACTCTTCCTTCACCGAAACTATCATCGCTCTTCACTACATAAACTCCGTTCACTGGAGAAACCACCACTGCGTTTCCATCGGATCTTAAAACGATTCCGTTGACATTATCGAGATTGGAGTGGAGCAGGACTTGGCGAACGGTTCCGTCGATGGAATCGACCTTGAAGAGGTTTCCAGTGTTTGAATTGACGACGAGAAGATATCCTTTGGAGACGTAGTGGATTCCGCTGAGTCCGGAGATCGTGAAGCGTTCGTTGAATCTGGAGAAAACTGAGGCGTCTCCGGCGATATTGACTTTCCAGATTAGGTTTTTGGCGGAGTTTGTGATGTATGCGTTTCCTTCGAAGTCGACTGCGACGGAGCTTGCGATGTCTTCGGGATTGGAAGGTAGAGAGGTGAGGGAGATTAAACTTTTGGTTTTGAGATCGTAGGAAGCTAGGGCGTTGAATGGAGGAGAATCGGAGGTTATGGTGGCGAGGAGGCGGCGATTGATGGAATCAACGGCGAGGTCGTGGATTGTGGAGTTTTCAGGAAGTGATGTGTCGGAGATAAGGGTGGATATAACGCCTGCATCAGTGACGGAATGAAAAGATGGTTGCCCGGAAGATCCGACGATGAAGTGTTGACCGTGTGGGTCCCATGTGATGCTATTTGGGTAAAGGTTAGGGGATCGGAATTTGATCACATGAGGGCCATGTGCCGCCGAGAAAGTGGCGAGTAAGAGGAAGAAGATGACCAAAGTAATTGGTGAGAAGTTAGCTGCCATCGTTGATTGATTAATTGCAGTGCTGTGAATCG
Source organism: Fagopyrum esculentum (assembly GCA_033239045.1). NCBI lineage: Eukaryota > Viridiplantae > Streptophyta > Magnoliopsida > Caryophyllales > Polygonaceae > Fagopyrum > Fagopyrum esculentum. Next base: position 4,851,795 of record BSUD01000001.1, read on the forward strand.
AAATTAAACACAGGTTCGTTTTCAAGGGAAAACCTAATCTGAAAGTAATCAAAATTAACAGAAATTTATCAAATTAACAGTTACGTAAACGCCAGATTGCCAGCGACTAATCAAATTGGAATCCAATTTACAAATCAATCTAGCAATATTGGATTATGGGAAAGCATGATGAAGGAACCATATAGGGAAAACTCGATCTCAAATTAAGGTGGAATATGAATCTAGAAATATATACGATAATCAGGATAAAAACACAAATTCAATAGATGGAGTATGACTGTATGAGTACCTGTGTTGCAGAGTTTCTCTGATTTGCGATTGAAGACGGAAGAAGAAGATAGAGAAAGCTCGGTAAAAAGATGGATACTTTGAATGTTCGACAGAAGTATTTTTCCTTTGGACAAAAATAGCCTTACCTTGTTTTTCTCTTTTGGGCTCACAACGGCCCAAAACTGAGGAATTACTTTTGCTTAAATAACTTTGTCTTGAAAAGATTAAAAAAAAATATTCGTCAAGATTATTGGATTTTTTTTTAATCAATTTTATTCAAATGCAATTGGTATAGAATTGATCTAGAATAACAGATTTATCGAAATAAAATCTGAAATTTTGATAAAGGACAAAACAAATTTATCTTTTATATTAAATAAAATCTTTTTCACGTACAATTATTTTCACATTAAAATACTATATTAACTTTATACACCATAAATGTATTGCTCCTCCAATATTTTGATGTTCGTGAGAGTGATTATCGATATTGAATTACGATCAATAAGGATAGAGCCGATACATGAGACAAGCTACTCGGGCTCGATTCGTGTTCGGTTCGTTAAAAGCTCGGCTCAGGCTCGGCTCATTCGGCTAAAATAACACTATATTAGCATTATTTTAAACGAGTTACTCGGGCTCAGCTCGTCAAAAGCTCGGTTCGGGCTCGACTCGTTTATAAACGAGCCGAGCTTGAACATGATAAGGCTCGGCTCGTCCGGCTCGTACGACTCGTATAACACCCCTAAATAAGCAGGCTTCACAAGACATCTCGTGATATAATGAAAAAGGTATATAAAATGAAATCAGATTTTTTTTGAAGAGATTTAATGTTCTGTTTTTAGTTATTTTTTTTATGGTTTAATTTTGAAATTCTTTTATATTGAAAATCCTCAAGAATTATAACAACTAATTTCATCTTTTTAACCCTTTCTCATATAGCCTAATAATATTCTTAGTTTAAAAAGTTTTTTCTAAAAATTATTATTTATTTACAGTATTTGAAAATATCCTAAAACGTCAGGCAATTTGGATAAAGAAAGAAAACGTTATCCATTACCATTGGCGCCAATTCTCCTCTGCCTGATGCCGGAACCCTAAGCAAGTCTCAAATTGTGCGAAGAAATCATGTCCATTGCATTTCCTCACCATTTGAACTTCTCAGAGCATTCTAGAAACTACTACAATCACCGTTCAGTCCTGCTCAATTCCGTGTTGCTCGGAGGCGGCAATAATGGTCTCCGGCATCGGTCTACGTCCAGAATCGGGATCCGAAAGTTTAGTCTGTGTAGGGCGAGTCTAATCTCCGATCCTGGTTCCTTCGAAGTTGGACGGTTTCTCGGTAGTTATGGATTCATGAACGTCACCAGGTTTCTCCCGATTATTCGATTCGATTAGTTTATTTGTCAGATTTGACTGTTCGTATTAGTTCTTCATTCCTGCTGTCAGTCCGTAGAATTACACGGGTTGTAATACTTAATTTTTATTGTGGATTGTTAGTAGTCGCACATCAATCTGAAGTGATTCAATATCTGGTATTTTGTACCCTAGTAGGTTGCTGTATCATGAGAAAGTATAAGAGATCTGTTCTTCAGACTTTGATTCATGATAATTTAATGTTACTCAGCTACTCAGGGTTTGAGTCTGGGATTGGAGCGACATCAGAAGATTTTGGTAAACTGAAAGTTCAGGATGTTGGAGAGGGAAGTGTGAAGCTGAGGTGTGTTCTATCAAGCCTTGGTTGGATTAGGCATCAAAATGACAATAATGTGCTTGATTATTATTTTGGCTATGATGTTTTCTCTTGGAGTAATGTTGCCCTTGGCAGTTATTCTATAGGCTATATGAAGGAAGAGTAACTCAAGGCCCACTGAAAGGGATCTCGGTTATTCTTAAGGTGATTATCTTCCAAATGATGAAACTTTGGGGGTTATAGTGTCTTTAGTTTATTGATTTCCCCACTTCATTCGAAAACTAAGGTCTATCCTGGAAAGATTGCTGGTGGTGTTGAGGCTGACATGATGGCCGCCAATGAACTACGGACACACACTTTACTTCAAGTAAGATACAGCAGTTATTAATATGTCTTGTTATATTCTTCCACTTTCTAAAGTTGTGATGCATTCAATATCTGGAGCAGAGCTCTTCAAGAGATTTGTGCCCAAATATCTTAATACTTGTAGGAGGCTTTGAGACAAAAACCGGTGAGCAGGTCTGGTTTAGATTCAGTTTCTAATCACATTTTTTTCATTTGGTTCATTTTGACTATTAGTAAATGATGATTGATCTTTCTCTGTTCCTTGAAGTGGCTTGCTTTTCGGAATGATGGTAAACAAAGCGCAGCAGATTATGCTAGAGTTGCCAGTGAGAAAGTGACTACACTCAAGGGTGGAAGACAACAAAGTTTTTGGAATCCTTTCGAAGTTGAGCAAACAATTAAGCGTCGAAGATATTTTATCGTTAGGTTGTTCTATGGTGTTATGAACGGTCTAGCTTATATGCATGACCATGATATTTTACATCAAAGTCTTGGACCAGCATCTGTTGTTCTGAAGTGAGATATTGATATTATGAAGCTTTTCTTGGTTCATTGCTTTCCATGTACTTTCTTTTCTTATTATTTTCTATTTTATCTTACCTAGAGTTCTGTTCTTTTTATTGTTGCAGTACAATAGCGGAGAGAGAAGGTGTTTACTTGATTCCACGCCTTCGAGATTTGGCGTTTTCAGTTGATATAAGGTTTTACATTATTTACAAATAGCATCAATAGCTAAAATCTCCTTTTGAGGAATAGAGTTTCTATATGGTTTTGGTGTTTATGTAGGAAATTGTATATTTCTCTTTTATCTCCTCGGATAAGGAACATAAATGTAAATGGTTATCTCTAACATTCCATTTTGATGATTAATCAAACACCTTTTCATGCAGTAACAATCAGTTTACTGAGTTGTTTTTTAGCAAAACAAATAGGACCTTAATCTGTAAATGTGATTTTTCATGGTCTCATTGCTCTAGGTGCTGTCTGTTTCATATGATTAGAAAGCAATTCATTTTCAATCGTTTGATCACGCTTGTTCTTCAGCCTATCAGCAATAGAAGAAGGTTCTGCAACTTTATCAGGACTATGGAGACGAGCAACTGCAGCTGGTGCCTTTAACACCTTTGAGAAAAGAGCCTTTGGAATAGCAGATGACATGTAAGTTTAACACAAAGCATCCTTATCCCTTTGTTTTAGGATGTTACTTGAATGAACAGAAAGTCTGTGTACAATATTATGCAGTTATGAAGCTGGTCTTTTACTTTCATATTTGGCATTTGTTCCGTTCTGCGAGCCAGGTGTCATGGACAGTCTATCCTTACAAGTAAGTTAATACTAAGTGAAAGATTAACAACTTCCAACATCTTGTGAAAATGCATAGCTCAAGTAAGCACTAATTACTCTTTCACTGGCACCATTAACATCACAGAGGCTTGTAGAGAACACTTTCAAACTCGACCTTCAAGCTACCAGAGAGTAAGTTTAGCTATCATTGTCATGCTTTGTTCTATATATTTAATATTTTTTATTGTATAAAATTCCATCTCAGAGAACATAGTTCATTGTTGTGGAGAGTTTCCATCAGGGCTGATACTATAATGAGTATGTGATCTTTTAGGGCATGTTTAATATCACTGTGAGCATTCAGATTTAGTTTTCAAAGGTTTCTATTTTCTGATGCAATTAATAGTGGCTTAAGAATATGTTATATTGACCTTGTTTGGTACATGAAATAATTAAGGGAATTAAGATTATAGTAATTAAAAGGGGAAATAATTCTCTTAATCGCGTTTGATAAGAAAATGAACGAGATGAACATTAGATTATGAAGATTAAGGGAATTAGATTATGAGAATTGCGTAATCCTATTAAAGTTGGATGATAAGGATTATTGAGGCTAAAATCTCATTTTTACCTCTCTTCATTTTTTATCTCTTTCATTAAGACATACTTTTTCGTAATTTTAATCATATATTCATTTTACCAAGCATTCATTTTACTTCTTTTCATATTCATTTCACTTCTTTTCGTACTCATCTTCAACTGCATAATCTTAAATTACCAAACACACCCATTGTAATAGGAACCTTGTCTCTAGAAATCTGTTTCTAGTGTTTTGTAAAGCAGGAAAGTGGAAACTAATAGCCGAACCCAACAAGCCCTTAGTAATCAATCACTCTATGAATTATGTACTATGCCTCTAGAACATCAATCATGAGTAAGTTTAGCTATCATAGTTCGTGATCTTTTCCTTCTGGTGATACGTGGACAGGTATTGTCTGGCAGATGATCGCTTGATAGAAGCCGTTCGGTTTCTAGATCTTGGTGAAGGCGCTGGCTGGGAATTACTCCAGGTAGAATTACAACTCGTTTCGTGTCTTAAGCACTTCTTACTTGCATTATCTATGGCCAAATCTGAATTTTGTAATTTTCGACAAAAACAGGCAATGCTTAACCCAGATTTCAGAAAGCGGCCAATTGCTGAAGCTGTACTGAACCATCGTTTCATGAATGAGGCCATTCTTTGAGTCTCGACAAGGAAGTCTTCTGGTAAAGTTTACTGCTTCTACCATGGCCATGGAATAATAGCTTTACAAGCACTAAAGTCTCACCATGGAGCTGCCTTCTTGTTAATAGCTGTATTTCTGGTGTTCTTATACATATTATCAGGCTCTAAACAATGGGCATACTTTTATGCTTTTACCTTCTTTATAGAGGGAGGATCTTTTTCTTGCTCAACCAGACCCGTAAATCAGCCGACAACCCCATAATCAGGTAAACCGGCTATATGTTCGGTTCATTTAGAATCAAGTTAAGCCGACCGAGCTTAAAAGTAATTCATATTCTGTTTGTTTAGTCAATGAACTAGCTCGGACCGAGTTTCTCTAACCGCTGGGATAGAGTATCATTCCATTTCCTAACTTAGACAAATTAGTAACACGTTACGGTGCTGGTTAATTGTTTTGGGATTATGGACGGAGTTTTTAGGGTTTGTGCAGTACCTCTTATTCGTCGCACCCGAAATAATTATTGATGGTTATCCGGATAATCTATACCGCTCTCGTCCAGTTTAAGTAGGATAAACCAAATCCTCTTATTTACCGTCAAGTTCAAAACCATCCATAAGCTTCTCGAATTGAACGGCTAGATCAAGGTTTCGAACTTTACTCTTCAAACAAACTCCTGAAACTATTTTAGCTTTATTTATTTATCTCCCTCAATCAACAATTGTTGATTGTCCAACCCACAAGCTCTAAAACACGAGAATTTACAAAAAAAAATTGTCAGAAGGAGAGTCGATGGGCTATGTGCATCTAATTGCGTTTATTATAAATGAAAAATATAAGTGATCAACGCATAGTGACCCCTTCCATAATTGTGTAAAAAATCCACTATATCCTGATCAATCAATACACTTAAATCAAGCGAGAAATGAAAAGAAATACTCGCTATAAAGTCCGCAACTTTATTGGTATTGTGGTAGACATAAGTGTCAGTGAATAGAATATTTTTGGATCCTTTCATTTTTACTTGACCTTTGAAAACGAATCTCAAACTCTAATACACACGCTATCACGGATTCACGGGTCTGTTCGGTTCAATCACCATTGATGCGGAACGGGCAGCACATGTTAGTTGATAAAACATACAAATATGTCTGTATCCAAATTTTTTTAAAAAAAATCAGTAATTGAATTGTTAATAATCTTCAATTGATAACCGAATTATACTTCGACTATCCAGTACAAAAGTTTGTGTTTCATTCATATTCGAATATCATCATACATAATGAGACACAAGTTTGATTTAAAATGGACCATTGAACTCACTAAAATCTTAAAACACATCTATCTTATAGTCTATAGTCTACCCACACATCAAAGTTGTGTGTTGGCCAAGAATATAACCTTTTTGTACGTTTCCTAATCTTCCATGCATCCAACACCACACTCATAGATAACTTAAAACAAAAATCTATCACCACCAAATTAATTACGTACACACACCCATTACTTCTCACTTTCCAAACCCACCTCGAATCTCCGTTATGCAAACTCCGGCGAGCCTCCGGCGACTTCATCCACCAACAATACTGCTACTCACCATCCTCGTAATCACATCCGTTAATGGATATCAAATCAACGGCTCCAAAACAACGAAGCTCGACGAAAGCAAGTGTGGAGGTTGCCCTTGTAGCAAACCCTGCATTCCAATATCTTACTCGCCTCCACCGCCATCTCCACCTCCTCCACCACCTCGGCCTCCACCACGACCGCCAGTAAAGCCGCCGCGGCCACCAACTTCCAGGTACTGCCCACCGCCTCCTTCTCCTCCTTCTCCACTGGCCGACCTCCCATTATGGGGGCCGCCGGGAAATCTGTACCCCCTTGTCCAGAATTATAATAACGTCGGTGGACGGAGGTCCGTCGTGCACCTTCCGGCTGTAGTTGCCGGCGCAGTGGTGGCTATTCTTGTGATGTGGTGAAATGGTTACATGAGAGAGGTGGCTATTCATTGACGTGTTAATCAACTCCCAAATTTATGTGTACGTTATGCGCCATACATAATATAAATAAAGATTTATGTTTGTTGGATTCCGAGTATCATTTGTAACGTACGTTGGTAATAATTTATATGACATTTGTTGTATTTACTTTGTAATATTGACATATACTACAGGAAAAATACAACGAGTATTTAAGGGTATGAACCGCGTATACACGATAACAATGATCGCTATATTTAGCTTCATAGTATGTATCACGAGCATTTTAAACAACTATTGTATATTCTCCATTTTATACCGCGGACATATGATATCCGGGCATAGTATATACTATGCTCTATGTACGTTGTATATGGAGTATAGTATAAACTATAGACCGCGAATGTATATTGATCTGAGTTATTAAGTATCTTTTTGTTTGAAATAAATATGATGCACTCGTTGGTGCATTATTTGTCATAGTTATTGATGATAGTAAACTAGTATTATAGATGCAAGCAATATGGTTATATGAACAAATGTTTAAGAAAAATCTCATTTGGTAAAAGGTCGAAAAGAGATGAAGAGGATTAGATTATGAAGATAAAATTTTGACAAGGAAATTAAGATTATAGAAATTAAGAGGGAGAAATAATTCTTTCTTGTTTGATAAAGGAATGAAGGGGACGAAGGAGAGTAGATTATGGAGATTAATGGAATTGTGTAATCCTATTAAATTTCGATTGTAAGTATTATAAAGATTATTGAGTATAAAATGCTTTTTTTTACCATCTACCTCTTTTGTCTCTTTCATCTGCAAAAAAAAAAAAAAAAAAAAAATTAACACATATTTTTTCATAATTTTACTGATAATCATATTCATTTTATCAAACACTCGTTTCACTTATTTGCATATTCATCGCCTTAAACAATTTTATCTCTTAATTATTCATCTAAATAACTCTTTTTCATTTTCAGTTCCATCTATCTAATCTTAGGTTACCAAACGGACTCTATATACATAGAGGAATAGAATACAAGATTGCTCTATAACTTGCGATTTTAGTGAAGGATGAACCTGAAAAATAACCACAATTTTTCATCAACAAATCAACGTATCAAAAAAGACAATAACTACCTAGATCGTCATTGATTTTTTCATGTTTATATGCAATTTCACCAAGACGTTGCAGCTTTCTTCAAGTTCATCAACATATGCAGCTGAATGTTACCTCATGAAACCCGTAGGAGAAATATAGAGAGAGTGAGAGCAATATAGAGAGAACAAAAAGCGCAGAGGTTTACTAGCATCGAAAATGTCAAATTAGCTAAACAAGTCTTTTTGAGATTTCTCTCTCTAGTAACTAGGCTCATGGTATAAGTATATTTAGTAAATGTACCCCTAACCAAACTTCTTACCTTCCAACTTCAATTTAATAAAAAAAAAAAAAATGAAGGGTACACAAACCTAATGGAAATAGAAAAGGGTATATTTGACCAAATTTTTTCAATCGAAAATGGTGACATTGACGAGTTCCGTGCACGATCAAGAAGACCCCTTTATGATTCTTCTTCTCTCCGATCAGTATTTTTCACGATTCAATATTAGATGTACAGTAAAAATTATTCTCGAAAAACGCAAATTCAATCCAAATCCGCTGTTTAAAACCGCGGTTTTCTGTTTTTTTTTTTAAAAAAAATCTTGAATGCAAAAAAATAAAATGAAAATAAATAAAAGTGAGGCATTGGAGAAGTTGGTCACGAAAGTAGTAGGATGCTTATAATTTTTTTTGAAGCAAACTAGAGTTGTGGGCTGAAACCACATGTTTAGGGGTTTTGAAACCGAGGCTTTCATTTTATTTTTTGAAAATTTTATTTGGGGTTCAAGATTAAAAAAAACTAAACAGAAAGCAAGCCACGGTTTAAAATCGCGACTTTTGATTGAATTTGCGTATTTTGGGAATAACTTTTACTGTACACCTAGTTTGGTAAAATTTTTTTTTTAAGTCGTGGAAAAAATTCTATGAAAGGTCCGTAGTATTTGTCTTTATATTATTTTATTCAATCTATTCTATAACACGGTCATTTTTTACATCCGGGGTATAAGTCTAACACTTTTTTTTTGGCTTACGAATTTGATTTTATACGGTGTATTTCTTAAGCGCATGACATATTTAGGTGTTATATTCTCTGTTTTATATTGTGTCTCAAACCCAATGTTTTGAAACCAACATATATAATTATAGTTGGATAATATTCGAATCCAGCGGCTATATTACGAAGTTTACTATTGTCATTCAAGACCGAGGTTCATCATTTTTAATGCAGTCGCTAAACACTGAAGTTGAACTTTTTTCAATCTAGTAGCTCAACGTTGCAGTTAAATGGTTCTACGCAACCGCTCAGCGTTAAGTTGCATGTATAGTGTGTAAACTGAACATCGGGTCCTTAGTAATTCGGCTATTTATTTTTCTCCCTCGATCAACAATTATCCCACATAAAACGGTAACTAAAACACAAGATGTTACACTTGTGTCAAATAAATCATACAAAGAATCTGATTCTTATGCACATGGTATTTGATAAAATATACAAATATGTCTATATCCAAATTTTGTTTTCTTAAAAAAATATTGTCGAAGAATTATAATATAAATAAGTAAATATGTTTGTCCAAGAATATAATATTTTAAACGTTTCCTAATTCTTCCATGCATCCAACACCACTCCCATCCCATATATTGATAACTATCACCACCAAATCAACTACGTACACACACCCTTTACTTCTCTCTTTCCAAACCCACCTCGAATCTCCCTCATGCAAACTCCGGCGAGACTCCGGCGACTTCATCCACCAACGATACTGCTACTCACCATCCTCGTAATCACAGCCGTTGATGGCTCCAAAACTAGGAAGCTGATCGATGAAATCAAATGTGGAGGTTGCCCTTGTAGCAAACCCTGCACTCCAATAATACCTTACTCGCCTCCGCCACCATCGCCGCCGCCTTGTCCACCACCGCTTCCTCCTCCACTTCCCTTGGACTGCCCACCGCCTCCTTATCCACCATTGCCGCCTGCTCCCCCGCTGCCTCCTCCACTCCCTCCAGTAAAGCCGCCGCGACCACCACCAATTCCCTTGTACTACCCACCGCCTCCTTTTCCACCATTGCCGCCTGCTCCACCGCTGCCTCCTCCACTGCCTCCAGTGAAGCCGCCGCGGCCACCTTGCAGGTACTGCAAACCGCCTCCTTATCCTCTTTCGCCGGCCGGCCTCCCATTATGGCTTCCACCGGGAAGTTTGTATCCCCTTGTTCAGAGTGAAAATTATAACGCCGGTGGACGGAGCTCCGTTGTGGAGCTTCCGGCTGTACTTGCCGGCGCACTGGTGGCTATTCTTGTGATGTGGTGAAAGATGGTAAATTGTGTTTAATTTGTTTGGGTCAGTTTCATGATTAATCTTGTAGATGAACTAAGGAAATCATTGACGTGTTAATCAACTTCCAGTTTAATGTTATGCGACATCCATAATATAAATAAAGATGTCTGTTTGTTGGATTCTTAATTAGTTTCTTATGTAACGTACGTACGTTAATTTGTATTATTTTGTAAGACATTTGTTGTATGTACTTTGTAAGATTACTGTTGACATAGATGCACAAAAGGAGTTCAATTGCATTTTGTTAACTTTATATATATATATTTTAGTTCAAGTGAGGAGAGAGCTTGTAGATAGAAATTAGGAGGGTTGTAAGCCATTGGATGGATTTAAATCAATGGCTCTCACACGCTTATCATTAATGGCATTTTTGTAAATTGACTAAAAATCTGAAAAAATACCCTTACGTTCAAAATAGTCATCGGTGTTCATACTTTTATATGTCATTGTTCATGTTTTTATACATCGGTGTTCATAATATTTTTATTCATCAAAGTGTCATGTCCATTTATTTTTTTGTGTTCATTTTATAATGCATAAATGTTTATTTACAGTATATAACCACAAAAAATAAAAAAAAAACTCATCACAAAACGTTAAAAAATGATCATAATATGTTATGTATGTGTCAAAGTTATAGATAAATCATTGGTGTTCATACTTATATGTCATTGTTCATTTTTTTATTCGTCAGCGTTCATACTTTTTATGTCATTGTTCATTTTTTTATTCGTCAGCGTTCATACTTTTTATGTCATTGTTCTTGTGAATATTATAAACTATTTTTCTATAAGGCATTTTGCCGAACAGTTTGCGTGCACACTAAAAGGAGCATATAGATTATTCAATTGGAGTTATTAGACCAACTCAACATATGTATATACATGTATTTTTTCAATCAAACTTATCAAACACAAAATGATTCAAACAAATTTGATTTTGAACACAAACATCAATCATAATGAAACCTAAACTTTAAGAATGAAAATCTAAATAGTGAGAGTAGAAATTCGAAGAAACAAAACCTGAATCGTCTTGTATTCTCTTTGACTTTTCAAAAAAAGAAATGAACATCATATTATAAACATCATAACTGTAAAAAAAAATGAATACATAGTTGTAAAAAAATGAGCATCATATTTTATTAACACGATTTGAAAGAATAGTATAATTTTCAAAAAAAATCCAAAAAAAATGTTATAAAAAAAAACAAAAATGAACAATTAATGTTAAAAGATGAACAGTTAGTGTTGGGAAAAAATGAACATTTATTGATAAAATATGAACAACGACTATTTTAAAAATGAACACATACTTATAAAAATATGAACACCAATTTTTATTTACAAAAAGAAAATAATAAAAAAAAAAGGTGACGTGGCATGCCACATGTCACCACCCCGGCTCTCCTCATTCCTTATATATATATATATATATATATATATATATATATATATATATATATATATATATATATATATATATATATATATTCAATGCTAACACTAATTCATTACGAAAAGGCTAAGATATTAGCCCGTTTGGATATAACTCCGAAAATAAAAACGGAATGAAATGAATGTAGTCCATATGTTTACTTTATTCGTGAATATTTTGGAATCATTCATCGTGGTTGCATGTAAAATGTATTTGTTTCCCTATAGTGTATCAAAACTATCAAATTCCACTACAATTACTTTTAACTTAAGAGTATGCATATGAACTAAATTCGTATTCATTCCGTTTCCGTTTCCAGAGCTGGAACCAAACGGGCACTTAGCTTTTTCATTGCCATTGCCACAATTGTTAGTGTTTTAAATCTTCATTTTATGATGAACCGAGTTACGTTTATATGAGTTCCGCTCCAACACACATGTGACATGTGCATCTAAATGTGTGATAAAACTCTCACGTGATCTTCAACATGCTCGAAGTTTCCACAATTAGTTATGATATTAGCTAGTTGCTTAGTAGTACATACATGAAATACGAGATTCACGTACCTAGATATCCAAAACGGTTTGACTATAATATAACAAGTGCATTGGAGTGTAACGAGAGTTGAGACACACCAAAGAGAGAACCAAGGACTTAAGCCACACGAGCTCATATCACACCACAACCATATATACTAATATCGGGCCTTAGTACACGGATAGAAGATAATAGGTTGTTTCTTGGTCTTGCAAGATATTATGGTACGTCCAATAAACATATAAGAATTTGGCGGGTGAGAAGGATAAGAAGTTCAATATGTTAGGCTAATTCATATTTTCAAATATAAATATTGTGATAATGGGTCACTCCGGAAGGTGAAGGAACATTCCGGAAGACAGCGGAATATTCTGGAAGAAGGAGGAATATTTCGGAAGGTGATGTAACATTCCGGAATATGGTGGAACCTTCTGGAATGAAGTGGAATACTCCGGATGGTGACGGAACTTTCCGGAAGGAGGCGGAAAATGATGGAGACATCTAGAACTCGACGGAACCATGTAGACTAGATTAGAAATCTAGGGAGAGTTCTAGAGTTGTATAGGATTGTGTGAGAAGGCTCCGGAATTATCTAGGAGAATCGAGTTCCGGAACCTTCCCGTAGAGGAGGTGGCCATGACTATAAATAAGGGAGGCCACCCCACATTTGTGTAACTCCATCTAGAAGAGAGTAATAAAAGGCTTTTAAAAGAGCTTGTAAGTGAGGTTGGTGTACGAGTGTGAGTGCGCAACAAAATACCCGCTTATATACTCGGAGTGAGTCGGGAACGCGGAGTTTTCCCCCAACAACTGGTATCAGAGGCGAGGTTACGGTGGTGGTGATCGGGTAAACTCTGTTGCTTATTGAATCTCGTGTTGGCGCGATGGCGGCCGAGGCGATGAGGGCGTTCGAGATTCCACTCTTTGATGGGAAGATCAACTTCACTTTGTGGCAGAGTACGATTCAAGACTTCTTGGTGCAGCAGGATCTTGACCAAGCTCTGGAGGAGGAGAAGCCTGGATCGATGAGCGAGGAGAAGTGGAGAAGCATCCAGAGGAAGGCGGTGAGTACAATTCGGTTGGCGTTGGCTCCCGAGATTAAGTACGGTGTGTTGAAGGAGACCACACCGAAGGCGTTGTGGGAGAAGCTCGAGAGCATCTACGCGTCGAAGTCGTTGACCAACCGTTTGTGCTTGAAGATGGAGCTTTACTCGCTCAAGATGGAGGAAGGAGGTAATCTTCATGACCATATTAACTCGTTTAATCAACTAGTATGCCAATTGTTGAATGCTGATGACAAGATTGGAGAAGAGGAGCAAGCGTTGTTGTTGCTAGCATCATTGCCGAAGTCCTACAAGTCTTTGGTGCAGACGTTACTTGTAGGAAGGAAGTCTCTCACTCTAGATGAGGTGACCGCTGCTTTGCGGGAGAGTGAGAGAATGATGAAGAATGATGCTACCGACAAAGGAGAGGATCGCATACTAGTTGCGGGGGAGCGAGAACGAGGGAGGAGTCAATGGAGGAGGCATGATGACCAGAGGCAGAGATCATGCTCGCGACGAGATTTGAGTGAGGTCGAGTGCTTCTACTGCAGGGAGAGGGGTCACATGCAAGCTCAGTGTCCTCAGATGAGGGAGGACTTAAAGAAGTTGAGAGAGATGTCGCCGGGAAAGAAGAGAAAGGACTCCCGTACAAATGTGGTCAGTGAAGTTGGTGAAGTTGATTACGGAGATGTTTACTTGGCGACGGGTGAGGAGACCGCCAAGTCAGAATGGGTGATGGATAGTGCCGCCTCGATGCATGTTTGTAGAGACCAAGCATTATTTGACACCTTGAAGATTGGTGGAGAGTTTGGTCACTTCAACTCGGTGAGTGGTGAGAAGTTGAAGGTAGAAGGTACCGGAAGCGTGAGGACGAGGCTTCATAACGGTACAAGCCATACTCTACACAATGTGAGGTACGTGCCATCGGCGAACGTAAATGTAATCTCGTTGGGTGCGATGACGATGGAGGGGTATAGGTTCGTCGGCACAAGGAGATGGTGCAAGGTGATCAAGGGGAGACGCTTGGTGATGCGAGGCCGGAAGGATGAGAAGAATATTTGCTTCTTAGATGGAAGAGCGGTGCGAAAAGGATGTAGTGACACCGTAACTAAGAAGCAAACGAAGGTGAGATTTTCGGATGTTGTGGAGATATTTGGAAATATGAATTAAGGGAGGAATTGTTAGGCTAATTCATATTTTCAAATATAAATATTGTGATAATGGGTCACTCCGGAAGGTGAAGGAACATTCCGGAAGACAGCGGAATATTCTGGAAGAAGGAGGAATATTTCGGAAGGTGATGTAACATTCCGGAATATGGTGGAACCTTCTGGAATGAAGTGGAATACTCCGGATGGTGACGGAACTTTCCGGAAGGAGGCGGAAAATGATGGAGACATCTAGAACTCGACGGAACCATGTAGACTAGATTAGAAATCTAGGGAGAGTTCTAGAGTTGTATAGGATTGTGTGAGAAGGCTCCGGAATTATCTAGGAGAATCGAGTTCCGGAACCTTCCCGTAGAGGAGGTGGCCATGACTATAAATAAGGGAGGTCACCCCACATTTGTGTAACTCCATCTAGAAGAGAGTAATAAAAGGCTTTTAAAAGAGCTTGTAAGTGAGGTTGGTGTACGAGTGTGAGTGCGCAACAAAATACCCGCTTATATACTCGGAGTGAGTCGGGAACGCGGAGTTTTCCCCCAACACAATATGAGTCAAAATAAGTTGAGAGCGGAAGAGAATTCCTCTTGAAGAGAAACAAATCATGATCGGGGCGATTTTTGACACAAGGTAATACACGAAGGGCCGGATCCCAATGATCCTTTTAGGGAGCATGCGTGGATAACATAGATCAATTCGGATAGAGTAATAGATAGGTACAGTCAAGGGCGGATCCAAAGGGGTAAGGGAGGGAAATGTACCCCTCCTTGGATTAGTTCCATTTAGGTGAAAAAACTCATATTGTTATGTCAGCTCATCTGGTAGATAGAGGGTGGAGGGGTGCACTTAGAGTGTCAAGTTTGAATCCTAAGAGGAGAAAAAAGAGTGTTTTTTTTTTAATTTTTATGGATGGAGACTTCAAGTGAAATTTATTATTACATCAATATATTTATAAAAACACACCTATAAATTTAATATATCAAACACATATTTTCATTTTAAGAAAATATACATATATATTTTAAATAGAGATTAAGGGCCCGTTTGGTTTAAACTCCGGAAACTGAAACGGAATGGAAACGAATCTAGTACATACGTACACCCTTGTTCATGAAGTTGTTGAGAATCATTCTTTGTGGTTTGAACTAATTGTAGTAGAATTTGATTAGTTTTAATACCCTATAGGGTAACAAAGTACGGAAAACAAGTGCATTTTACATGAAACCAACCGGAATGATTCCATGAACAAGGTACATATGTGGAATAGATTTGTTTCCATTCCGTTTCCGTTTCCGGAGTTATAACCAAATGGGGGTAAGTGTAGTTTATTTTAAATTCACTTTTAGTTAATCTAATGCAATTATAGAATATAATTTCAAATACAATAATTCAGCCACCACTACATAATTTATTTGGGAATTTATTTATAATACAAACTAAATATATAAAATAAATTTAACTATCCTCTAAATAAAAATAAAACATATATAACAAAATTTCTAATTTAGAGTACGAAAACTTTAATATATTTTTTTTATATTTAATTTATAGATTTTAGTGTTTAATTTTTATCTTAATATGCAAAATGTCGTAAACAAAATTTTCTTTTTACCCCCCTTAAAAGATTTTCTGGCTCCGCCACTGGGTACAATGGCGGTTCACAAGGTGAAAGTTCACGTGGAGGTTCCGTCAACATCTGAGCACGGATATGCGTTGGACTAGAGCTCAATACGTACTTAAGTTTAATGAGGCTCCAACTTCAAATCAATTGACAATAGGAAGAATTTACCACCAACCTTATATACTAGGCTCGTTGTCCCATTTATTATTTACGTAAAAATATGTTACAACATGGTATCAAAGTTCTAGGTTGGCAACAATGACACTTGTAATCTTCTAAAAGGCCGAATGAACAAAATAGAACCCGAAAGGGGTCTACGTTTTCAAAAGAAGTTTGTTTTTAAAATCATGTGAATAGTCGGTTATGATAGAAGTACGGGGAACCACACTACTTCCGCGGATCTTGGTAGCGTAGTTTGATAGTTTTGACCTTTACCTGATAATTTATTGGACTTGTGTGTATGTACATATGTACACTAGCTTGACTTAATTAAATAGTAACACCTCGTGCAAATGGCACGTACTAGGATTGTTATGACTTTGGGACGGGGTAGATGTCGTCCACCTCTTCCTCCTACTGGGGGTAGAGGTGATAGGACTCCTACCGTCCGAGGGCGAGAACGAGGAGGTCGATCTCCGGTAGCTAGAGGCCGGGGACATATCCTCATTGTTGAGCCACCAGTAGCTGACGATCGAGTTGAGGAGGTGGCTGAGAGTATAGTTCTTGAGATTGTGAATGAGACCGCTGCTAGGTCAGGAGCTCAAATAGCACAGACACCTGAGTCAGGTCGCGTCTCGATAGAAGCGTCAAAGTATCGGGACTACGTACGTCGAGTAGAGGAGGCAGTTAGGATAGGGGGGCATGCCCCCGCACCACTAGTGCCGGTAGTAACAATTGAGGTATAGCAGAGGGTGACTCGGGTGCCAGCTGCCCTTAAGAGGAGAGTTGAGGCTAACGGAGCTCAGACGGAGTCTAGATCACCAAGACCTGAATCGTGGTTGAAGGCTTTCAACCACCAAGGAGTCCCCCATTCGAGGGGAAGAGAGGGTTGGAAACATAGCACTGAATAGGACACGTTGAGACCGCACTAGAGTCGCTACGTTGCCGAAGGATCGATAGGTGGAGTTAGTGCAAACCCTGTTCAAAGAACAAGAGCATTACTGGTGGGGATCGTTCGTAGCCGATTCACTAGCTGGGATCAGATGAGGAGTATTATCTTAGAGAGATACCGCCCTGCCACACTGAGGAGAGAGAAGTTCCAGGATTTTATTGAGGCAAGGTTTGAGGACGTTTCTGTTGTAGAGGCAATCAGGAAGTTTCAGGAGGAGCTCACACTACTCGGTCCAGCTGCACCTCCTGAAGAGCAACATGTATATCCATTCTCCCAGAGATTGAGGGAGATTACTCGTTCATATTTGGCAAGGCTCCGCTATCAATCTCTAATAGATTAACAGGACAAAGCCTCGACATATGAGAGGGCCAGGCCAGGCCCTAGAAGAACCATTCAGTCCGGCGAGCTGGATAAGAGACAGAGGACAGGATATGTCAATGGAAATCCGGGAGCATCAGTTGATGGCTGTGGTCAATCATATAATCAACCGGGTTCTCAGCCGCGTCGGTTGCTTTACCTTCCGAGGGGAGTAAATAGTGTTTCAACTGTGGGGATCCCGGACATATGAGGCCAGCTTGTAGGAGACCGATTGTGACTTGCTTCACTTGCGGCCAATTAGGGCACAGAGCTATCTTCTGTCGTCAAGCCAAGGCCCCATCTGAGCAGGGATTTTCACCCGCAGAAGCTCAAAGTGGTGGACAAAGACCACCACAGTACCAAATCCAAGGCCAGCGGCCAAGAGCTCCGGGGTATACTCTTCCACAGTATTCCACCCGAGGATCGAGTCAAGGTAAATGACGAGGTGGAAATACAACGGATCCGAGAAGGGGTCAGGCACAAGTACTCGAGCTGAAGGACATTGATGGGCCATCCTCACCGACGACCACAGACACCTTTCATAATATCAGCTTAACTGTTAAAGTGTTATGTGATCCAGATGATACACATCCATTGATTTCGAATGCATAAGTAGAGAAGTTGTCCTTAGATACATTACAGTGTATATAGAAAGAGCTTATCGAGAGAGGGTGGTATGAGAAAATTCCAAGGAGTGACCATCATAATTAGGATGTGTTTGGAGAAAGGGCTAGGATATCAAATTGATATATCCAATATGACCCAAATATCTGTTTCACATGGAGAAATTAATAAGCAATGAGAGAACGTCAGATATTAAAAGTCAGTCTTATCTTCGGAGTACTAGTGTGGGAATGATGAGGAAAGGATAACCACATGGATTTTGATCTTTGGGGGATGATGGTTATACTGATTTTATCCTAGTGGTATTGGGAGGTGGTTAGAGCACAATGTGGATGATGTCTTAACATTTAATGAGTGGTTACGATCGACGTACGGTGGCAAGAGTTCACCTTGTAACTACATCACTTTAAGATCTTTGGAGCTAAATAAGAAGCTCAAGGTTAAGTCAATGAAAAAGTAGTTGATGATCAGTAATTATGAACGATCAGATTGGGTTATATTAAGAGTAGAAGACCAAGCGAGTGATCTTACAAAGAGCATTAAGCACTTAGTCAAGTGTCGGGAGATGTCTAAGATCATTGTTCCAGATTTGATAGTCGGGATCTTTCGGAAGGTCGGAAGTAAGTGGATTCAGTGATAGAGGTTTGTATGTTTTCCATAATAGAGTCGTCAAAGGATCTGGAAGTGGGTTGAGAAAAGCAACCAGTTGAGATCTTAAAGGGGATTGAGAAGTTATGTTTTGACTAGCGCACCTACCTATACTAGAGAATGTATCTCCATTTTTCCACGGATCTCAATTGGGGGAATACATACTTGGTGGGGTATCCAGTAGCTATTATAGAGCGTAGTACCGGACGCTACGGTCTAAGAACATGCAGAGATTTCGGAGTCAATAACTTAGACGAAAAACCGATGAATCTCCCTTGAAGACCGAGGATAGTACTAGGAGTAAACATCTAGAGATATAGGCAGGGCTAGTTGTATATACAAGATCGTCGCGTTAGTACTCATACCCATATTAGTGTGAATTTTGATTATGTATTTGTCTTCATGGTTGAGTGTTTGGTTTTTATTTGTGTTATATGTTTGAGTGACTAGTCTTTTATGTGCTACTTCTCCATGACCTTGAGTGAGACTATTATAATTAGAAGAGTAGGTAAAATAATTTTTCCTAGTACGGAATAACATAGAGATAAATTGTATATTAGTAAAATATGAACTCTTAGTTAATACAATATGAACTAAACATACAACTTTTTAAAAAAAACACTGAACCTAAATGATGATATACTGATAAAAAGTTCTTATTTATACGTTAAAAAATTAGTTGGTTCGATTTTAACTCCCTCTATAAAAAAAAAGAAACATACAGATACAGAGAGAGAGAGAGAGAGAGGATATGAGAAGAGAGTACAAATTAGTGTTTTTAAGATATTTTGTTGTTGCCATTTTTTTTATTGTAACCGCCATGAGAGACAAGAAAAAAAAAAGACAAATATGGAGAGAGAGTAGAAATTTGAGTTTTGGGTAATGTGTTTATGTTATGAGTTTTTAGTATGGTTTCTGGTATGAGTTATTAGTATGATTTTTGATATGAGTTTTTGGTATGATTTATTGATGTGTTTCTAGTATGAGTTTTTGTATGATTTTTTATATGAGGTTCTGATATGGTTTCTGATACGAGTCTAGTATGGTTTCTAGTATGAGTTACTAGTATGAACTTATGGTATGAGTCTGATATGGTTTTTAATATGAGTTTCTGATATGAGTTTTTGGTATGAGTCTAGTATGGTTTCTGGTATGGGTTTTAGTATGAGTTCTAGTATGAGTTTCCTGTATGAGTTTTTGGTGTGAGGGGTTTGATACGCCCCCGGATGGCGATGCCATCCGTGTTCCCGGCTAGAAGGACCCACACAATTTTGAAGACGTTTATTATTATTCGGCTATTTAATAATAAGTATATTTGTATTCGGAATTTAATTCCGGAACTTAATTCCGTGAATTAAATTCCGACCTTTCATATTTTAGGCTTTTCATATTCGGAACTTAATTCCGACTTTAATTCCGTCATTTATGTTAAAACTCTTTGTATGGCCTCCATCCACTATATAAGGATGGCTTGGCTCATTTGTAAAGATATGTCTAAGTTGAATACTAAGTATTGAGAAGGAAAACCCTCTTACTTAGTTTAGGCATCACTTCCTCTTCCATCATCTTAGAGTTCTTGCTCGGATCTAGTCTTTGATCCAAGCCTATCATCTCGAGGATCCTTTTGAAGGATCAACTATACGCTTCCGCCACCCAAATTATAAGTTTGATCCGATTCAAACAATCAAGAAGGAGTAGTTGAAGTTTCTCCTCGATCTAGATCGCCCGTTTTTCTATCAGGGTTTCTAGTACGAGTTTGGTATTGTTTCTGGTATGAGTTTATGATATGGTTTTTGGTATGAGTTTCTTGTATGAGTTTTTTGTATGAGTTTCTAGTATAGTTTTTGGTATGAGCTTTTGGTATGAGTTTGATATGGTTTTTGGTATGAGTTTGATATGAGTTTTTGGTATGTTAGTCTGATATGGTTTCTAGTATGAGTTTTTGGTTTAAGTATGGGATGGTTTTTGGTATGAGCTTGATATGAGTTTCTCGTATGATTTGTTGATGTTCTTCCTGTGTATATTGATATGATTTGTCTGGTATGAGCTCTGATATGTTTGTCGGGTATAGATTATGTTATGAGTTTTGATATTTACTTAATGAGTTTATGGATAGAGAGAGTAGAAATTTTGTTGTCATTTTGATCGTAACTACCATGAGAGATAATAAATAGACAGATATGGAGAGAGTGTGGACAATTTTGATAACTAGGCCTTTTTGAAAAACTATAGTAGTAACTAGGCTTTTTAATGTTTCAATTAAGTAAATATACTCAAATCTGTTGTATTTATTCTCAAACTCTACACATTCTTCTCTCAAGAGGTACATATACTAAACACAAAATTAGAAAAAAAACCTAGTAAACCAAATTGTTTCTATAAAAAATTTGGTACAAAAATGGCGTGTGGTCCCCTCTCACTGTTGTAATCCTAAAAAGTTTTAGGGATATATTTAATAAATGTGTATATTTTATGGGTACTCTAAATAAAAATAATATTGTTAAAACGCCTACTAAGTAAATTTGGCCTATTAATTTGGTTGTAACAAAGGGAGTAAAACGGAAAAATAATATTAGTCATTGTAACAATTAATTTTATAAATGAACAATGACAGGTAAGTTAAATGGATTTATTTTCTTTCTGTTTTCGTAAATGCAACAAAACGATCCACTAATATATCGAGAAATAACCCATCGAAATATAACAAGCTAGACATTTACCCACCCTATTTCGTTTTTGTTTGCACTATTGGATGATCCATTAGTACACTAATATGCATGGTCGGATTTAGATGTTGAAGACAAGGAGTTGGGCGTGGCTTGTTCCCGGCCAACCGAAGCATTTACACAGTTATGTACTTAAAACAAAGCCATGCACACGAGGACACTTTGCTAGTGTTTGCACATTAAGATGTGAAACCTAGCTAGCGACACCCCAACAAATCTTTCCTATAGCATATTAGCAAGTAAGCTTGCAGGCATATGTCATATATGGTAGACCCTTCTCAATCACATGGCTATGCTCCAACCAATAAGCATCTCCATCTAAACATGCTTACCCACCATGCTCCTTCTTCCATGTATTGTATGCCCTAGAGCTATAAATGCATGTCTAGCTATATGTATCGCTCTCCCGACACGTACTTATCTTGTGATAATGATCTCACGTCTATTGATTTCAGGGTGGAATCCTATTACGCTAATGTATTGTGGACAGACCCAGCTCGGAGTCGGTGCAACCTTTTCTCTTGAACAGGGCCTCGGATTTTTTGGGGCCTAATAATGAAAAAATGGTACTAATATCAATGTATTAATAGTCAAGTTGGTAGGAGGATACGTGTTGTTCAGTCTCCTTCTTACCATTTTTTTCTATTAAACTATATATGCTCTCAAATTATGGGTTAGTATTTTTTTTTATTATAATGTAATTGGATCGGGGCTCCAAATACATTGAGCCGACCTGATTGTGGGTTTTTAGACATAAGCAAGACGTCAAGGTGCCGGCTCATGTAATTGCACTTAAGGGACATGTGAAAATGATTCTACAAAGAACGAGTCTTGTCAAAGTCCGATACAGACGAACCGTAGAGGGGGTCGTGTGCATACGAGCACACATGGACTTTAGACTCAAATCCAACACATAAGTTCAGCGACGTATCAACCTAAAACCAATTGGCAATATGAGGAGCAACTCACCTACCTTATATAATAGGCTCGGAATGTCCCCACTTTTAGACGTGGAACTTATTATCTCCAACAATTCTGTATATGAGTTTGTTGAGTCATTCCTGCTATAACCAATTGATTTTGAATTGGAATCCCGTCGACCTTAAACTTAGCATGAATGCACTCAAGCGTGTGAAAACTTCCATGACATTTGACCCACCAAATTGTTTACATACCTAACGTATTCACATCGAGTACATCACATACGTGAGCCTAACATATAAGTCATCCAGAAGTTACTCCTCCTATCACCAAGCCTTTATTCACGTCGTTAGACCCGTCAAATAAGAAAAATGAACACATATCAAGCCTTTTTTCACTTCAAGAAAGAAAAAACACATATATAACTTGAAATTTACTCGCATTAATACCCGTATATTAAACCCGTAAATCGCGTTATATTCATCAACTAAAAGTTTATGTCCTATCCCAAAAATATTTTTGCAAACCGTCTACTCTACGTCTTGGGATCCTTCTCTTCGAGAAGCTTCTATTAAGAAGCTTTGTTTGAATAATGATGATATTTTATAACCCTAGTATGATGTAGTAGAGCAAGTCGATCGGTAGTGCAATTAGCATTCCAAAAATAACCCTGCAAATTTAAAATTAATTAATTAGCTACTAATTATACCGCTTAGCAACATCATTAAACTAATCTTAAATTCATGTATTTTATGTACTTACGATGTGCTTAAAATGGCTGGATGGTTATTGTATTCTTTGGAGAATACGAATGGTACGATTCCTTGAGGAAGTGCAGCCTACGTAAGTAACATTAAAATCAAACAAATGTCATTATTTGTGATTATTTATGTCAATAAAATGAATTTTGTAACAATATAAATACTTAGGGCCCGTTTGGTTTCAACCCTGAAATTGAATATCATGTTCATGAAAGTTTTTGAAATCATTTCTTGTAATTTGAAGTAATTGAAGTTGAATTTGATTACTTTTAATACCCTATAGGAAAACAAAACGTGAGGATACAAATGCATTTTATAAACAATAAGGAATGATTCCATAAAATTTTATGAATATGGATACATATATATGGACTAAATTCGTTTCCATTCCGTTTTTGTTTCTCGAGTTGGAACCAAACGGACCCTTATTGTAATGAATATATGCACGAGATTTGAATGTGGGTGAAAATAAAACTTTTTTTTTTATATAAACAGATATTTATTTGGACAATTCTGGTAACTAGGTCTTTTTGAAAAATTATAGTAGTAACTAAGCTTTTTAATGTTTCAATTAAGTAAATATACCCCAACCTTTTATATTTATTCTCAAACTCTGCACACTCTTTTTTCAAGGGGTACATTTACTAAACACAAACCTAAAAAAAACTAGTAAACCAAATTATTTCTATTTTTATACAGAAAAGAAAAGGTATTTCCGGTTTTTTAGCATAAAATTCGATGAATCTAACTATAATTTTAGAAAAGGTGTTAAAATAAGTTCTATTATAGTGTATTATAGATATTTTAATAGTAGAAAAAGTGACCAATATTTTCTTATCCTCCTTTTTTCATTGAAATTGGGGAATTGACATTTTGACAATAATAAAGAAATGTCACGAGCTAAAAGGAAACACAATTGTATTATTATTCCTATATATCCGGACGATTATTAGTGAAGCATATCTTCTTTATTTTATATCAAATAAAGGCAGTAAAGTTGCTTTAAAATCTTTTTTCCATAAAATTTGATAAATATTAAAGGGTGTATTCAATTAAAATTGTATAGAAATTTTTTGGTGTTTAAAAATATATGGATATTCAATATAGATTTTTAAAAGTTCATATAAATCTGTTGATATTCAATAAGGATTTTAAATTTTTTATAAAATTTCTATGGTTTGTTGATTTTATAAAAATCTATTATTTTATTGATTTTGTAGGATTCTTTATTACTTATATAACTATCTAAACTTCATAGAAGTCTTCTCTCAACACATAAGATTTCCACCGAATCTGTAATGAATCTATGTAGAATTAAAATATCCCACAGAACTAGCAAACTTTATGATTATTAAAAATCAGTCAAAATTTTCAAAAGTCTCGACTGAATACACTCCCTAAAGGATTATATCTATAAGAGATATTCTTTTAGTTAGTTTACATGGAAAATTTTAATATAAATTATACTATTCTTAAAAAAATATTATAAAATTTATAAAAAAATATATAAACTTTTTTTTTTTTTTGTAAATAAAGCTTTTCAACAACTTAACAAATGGATTGTCGATTAATTTATAGCATTAAAAATAAAGCAAAAGGGACAAAAGTGCACGTGAAATGTTTATGGGTCAGAAAGTGGCATTACCGAAAAAGACGGAACTCCATCGTATTGGACATCCAACGTAAGAATTAAGAACTGAATTTAATATTAATTTAACCAAAATTACATAAATGAACCCTAAAACTTGTCAAATCTTTCACTTGACCCTAAACTTTAATTTTCATTCCCGAGTTATTAAAAAATTTGTACCCACCAACCCTAAAATTTACGTTGTTCATCCGATCCGGACCGGTTGGACCCAATATTTGTTTTGGGGTTTTTGAACACTTTAAAAAAATGAACTAATCGGTCTGATTTGAACAGTCCTAATATAATTATCTATTATTATCGATAGAATCTGAGATAACTATACGTACCTGAACGATGGCAACTCGAAGGAGATTACCCCTTAATCCGATGATTAAGGAGGCGATCGCCATTACGATTGGTCCAGAGATAAATCTCACTAACATAGACAAAATTGCTACTGAATTACCACATGCTATTATCTTTGGTTGCAAGGCCATGAACAAACCTGTGTTATTAAACATAATTAGTCAAACCAACTTTAAAACAAATTAAATTAACAATGTACAATTTTCAGCCAAACATTTTCTTTTTTGTACAAAAGTAGCCAAAAGTAAAAAAGAAGATTATATGCCCTTTTATGTGAACAGCTCATTTTGTTGATTAAACCCTATATGCCCACCCCACCCAAGTCTGGACCACAATACGATGTCGTTTCACCGGCCCTACGTGTCGGCAAATAAATTTTAACCAATAATATATGAATTGTATATGGATTTATTTATCACTTTTATTGCAAAAGTTTTAATAAAATTTATATATAATTTAATTTGTTAAAATATAATAATTAATTTAAATAATTAATTTAGTATAGTTATCCTATTCAAAAATATAGATAAAAGTTTTATTTTAATAAAATTGCTTGTGTTAAATTTTAATTTTGTCAAGCAAGTAATACTAATAATATTTATATGATTTGACGATAACGTCAGTCGAAAATACATTTATGTGAATATATGTTTTTATTAGATGTGATTGTGGATCGATTATTTAGTGATTTGATTCATGAATGAATTTGTGGATTTTAAGTTGAAATTTACTACTTAAATATTCAATTATATTAATATTTTTTTTATTAAATTTATTAACCAAATATATATTTTTTTAATTTACAAATCAAGAATGTTCTAATATAAATAAAAATTGTGGATTAGATAACTATTAGAATTAATTGTAGGAAGAAGAAAATCAAATTTATTAGAGTAGTTTAAAAAAATAGAAATTTATTAAAGTGGTTTAAAAATAAAAAACCAATAAATGAAAACTAAAAAATATTAATCTCATA
>BSUD01000001.1:4878203-4907908 GCA_033239045.1 Fagopyrum esculentum
TATTCTTTTAGCTACACCAAAAAAGTGATAATTGATTTATAGGGTTTATTGATGAATAACACTTGTTTTATAAATACAGAATAATAAATATATATTATATTTTCTTTAATAAAATTAATAATTGGTTTGATTCCACCGTAAAATTATATCAAGAAATATAAATTTACAAGTAATACAATGCTATATATACACTATATTTTACGATTAATAATATATAGTTTATTTTTAAAATCTGATATTACATATTATTTATAGAACATGTCATCTAAACATGTTTTAATTTGAACTGACTTTACTCAAGAAATTATCATTAATTATTATAGTAATAGTAAGTAATTAATAAAAATATTTTTGATACAATGAGAAATTTACTAAAATAATAAACATTTTTTAATAAAACAAATTGAAAGCAATGAACTTACCTAAGCTAAACATAGCCATTCCTAGGCCCGCGTCGGAGAGAATCGAAATCGACTTTTCTACTATCTTAGGCATCCTCACATTCCACCTACAACAATAATCACCTTTTCATCATTACTCTTAATCACTAATTAATCATCACTAATCCAAAATCAATAATTTGCTTACCGAAATGCAATCAACGACCATGTAAGACCAATCAAACTCGAATACGTGTTCGGATTACGAATAAGCTTCCTCCAAACCATAATCAAGATCAACCTAATCATCACCGTCGCCGGCGGCATTTGCTTCCCCGCCACTACCTCCGTCGCCCCACCACCACCACCGACGGCCGTTCTTGAAACCCTAATCGGTCCTTCTACTATTTCTTGATCAAATTTCTCCTCCAACGCGTCTGACAAATCAAAATTTAAAATAACAAACATAAAAATTCATTATTATAAGTCAAATTTAATACTCCATATAATCATAATTAACTGTCATTTTAACCTTTAACACAATTTTTAAAAAAAATATTAAATAATATAGATTTTGTAAAGTTTTTCTAAATGTTATCACTTATTTAATATTCAACCTTCTTTTAAACCAATAAAAAAGATTATTAATCATTTACACCAATTTTCAAGAACATTTCTTATAATTATTGTTCATTTATTGGCCTAGAAAGCTTAAAACGACTGATAATTGTGATCAAATTTCTAATGCTAAAACGACACTTATTTTTTATCGGAGGGAGTATTACCTTTGGATTCCCCGTTTTGTGGTAATTGATCCGGAACCACCATCCGGATCTCCTTGGCCTCGGAATTATCCGGTTTGGGGAATTCCGAGCTGCCAAAGACGTGGAGCCCACTTACCTCCGTCACCGGCGACGTATTAGCACTCCAGACGAACATGTGAAGTTCTTTAGAATCAATATTCACTTTATTATTAATTTTCCCGTTGCCTTCACCAAGAAGCTCCGGGTTCGGAACCGGATACGGATTTACCGGTTGTGATCCGCTTTGTGCCGGGAAGAAACCGAATATCGGAGAGTTAACGCCGTTGTCATCGTAGTTAGAAGTCCGGGGAGTGGGTCCCCTGGAAGATTGAACTGAATAAATATCTGCAGAACCGAAATTCGAAGGTCTCTGCATCATGGAGTAGAAGTCATCGGCGTTGTTGAAATTCGAGACTCTAGGGGTAGGATTCCGGGAGGAGCTGAGACTATAGATCTCGGCTCCGGTGAGATTGGAGAGCCGAGGAGTGTACGAACCGCCGGTGAATGATCGGCGGGAGACGTTTGATTTCCGGACGGTGACGTGGAGTTTTCCGTCATTCCCGAGTTGAGCGTCGGTTTCAAGGAATTCACGGCCGTCAAGTGAAACGACGTCGGAGTCGACTTTGAATGATACAATCGACGCCGCCGTTTCCGGGAATTGCTCCAATATCAGAATCCGAGCAGCACGATACTCGAAAAGGAAGAGAAGAAGAGTATACCAGATTATACATTGAAGAACAACCACCTGAACCATAAGAGAACCGGCGAATTCTCCGTACATGGCGATGAGCAGAGGAATTCCCATAACCAGAGTATTGGGAAGAGTAGAGAGGGAGAAGAGAGTAATCATCCATTCCGGCGAGCCACTTTTCGCTAAACTAGCCCACGCCGTAAGTCCGCCGAGCGTGATCGCTTTCTGGAGTGAATCGGCTGCGAGGAACCGGAGATTCATCTGATAAGGATTGTTGGTGGAGATAAAATGGAAAGAGAGTAGTGGAACCGCGAAAACCGCGACAAAACGGTTGATGCCGGAGCATTGATTAGGATTGAAGATCTTCCACCACTTCACTGAGCCGTAAGCGAGCATCATCGCCACGTATAGTGGCACCATCGCCGCCATTACTGTGTAGAAATCGTGCCATGTTATCATTGATCTTGATTTTAGCTTCTCAGAAGTTTCAGGGGTGATGTTTGTAAATTTGAAGAGACGACGAGGGTAAAGTTGGAAAAAGGAGGGGAAAAGGCGTTATTTAACTAACTTTTTATTTATTTATTTATTTTTTTTGAAAGCTAATTAGGTGGTAGAGTAAAGGATTTGAAGAATAGGTATTAGCAAGTGAAGTAGAGTATGGTGAGAAGAATATAAATAAGAGAGAGTTGTGATAAGGAGGAGCTCAAAGGAATATTGAGCGTCTCTTCTGAGTCATTGTTGTAATTTTTTGTATATAAATAAATGGTCATACTTTTAGATTATGTATTGTTTATCCAATTCGATTATTTAATTAGATTACTCAATTCTAATCGTCTAATTTTAATCCCTCAATTCGATTACCCAATTTTAGTTACTTAGTTCCAACGTGAGTGAAGTTTCGCACATGACTAATTAAAGTTTGACACGTAAGTAAAGTTAACTACGTGAAGTTGGACACGTGAGTGAAGTTGAGTATATGACTGAAGTTGGATAATTAAAATCGAATATATAAGTGAAGTTGGATAAGTAAAGTTGAATACGTTTTTTTCCTTCTTCCTGTGAATCTATTATCATTAAAAAAACAACATTGAGTCCAACTAATTATTTTCTTGTTTCCTTCTTTATGGGGTTTTGCATCTATTGCCTTAAAATCCCGGGGATGTATTATCTTCCCCTCGATAACCCTATTAACAGTTTATTAAAAAAAATCTAATAATTAAAAATTAAAAGAGCATACTTAGTCTACCCAGCAAAAAAATTGCATTATTTTTCAATAAAATAATTGATATTTATGACTAATTATTTATTCTGAATACAAAATTTCGGATATCCGACGGAACATAAATTGGGCTATAAAAATTAAAAACCGTATTCATATGGGGGAGTTGGTTAAGTAAGATTCGAACTTTGGATGAATTGGCCCTCCCACCCGTATACCAGTTGGACTAATTAAACTTTGTGTATTCTTGTGATGATACACAACATTATTACACAATTTCAATTACACAATAGTAATACATAATTTCAATTACACAATGTTATTAAATAAAAGACTTGTGTAACAAAAAACCTTGTGTACGAGATACTCGAGCGATATAAAATGACTCGAGCATACATAATGTACCTACATATTATTCAGGAAAGAAATTCAGTGAAAGGTATTTCGTACACAAGATTTTGGTTACACAAGTCTTTTATTTATTAATATTGTCTATTTGACATTATGTATCAATATTGTGTAATTGAAATTGTGTATTAATATTGTGTAATTGAAATGAGGAAACAATCCTACATTTGACACAATCTTTTACTTATTATAATTAAGAGGATAAATAAGAATATTTAGTTACCCGATTTAACAAAATACAAATTTAAACGATTATTAATAAAAGAGAAAACCCAATTCATTTATCTTTATTTTTTGTATCTACGATACAAAAAATACCTTATTTCACCAATCTTTTTTATCCATATCGAGGCTTATCCTTTGTTGATTACAATGGAAGACTCTCTAGCATTATAACACTCGACATATCAACACTTTCAAACACCATTTGATTACATAAATAAGTAAAGTATTACCCATTTCAACTGTCTTTAATGATAAATACCATTTATTGTATGTGTTCGGTTTCAAACGCATCGCGGTTCAATCTATATATAGGCCATTGGATTTCTCATTAGCATACAAGTGGTAAAGAACCTATGTTCATCAAGGCAAGCCTAGAACAACAAACAATACATTATTAGACATTGAATCTGTTTGAGAACGTTGAGCTTATTAGAGCTAAATCTTATAATTAGTTGAAGATTATTGAGTAGTTAAAATATGTAAATAGTTAACTAAATGAACTTTTTTTTTTATAAGTTTGATAGATGTTCGAGAGAAGGGGGGAAAAATGTAATTGATATCGAGTATTTACTCTTCGTTTAATGTTACTTTTTGTAGGGTTATATTTGTAATATCTTGTTAAAAGATATTGTAAGCTCCCTCCGTGTAATTTATGAATTTTTTTTTAAAAATTTTTTTCTATAAGTTAGCATAAGATTATATAAATTAGGTCACTCAACTTATGTTTCTTCCATAATCTCCGTAAGCTTGGTAAGCTCCATAAACTTTATAGTCTAATCTCCCAAACGGAAACATGATCAACTAACTTATTAATTTGCATCGTAAACATTATGGGTCTATTAGACAACATGTATTATGGGGATGATATTGAGGATAAATGATGTCTTCAACCTAGATTTGACATTCGGTGTTGGGAACGAACAAAATAAACCAGGGAATGAAGAGAATAAAGTTGGTGGGGATGAATGCAAAATCTTCAACCAAGAATTATACTTGTAATATATCATTACTAAGCTGCTCCCTTCACCTAGGGTTTGAAATCGAAAAACTTACTTAAATTAGGTTATTTTCTATAAACTTCGTACATTTTCATAATCTAAATTTCTTTTACAGACACATTATCAACCGTCTTGCAGCGTAAACATTATGAATACGTCTATCAAATGTATATTTACTCATGCCAAACCTTATTCCCTAAAGCCATCTTATCACTAGGTCTCATCAATACCCAACCCTACTAAATTTTTTTATCATAATAAGCCTTCAATCATAGCCTGTAATCATATTTTTAAAAGGAAGGTTTGGACCACATCTTATGTATACAAGTTACAAAAACACAAAACATTTGTACAAATAGTTACAAGGGAGAATTTGATATACTAGGCTTTTTTAAGAATATGATTTAGTAAATGTACCCCATAATTTTTTACCACTTTCATTTAATGGTAGGTAAAAATAATTAACTTTTCTCATACCAGAAAATTTTTTCATACCAGAAAATTTTCATACCAGAAAATTTTTTTATACCAGAAAATTTTTTCATACCAGAAATTATCATACCATACTTTATCATACCAGAATTTATCTTACCAGAATTTATCTTACCAGAATTTATCTTACCAGAATTTCAACCATAGATTTTCATAGCAGAATTTTTTTCTACGAAAATTACATACCAGAATTTTTTTTCTATCAATATTACATACACTAATTTGAAAAACTCACATGACTTCATAACTGATTATTCTGGCATGAGAAAATTCATACCAGATCAATATCAAAACAAGATATACTGCATGTTTAACAAGTCCATCATTGATACATAAAAATGAGAAGATGTTTACAACATGAATATCTTATAGATAAAAAGTTCATCTTCTTCTATTTCAGTACACTGATAAGTCCATCATTGAATTTCTGGTATAAAAATATTTTAATACCAGAAAAATATTTCACACCAGAGCTTCAATGACTTTCACATTTTCACGTGAAGGGTCGTCGGTGCTGCAAGTTGGACACCCAAGAAGCCTATGGCTGAGAAGGACCCGGTGGTTTCGTTTTCCATCAACCTGTCAACTAGGTGAGAGCCAATGAATCCAGCTCCTCCAGTAACCAAAATTCTCATCTTTGACAGTTGAAATCAGAAACCAGAATCATCAATCTATAAGCATTATAGTTAAAAAGATGAAGATCAGTTCTATAAATCAACATATTTGTTTGTTGAAGAAGAGAGAGCTATTTGTAAATTGTCATAAATTAATAGATTATATATTTATATCATTAACCGTGGGCCACCAGAACAACACTAGGCATATGTTATTACGGAACATAGCTCCTTACAGGTAATATATTAACAAAGTACAACATACACACACCAGTTTGCATGTTTTCAAAACAAAATAATATAGAGGGATTTTTCCCTTTAAAAATCCTAGATTTGCATTGAAGAGTTCAAATATTTATTACTAATTCTAAAGAGTTTGTTATTTAGCAAGTATACCTCATATCAGTGGCTTTCAAACTATGGACTTTTCATCCTCATATGGCATACCAAGCCTGAACAATGAACCTAAGCAGTGGAAGAAAATATCTGCTATATCAGGTTTCTGCATCATTCTTTATATTTTCTTGCACTGGCCGCGCGAGCTATCCCCGTAAACGAGGTCTATCTTCTGCTACCTTCTTTCTGCTTTGGCTCCTCTGCTACCTTCTTTCTGCTTTGGCTCCGCACCTGATAGTTTCACATTAACTACTGTTCAAACATGTTATCTGTATCATCACAAACCAACTCAGGCAATCATGCTCAAACTAATAACAACCTATCAGAACTCATAATTCAATGCAAGCACAAACAGTAACACAAGATACTTCCAAATAGCAACAATTACCTTTTTCTCAGCAAATCTTTCTTTCCGCTTCTGACCAATTTTGTGAAACTCAAACAACTGAAATGAAATTACAAACAACAGATATCGAAATTTCAAAATCAAAATATGGTCCTGCTCTTCAACTTCAAGGGTAATAAGCAACAACCCTAGCTTCGACTGCGAGTTTACCGACTGCGACTTTACCGACTGCGACTTTACCGACTTCTAATTGAACTCCACATCGGAAGGGAAGATAGCGGCGGAGATTTTCAACGATGAAGAAAATCTCTGAGAGAAGTAGTTGGAAGAAAGGGAAGGGAAGGGAAGATAGCGGCGACAACGATTGCGAGTTTACCGACTTCTATTGAACTCCAGATCGGCGATGAAGAGAAGAACGATTCTCCTTCAGCGATGAAGAAAAGAGCGAAAGGGAAAGGGATTTTTGGGTTAGGGTTTTTGTTTCCACGGTAAAAAAAAGTAACGGGGTACAATTACTAAACTATAAACTGGTTTTAGCCTAGTTACTAGTTATAAATAAAAAAAAGCTTACTTACCTAATTAGCCCTAGTTACAATCAAAGAGATCACCCTCGTAAATAATCGATACCTTCTGTTTTACAATGTCCGGTATTAAAATCTTAAAATTTTGGTTCATAATGTGTAACACGATATTATATCATAAACGAATAAATGTATAAAAGGTAACAAGTAAATAATTTATAGACAAATAATTAATTTTTTTGATTAACAATGAACACCGAGTCAAAGTAAGAGTTTTTAACTCTGGTTAATATACTCTCCACCTATTACCAACTTGATATGTTAGAAACTTAGAATTCCTTAGGGTTTATTTTTTTAAAAGTAAAATACATTTTATATGTATGTATATATGTATTAAATTTAGGCAAATCATATATTAGAAACCCAATATATAAGTTTAATTGGATTTTATTAGAATGGCTAATTCACCGATCATATATATTAGACTAATTATTTATTTATAATTGATGTAAGAATTTTCCTTCTTCACACGTTTCTTCAAGACCAATCGTCCAATTCCGGTGAACCAAATAACATACGGGTAGAATTTTGCACGTTCATATACATACATTATAAATTAAAAAGCAAATACATAAATCCGATAAGATTTTATACCGAAAACTTTCGACGAAAGTCAAATATTTGTTTTATAATCATCACAATGAGCCAATTACTTACACCATTAAAACAAAGTACTATAGAACTTGATGTGCTTAGCTTTTACAGTATGTTTAGCTTATCAAGCTGCTCCTCAAACTCTTTTTTTGCTTTGTTTTCTTGACTTGTAGCTCATACTTAACATATTATACATCTTAAGACTTAAGTCAAGCTTTTGAATGGTTTGCTGTTAAAATGGTGTAACAAAATAATTGAGAATATATTCTCTCATATAGAAAAAAGAATACTTCATTCTAAAGGATGTCCAAAATCAATGCAACATGAAGAATTATAAAGAAAGATGAAAGTGAGAAAGCACAAAAAATATGTCGGCGAAAGAATTAACATATTTTTGAGGTTTTATCTATCTCATCCAAATTGCCAAAACAAAACCCTCCAAAATGTATGCAAGTGTTGCAAGAATAATAAGACATGGTACCCTTTGTCTTTTTATTATTTTCGTTACGGCTATATTAAAAATCATACATTTTTATTCAATTATATGTATTTCTTCTTCTATACAAAAATAATAAGTCAAATAATATCGGGTAATTTTGATAACCAGGCCTTTTTGAAAAATTATAGTAGTAACTAGACTTTTTAATGTTTTAAATTAAGTAAATATACCCCAACCTTTTGTATTTATTTTCAAACTCACATTTACTAAACACAAAACTAGAATTAAAAAAAATATTAAAAACTAAGAATTTGCTCTTGTTGAGAGTTGAACTCAAGACCTCCCGCTTACTAAACGGGTGCTCTAACCAACTGAGCTACAAGAGCTAATGTGATAGAAATGAAAAGTCTGATACCATTTGACATGATTACCTTTAATAAGGATTGAAGTTTTTTTTATTTGGTTAAATGTACGGGTCAATCTTCATATCCATTTTATCAAAACAAAATCTTTTGTTTATTAAATGAGTGCTCTAACCAACTGAGGTAATATGATAGAAATAAGATCTTTTGTTTATTAAATGTACGAGTCAATCTTCATATCCATGTTATCAAAACAAGATCTTTTGTTTATTAAACGAGTGCTCTAACCAACTGAGGTACAAGAGCTAATGTAAGAAAAATGAGAAGTTTGATACCATTTGACCATGATTGTGATCAAAACATAAAAACAAACTGATAATTTGCTTTTGTATTTATTCTCAAACTGTATACACTCTTCTCTCAAGGGTACATTTACTAAACACAAAAAAAACTAGAAAAAGTATAGTAAACCAAATTGTTTTATTATTTACCATAATCAAACCATTAAACAAAATATTAAAAACTAAGAATTTGCTCTTGTTGAGAGTTGAACTCAAGACCTCCCGCTTACTAAACGGGTGCTCTAACCAACTGAGCTACAAGAGCTAATGTGATAGAAATGAAAAATCTGATACCATTTGACATGATTGCCTTTAATAAGGATTGAAGTGTTTTTATTTGGTTAAATGTACGGGTCAATCTTCATATCCATGTTACCAAAACAAGATCTTCTGTTTATTAAACGAGTGCTCTAACCAACTGAGGTACAAGAGCTAATGTAAGAAAATTGAGAAGTTTGATACCATTTGACCATGATTGTGATCAAAACATAAAAATAAACTGATAATTTGCTTTTGTATTTATTCTCAAACTCTATACACTTTTCTAGTAAACCAAATTGTTTCAATAATATCTATAGCTTAAAGGGACTATTTACCATAATCAAACTATTAAAAAAAATATTAAAAACTAAGAATTTGCTCTTGTTGGGAGTTGAACTCAAGACCTCCCGCTTACTAAACAGGTGCTCTAACCAACTGAGCTACAAGAGCTAATGTGATAGAAATGAAAAGTCTGATACCATTTCACATGATTACCTTTAATAAGGATTGAAGTGTTTTTATTTGATTAAATGTACGGGTCAATCTTCATATCCATGTTATCAAAACAAGATTTTTTGTTTATTAAACGAGTGCTCTAACCAATTGAGGTACAAGAGCTAATGTAAGAAAAATGAGAAGTTTGATACCATTTGATCATGATTGTGATCAAAATATAAAAATAAACTGATAATTTGCTCTTGTAGAGAGTTAAACTCAAGACCTCCGGCTTACTAAATGGTGCTCCAACTTAACTACAAGAGCTAGTGTGAAAAAAATGAAAATTTTGATACCATTTGAACAGATTACCTTTAATAAAGATTGCACTATTTTTATTTGGTTAAATGTACAAGTCAATCTTCATATCCATGTGATCAAAACAAGACATCCCGTTTGCTAAACGGGTGTTCTAATTGAGTTACAAGAGTTAGTGTAAGAAAAATGAAAAGTCATATACAATTTGAGTATGATTATCGATCAAAATATAATTATAAAAAAAAAAAAATTGTTCGTATGGTACCCCTGTGAAT
The DNA here is from genome assembly GCA_033239045.1 of Fagopyrum esculentum. Lineage (NCBI taxonomy): Eukaryota > Viridiplantae > Streptophyta > Magnoliopsida > Caryophyllales > Polygonaceae > Fagopyrum > Fagopyrum esculentum. Next base: position 4,888,382 of record BSUD01000001.1, read on the forward strand.
TGGGGGTTTTCAGATTTTGCCCAGATTTTTTTTAGTTCGGATGGTGCCCTTGTGCTTTTTTCGAAAAATGCCCAATTCCGTATAAGTTGTAAAGGGATGTCAACTAAAATAAAAAAATTAAAATGAGAAAAAAAAACTTCTTTTTAAAAAAAAATTGATAAACGAGGCTAAACATTTTGTACGTATTTTTTTTTTTAATAAGCATTAAACCATTTTTAATTGGTTGAATGTACGTCAATCTTTACATCCAAGTGATCAAAACAAGACATCCAGCTTACTAAACGATTGCTTTGATCAATTGAGCTATAAGAGTTAGTGTGAGAAAAGTGAAAAAATCTAACACCATTTGATTATGGGTCGGTTGATAGAAGTGATACAACCACCCACTACCCGATCAATTGGCATCCCTAGTTTTGAAAGAGTTAAATGTTAATGTTTTAAGCTATGATGTATGGAGATCTGTGGAAGGCGGAGTGTCCGTGTTCAGTCGTGTCGGACAGGGAGACACTGTCAAATATGCTCGACACAATTCCGATGTAGAACACGGGAAGGACACTTCTAAGACAAGGATTGTGTCCGGTCAACGAAAGTTCCCATAATATTTCTTCTTCTTGACCATTTTTTCCGACTAGACCTAACCTCCATATGAGCTACAAGGGCTGAACTTTTTCAAAAAAAAAAATATGTGAAAAATTGCTCTTGTTGAGAGTTGAACTCAAGACCTCCCGCTTACTAAACGGGTGCTCTAACCAACTGAGCTACAAGAGCTGGGTTAATACTAATGTGGAGTTTATGCTAAGTTTTAAAGTTTATTGCACCTAATAACAACTTTTACAGAAGTTACATAAGTATAAAAGTATAGATCTGATTTAATTTGTTACGTATCTAAAACCTTGAATATATATACATAGAGAGGGAGAACGGTTAATGTATTAAAACTAAACTAGAAGGTATAAACAAATGAATCAAACTTCTCTACAAAAAGTACGATCTCTTCAAAATCATAGTAAACTTATATAATTTACCCGTTGTTCCACACATTTGATTAGGTTTACATACAAAACACCCCGGAAGAGGATTCTCCAGCTTACTTGATGTGCCATCCAGATGCCAATGATGTTAAATTGATCGTCTTTGATTATATATGAACAAATCATACGTTTACAACAAATTTTGTTCCAGAGTGTTCTGATTCACATCATGCCTTGAACTGTCAACATATATGCTAAAATGGCTGTGACAGATTCCTTGTTACTGCAAAACCAAAGTTCAAGGAACAAAATAAAAACCAAACTTTACACATACACGAGCCTATGTGGATTCGAATGAACTGTCTCAAACTCAATCACCAAGGAGCGACAATGGCTGTCGCATGCTCAACTCGGCTTTAAGCCCTGGGAACTGCTCTAGATCTTGAGACCTGCTTAATACTTTCTGCAAATAAATCGACCAGAGTTCTGGTTAACTAGTTATCTTAGAAACTAGACAAGAACGCGAGCAGAAAGTATTTTAAGCTAGAAATAAACAGTTTAAGCTGAGAAAAAACATTTGTACAAAGCTGAAAAAGACTTAGCCCCGTTTGGTTGTAACTCCGGAAACGGAAAAAGAATGGAAATGAATCTAGTTCATACGGACATCCTTGTTCATGAAAATTTTTGGAATCATTCCTTGTGGTTTGAACTAATTTGGAGTAGAATATGATTATTTTTTATGAGACCACAATGAATGATTCCAAAAAATTTGATGAACAAGGTACACTTTTGCCATTCCATTTCCGTTTCTGAAGTTACAACCAAACGGGGGCTTAATCTTATAGGAAGAGAAAGAAATACCAGAGCTGCGACGTGTGCTTCCTGTAGTATACTGCCATCTATCTCCAAACGGGCAATAGGAAACTCGGGAAGGTGTCCTGACTGTTTCTTGCCAAGCAAATCTCCAGGCCCGCGTAAGAGGAGATCTAGGTTTGCAAGATGAAACCCGTCTGATGAGTTCTCCAATACCTTCAAACGGGTCAGACCAGCGGCTGTTGAAGCCAACAGTATACACTTGGATTTCCTTGACCCACGTCCCACCCGTCCACGAAGTTGGTGGAGCTGAGCTATCCCGAATCTCTCTGCATTCATAACAACCATCATTGAGGCGTCTGGCACGTCAACTCCGATCTCAATGACTTGTGTTGCAAGAAGAATGGGAGTTTCTCCAAGACAGAAGCGTCTTAGAGCTTCCTCTTTCTCGTCGCCCTTCATTTTCCCATGCAACAAGCCACATTTGTAATCAGGAAATTTTGCGGATATGGTTTCAAGATCTGCTGCAGCAGCGCGGAGCTGGGGGAGTTGTTCTGACAATTCAATGACCGGGTATACAAGATATACTTTCCCTTCTGATTGTAGCTCACTTGACATCATCTATCACATACATCACCTTTTCATTAACAACAAAATAAATCTAAAAATCATCACTTACAGCTTGTTTGGATGCATAATGCAAGTTTTACACTGCATGCTTTATGGCCTATAATACATTTCAGTAGAGGTGTTGTTGGTTGCTTTGTATTATAATGTAGTATTGACCATTGACAAACACTGCTTATAAACAGTACAAGTACTAATTTATACTATATTTTACACAATTCTATTTAGTTTAGTTCTAAAGTCGGACACTACATAATTGCAATATAATGCACGACATCCAAAAGCCCCTAAGTCGTAAGTCTTTTCTAATTATACACTACTCAAGAAACTTTCTCTACTTAAGAGCTGAATTTTCCTTTGCTTGATGTACTGTGGGATTTCTTTACTAATCATAACAAGAGTAATTCAATGATAGACTACAACAAAAGCAGGCTACGGAAATATGTGGTGCATTCTACGGTGTTTGTCTACACACTGTGGTGGTAATTCCTTTAGATTTTCTAGCATCAGTAGAAAGCCAACAACAATAGACCTATAATTCAGCACATCATATTCCCAGCCAACAACAGTTACTTATTTTGTTTATAAGATCATTGAACAATTTAAACTTCATCTATACCATTACATCATCTTCCAACAATTGTTGATCTGAAACTGCACGATTAAGTTATTTAATGTTAAATGAGCACAAGTATACATTAAACAAGGCTTTTTCCAGGTGTTCACATACGGAGGTCAGGAGCAATAGGAGGAGATATTGCCCTGAAGTATTAGCATATATTTAAATTGGAGGTAGAATAATACCTCGTAAACCTTCTCAAAGCCAGCCTCATTTCCTTCCATGGTATGTGTATCCACCGGTATCCTTCCCGGAGGTAAATCTGTTATCTGTCATCAACAAGCAGAAATGGAAGTTGAAACAGACCAAACAGATGCGCATTTTTTATACGAGAATTCTTTTGTAGCAATTACTGAAAGAGATCAACCCCCGTTTGGTTGCATGTCTAGAAATGGAATGGGAACGAATCTAGTCCATATATAAACTCTTATTCATGAAAAGTTTTGGAATCATTCCTTGGGGTTTAAAGTAGTTGGAGTAAAATTTGATCGATTTTGATACCAATAGGGAAACAAAATGAGCAAAAGGAAACACATTTTGCATTGAAAATGAAAAGGCATGAACCTTAGAGACTAATTTTATGAATGAACAATGACATTTAAATGGACTAAATTCGTTTTCTTTCCGTTTCTGGAGTTGAAACCAAATGGGCACTAAAGTTTAAAAACAAACATTACAACAACACTAGGAATCTGCACATACATGTGTCAGGGAGATGTCACCGTAGAGAGCCAAAGCAAGCGTCCTTGGGATAGGAGTGGCAGACATAGCTAGCACATGAGGTGCCATCTTCTTATTATTGCCTATTGATGCATCACTAGCTAAATCTGCATCTGCTTCTACTTTACCACCTGTATTATAAAGCTGCAAGTTTTAAAGTCATAATCAGCTTTTGGAAAATATAAGAGAAGGATCAATTCCCCCACAGAGAGAGGAGGCAAAGTTCAAAATCTGAATTCTCTAGTCCAGTGTGGGCAAGGGGATCACACAGCACAATTAAGCTTTCTAAGCCAGTAAAAGGTGGAATAATTGATTCCAAAAGGGTCAAACTAAAATAAAATGGTGGCAAAAACAACAGGAATAACAGTAATAAAACCAAAACTCGCACACAAAGATAAATGTTCTTGGCCTAGGTGGTCAATTTATAATTGCACAACCGATTTACTGATTTTCTTTACTCCTTTTTAAATAAAAGAAGTACCACTCTCTGATTCTACTTCCCCATAGTAGATGACACGAGTCAATATCATTGTTTCAGTACTTGATATACAGAGAATTAAGAAGAACAGGCCAAGGCCTGCAAATCCAGATGTTTGAGTTCCATCAGGAGGTCTTGATAAACTGCTCTATTGGAAGCAAAAGCTACCACTTAGCATATATTCCTGCTTAACATATGAACCTAGTGACAAAATGGTCTGCAGCTACAGAATTTACTATTTGAAAGCACATCTCCATGCATATGTGCGAGAGGTAAAAATTGTCTGGTTATCTGGATAGCTAAGCAATAAGTTAGTTGAACAAATTCTTAAAGGCTGTGCTTAGAGATTGTTATGCCGCTTCAAATTATGTCATAAAATTAAAGGAGATCAATCTTTAAATACTATTTGCATGTGTTTTATAAGTGCAATTACAGAGGACTGAAATATCAATGAGAAAAGAGCAAAGATGATCCTTCACTAAAAACATAGAAAGCAGATGACTCATAGGAGAGCACTTTCTCAAAGACTGTTCTAAAAAGTGCGCGTAGCATTAATAACTTCTACGCCTTAAATCAAGGCTTCAAATTTCCCATTCATCTAAATGCTTAGCACTTCTCGAACAAAGCCCTGACATCATTTGAATGCATGTACATATAATCTACCGAGAGAGATGAAAGAGCAAATCTAAAGGAAGGAAATAAATTGAAAATTCTAATTGTAAAGTAAACGCATTGAAAATAATATTCCACTTTTGCTAAAAAATATATCCCAGTTACCTTGCTATTAAATAGTCCTCGCTGGATCACACCAAATCGATGTTGTTCGTCTATTACAGCAAGCCTTAACATTGAGAACTCCACCTTTTCAGCTATTAAACTATGGGTTCCGATCACCAGGGAGATATCTCCAGTTTGCAGACCCTGCAAACAAACATAATTTCAGCAGAATCATAAACTTTTTTTCTTCAAAAAAGCAGAAAAAGAAAGAAATAATGCACTTGCCTGGCGAACCACCCGGGCTTGTCTGGTGGGAGTTGACCCCGTAAGTAACGCAATGGAAGGTTTTTTATCAACTTCCATCTGGTCCAAGAGGTTTTTAAGGTGCTCATAGTGCTGTATAGCAAGTAATTCGGTTGGAACCATTAAAGCTGCCTGTGAAATTACAATAGGATGAGAATCCTTCCAATAATCCAAAGAGGAACAAAGGCACATGAATGTTCATACACAAGGTGTGCTACTTGACAAAAGACAATATCGCTTATTTGTCAAATGAAAAAAGCTATACTACTTTAGATAATGCCAGTACATGTTATAAAAAAAAAAGAAACTTCAAGACAACAGAGTTGTCACTCAAAAAGACAATGGGGTGAAGCACATGAAAATGTCAAAAACGTGGGTAACTGGAGAAATAAATATTTTCTAATTGTACAGGTATCTTGAGTTCAAACTAAGTTGACTTCCAGAACGTATTCAATTAGGTGATGGAAAATCCAACATTTTAACTTATTTGAACAAATGAACACAATAAAAAAAAACACAATTAAAGGCGTGCTCATCATCCCCAGGTAATTTGTGATTTTTTTTTTTTTGAGGAAGTAATTCATGTTAACTTCATTTAGCCTAAACTAGATAAACAAGGAGAAATAAGTATATAACCACTGCTCTTTCCATGACCAAAACACTCCATGCCAAGAATTACCACAACCAACCTGATAACCTGAGCCAAGGACTTCCATGCAAGCCAGGAATGCAACTATAGTTTTTCCACATCCAACATCACCCTGAGATACAAACCACGTCAACGTGGATCAACAGGAATCAGCAAAACACCAAACTCTACAAAAGGAGTTGAGGAATGAATAATGGATGGCAATTACATGTTACAAGAGGTGTGAACCATAGGCCTATAACCAGGGATGCTTTTTCAGAATAGACAGTCAGAGGAACAGAATAAAAGTATGATGCTGAAAAACTATAATACCTGCAGTAGCCTATTCATAGGTCTTGGTCGCTTTAAGTCCCAAATAATTTCTGAAGCAGCACTTAGCTGGCTAGAGGTCAGCGAATATGGAAGTGATTGTAAAAAATCCTTAGCAAGACTGGACCATTCCTCAGTGAAGGCGGCATTAATTACTGGGTTCTGATACTTCTGAAGTAATCCCTCCTTCTCTATTTGTGTGCCAAGACCTTCTAGCATTTGGTAAAATCGTCCCAGCTAGACAGGAACCCAAAATAAAAACGAAATTTGATTAAAAAAGTTGTTCTTGTTATATACTAATCCATGACAGTGGCAGAAAATTCGAAGGAAAATATTTAGATGGATAAAGCGATTTATCAGAGGCTTCTCCCATTAGCAAACCTCTCTGTTTTAACAGTACATTGTTGAAGAGAAAGTGGAGACTGGTAAAACTTAGCATGAAACTGAAGCACGGCAATGTGATATAGTACCAGCAAAATGAAGCCTTCCAGATACAAGTATCAATAGCAGAAGGAAAAGATAAAGAAAGTATATCCGACAAAAAGAGCACAGAATAGTCCAAGCATAATTGAATATTTTATGCAACTTGGATAACGCATGACTCAAACAGAAAACACAACTATCTCCTATAAATAACATCAGGTGCCTATCTTGTTCTTTCTGAGTGTCGGCAAGTAACTAAACTATCTATTGTTTCTGAAATGCACAAGTTACCAGCAAGAAAGTAATATATTAGTTACCTGAAGATAAAAGAACTCATCAAATATAAATCTTCTGCGAGCCATGTCTGCCTCATTCAAATCCTTGGGCTGGTGAATTGCTGCATAAGCCTACATTAACACAACATAGCATTGAATTCGCATACCACAACTAAGCCCACAAAAGACATGACACTGATTTAACATTGAAAGTAAAACACAAGAAGTGGTTGACCACGAAATATTTATTCTTAAATGTAAAATAAACAAAGAATGCTATCTAGTTTAGGTTATCTTCAGATTTTTTACCCTCTTGATATTTCAATTTTTGTATGTTTTCTTCAATATTGCCAAGAGGTGGTGAGAAGGACAGTTTTGGCAACAAGTATGAGCATGTAAGAGTAGCCCACTAAACATCAAACCAAAAGATGAATGTTTTTGTATAAATAGTTCACAACTTCAAAGAAGTTAGATCTGGTTATGGATCAGAGTGCACTGCATATGTAAGCTTTTAAATGCTAACAGCGCCACACATATTTTTACATGCAGGTACTCAGAATACTCATCGATGATTGTTACTCAGTTCACCTTGTATCTTAAGTTACATCTTAAGACAAATCGTACACCAAAGTAAAGAAGTTTTTGTGTTCCTTATGCATAAAGAAAAAGTTAAAGAGTATAACTGTAGCAATTAACCTCATGGTGTATCCTGATGCCTAACTACGGTGATTAATGTTGAAAAGGAAAATGGGAGGATTTGATCAACCCAAGTGGTTGATAGTAAGATATCCATAACTGTGTAGAGCAGACCTTTCTTTGAAATTTGTAACTAATTTATTGAACTGAATACTCATTTTCAGCTTGGCAGTTACAAATCTAAGGTAGCATAAAAGGAAAAAAAAATCAGGATTCATTTTACATTTGTTTTTATAGTTGTATCATTTCACATCCAATGAGCCCATTACTGTGTGATCTAGGGCTTTACAATACTTGAATAAATGTTCTATAAGGATATAACTAGCAAAGCAAAACCATTCCATATGGAACCTTTAGTAAAATTTGTCAAAGCAAAACTTAAGCCACAAAGTCATAAAATATTCTTGAAAGAGGCAAAATACGATTTGGTATAACCATAATGCTAGTATACTTTGCTTACATCATGAAGATGCAGAAGGTCAAATTCAACAGTGATATCTCGGGGGATAGGATCCACATGAGAAGGCAAATACTGCAAGGTTCTGAACAATTGAACAAAAAGTTGGAAGTAAAGCATGTACTGGTTACTGTCATGTTGTGCAAACTTTAAAAACAAGAAGTCATAAGTTCCACATACAAAAGAAACAAAACATCATAAAGAGGCTTCTTCAGCGTTTACAGATCACCCAAAAAAGAATTATTCGCCCATCTTTTCAATTAATAACACATCAAGCATTAAGATCAAGTACACAAACAAATACTCCCTCCAATTTTCAAGAACAACTCTAACTCTCACTTAGTTAATGGTCTAGAAAACTTAAAACAACACTCATTTTGTGATCAATTTCTAATGCTAAAACGACAATTAATTGTGAATTGTGAACGGAGGGAGTATTAAAAAGTAGAAACTAGAAACGACTACATGAAGGCAGTACATCCCCTGTTTTGGGTAAAATGAAGCTATACTATAGCTAGAACTTAAATATATCGCCCTTCTAAATTATAAACTAATTACTTACATAAGGACCACCAACAGAAATCCATCCTTTCCACTCAAAGAGCAAGTACCTAGCTATCTTCCCTGCTAACGAATAGTAAATAATATAGAGCCATATATAATATGCATTTACCTATTGGATACATGTCATCAAGATGGTCTTGTATTATCACATGTATTATATACAATGTATATAATACACCAACCTCCAGCATCAACTATGTATATTATACATGTTTCATTTGACTATTCCCATTCACGTTCGAAATTCTAAAAAAAAACACCTTTCTATCGAATTATTGCAGTGTAGAGTTGGGAACACTTTAAAAGTGTAAAAGTATGCAAATGTTTCCATTCTCTACTTAGGCCTTAATAATTAGAAGTCGTCCAATATTCCAAGTAATGTTGGTATGTCATGATAGTATGCACCAACCTCCAGGATCAACTATGTGTAGTCAGTCAATAATTCCTTGCTAAATTAAGAAAGCACAAGTCGCCTTAATGCTCAGTAAAAACAGCAGAACAGGAAGAAAAGAATACCTCCGGATGATATCTCTAAGAAATAGAGGTTTGAGTCCTCCCTTTGAAGGGTATATAGGGTATGGTTTCCTCTCTATATATGCAGATGGATTGCATTCCTCTTCGATCAGATCCAGACTATATTCCCTCATTTCATAGTGATCTTCACTATTCATGCTCCTAACCTAATATCCAGATTTGGATCAGCACATTATATGACAAAATGCTACAATAAAGGAGAATAAAAACCCTAGGAAGCATGCATATGAGAAGGTAAGAACTCATGCAGAAAAAAAAAACTAAAAAAAGATGCATGTTGGAGAATATCCACATTAGAACATACATTTCTGCAAAGCTTGTGTTAGGTAAATCATAGAGGAATAAGCATGTGCATTATAAACAGAAGCACACAAATGTATGATGCACACAGCATAGAGTTGAAGAAAATATTTGTTAAAGGAGATCCACATTCTGACACTTTTTTACCCTCACTGTTGTTGCTATGCTCAGACCAGCACCATGTGATGCATAAAATCGCGAAGGGTTGTGAGACTAGCCCAGGTACGAAGAATGAATGTATATCTGTGCACGTTGGCCGTCGGCCGCTCATTGTCCAACTACTAAAGTATTTTTGTAAATAAAATATATTATAGCCCATTCGTGAGAGATTGTGGCCCATGAGGTCATAAGCCACATAAATTACAGTTGAAATGACTATAATACGTAAGTCTGTAAAGAAAAAGCCTGCAGTTTTTTTTAAAAAAAAAAAGAAAAAGCCTGCAATTACAATCAATCAATCACGGCAATTGCAGTTCACTTTGAAAACATAATTTTAAATAATAAATTATAAGTTTTGTACTTTTAGTTTTATCTTCTTTTTTTACTCTTATTTACTACACTTTTATCATACACTTTTTATATTAAAAGTATTATATGTGATATATTATATTTCTGACTTTTATTTATATATTAAATCTCTAAAAATAAAAAGTTATCTGTTACACATAATTTATTTATTACAGTATATACAATAACAAATGTATTTTTTGAATTATTACTGGTAATTAAGAAGCAATAACTAAGTTTGAAAATCAATAGATACCTTTTTTCATAAAATTCTGCCCATCCTACAAAAAAATTTGGCTCCGCCCCTGGACATAATTATAAGTTTATACTATTAAGTCTATAATGACATAAATACATAACTCGTACTAAAAGTTTATACTATAAGTCTATAATGGCATAATCCATACTATAAGTTTATACTAGAAGTCTATAATGACATATTACATAATCCATATTGTAAGTCGGATATTCAGATCCCGTTAATTTTGATCAAAAAATCTTCCAAATATTCGCAGATAATTATCCAATCCAACTAAAATAGTTTTCACATAAATACATAATTCATACTATAATTTTTAAGAATCGACATTTTAAATACAAGTTTTTAGTTTACTATATTGTCTATATATACATAAATACATATTACATAATCCATACTATAATTAAAAGTCTATAATGACATTCTTCAACTCCAACTCCGACACGATACATGTAATGTAACAATGATTTGAACTCTTTAAAATAACTTTTGATTTGAACTTATAGTTTACTAATTACTTACTAAAAATATTTTCCAACTTTAATTTCCGATTTCCTACACAAGTATTGAAGTATACATATTACATAATACATAGTATAACTATATAAGTATATGTGATGATGTTTTTTAATTATTAAATTTTTTACCGTGTTAGAAATAACATGTGTTAAAGTCTTAAAAATAAGTTTCTTTAAAAAAAACTTGTATCAACTGTACGCTTTTCAGCTTTTTTATGTCAGTTTTCTCATTCTAACTTACGGACATTGTTCTTCATCCTCAATGAAAGTGGATATCTATTTCCAAGGAAAATAAGGCTTTAAAAGATTGATAGACAGTCAACTGTGATTTGCGTATTCTGGCATACTCGTGAATAGCTGACAGAAGTTGAAAGGAGAATGTCTAAAATAAGAACTCTACTGCTTTACTTAATGCATAATAAGTGTTTGGCTTAGACCGTGCACAAGCTCTACTTTTGTGGTTTGAATGTGCAGGAAAATAGTACTGAATATAGATATGTATCATGCATAAACTTCTTTCAAATAGTATAATGCATACACTCATATAAAATGACAAGATTAAATAGTTTGGCGATAAAGCTGATACTAAGGATCTATTTTTCCATAATCTGAAGCAAACAAAACTTTTCCAAAATATTATGCAATAGACCAAATCATTTGTCGAGAATAAAATAAACAAATCACTGGTTAAGAATGCTTACTTTGCCACTGACGCAGACAAAATCTCCTTCTTTATGCTTCAGTTGAAGACTAGTTAGAAAAGGTTGGTTTGTGAAGCGAGCACCACGAAAAAATTTCTTCAAATGCAAATATATTGTTCTCTTTCTGCAATTTCCATCTTCATTTTCCTTTGTTGCAGAAGATGAATATTGATCCATGATGTCACCACCCACAACAACCTCGAGAAAGGAAAACGAATAACTGGCTTTGACTCCTCTGCATTAAGTATGAGTATAAATATTAGTTCATGCAGAATCGTTGTACCCATCAAACTTCTCCTTTAATTACATAGCAATGCATAATATTAAGGGGAAACATGTGGATTGAGGTAGAGGCAAAACAGAAAACTGTAATATTGATTATTGATGATATCACCGCCCACAACAACCTCTTTGTTTAGTTTTATAGAAAAGGATATCTCGTTCCCCCTTAAAAGAAGAAAGCATTCAGGCGTTATGCTCCAATCCTTATGAATCACGAAGACAAATAATCCAAAAGACAAATACAATGCTTGCATAAATTAGCTTACTTGGAAGATATAATCCTTCCGATGAATATAAGATACTGCCCATCAACAATTCCAGCATGTGGATTCTGGGCATCGGCATAGGTTCGAGGAAAATGCTGCAGTAACTTGCGTGGCTGCATGGAAATGACATATTAAGTGCAACTCTTAACCTCCTCAAAAGCAATATGTTACAACAAATTTATCAGCTTCTAAATTTACATATATTCCAAATTTATTCCAAGTTCCTTGAAAGTAGAATGACTTCTCAATAATTAGAGATAGATTGTTACTGAGAGACTAGGAAATTGATGATTGACCCTCCCTCCCACTCCTTTTAGGCTTCCAAGCAATATCATCTATCTAGGAATTTAGGCAGAAACATATATTGTAAGTAAAAGTCTACCGTATAAAAGCCACATTCTTCCAGCTGACGGCAATTTCTTTTACTGAGTCCAGGAATACAGCTGATAGATTTGTCCAGAGAAATTTCTACAGGTTTGGCAATTTCTCTGATCACATAGGAAGATGAATCGTCAACATGAAACTGATGATCAGATTCAGCAGTCTGTTCTTTAGCATGATACTGTAACAGATAAGTACTTTCATCTTTCAAGTCAGGGGAGACCATACTAGGATGTGCAGCAAGGAAAGGCCAAATATCAGAATCAGGGAGCCTATTTGGGGATACTGACTCCTTACTAGCTGGAAAAAAATTATCATTTTGAGGTGCAGAGTGGCTTCTCATAGCAGCAGAATCATCATACAATCCCAAAAACAAGGAGCTTCCCATAGTGATTGATGGAAACCTTTGGCAAGCCAAGGTCAGACTAATATCATCTAGTGCAGATTCAACATTGGTCCCTGTTTTCTTCTCTTGATCGTGAGCGCTGTCGTATTCCATGAGAACATACACCTATTAAAATGTTCACAAGCTTCAGAACTTCTGTTCTTTTTCCACAGAGCTTATATCAAATTTCCATGAAAGCGCCCTCAGAAGTTCTGCTGCCTCAACTAAGTAGAGAAGCTAATACAACTATACAAGAAGAAAAAATATACCTTGTTAGGCAATTTGGACCGATCAGGCATGCTAGAAGCTCCATTCTTGTTCATCTCCTCTATGAGCCGCTCAGCATACTTGTGCTTGGATCGATGGCACAATTTTGATACACTAGAAAGAATCTTTTCAAATCTAAGGTAGCAAAGCGGAAAAGACTGATCACTATATCTCATCTATGAACTTTCTGTAAATCATCACGCGATTGTTTTTAAATTTGTACCGAAGGATTGTCCAAAAATACCTCATTTTTCTCCAGAAAGCATCTTGATAACCTCCATCGCCTTTAAATGTCATTACAATTGTCCAGCCCCTTCCTCTGAAACACTGGAAAGAGAAAGCTCTGCTTAGTTTAGGATTAACTGAATATTTAAAATATGTATAGAAATGGCAGAGCTCCAAAAATTATTTTAAAAAAAAAAACATTTTCTAATCATGCAGGCTCAAGATCAATTTTTCTTCCCGGTTCTCAAATTAGCAGGCTTATTCAGAAACTATAGGCCTGTTTCAAATGCGGAAACTGAATGAAAGAGAATATAGTCCACTAAATGTCATTGTTCATTCATAAAATTAATCTATAAGGTTCATGTTTTTTCATTTTCAATGCAAAATGTGTTTCCTTTCCCCATTTTAAAACCCTATAGGTATTAAAATTAATCAAATTCTACTCCAAACATTAAACAACAATGAATGATTCCAAAATAATTCATGAATAAGAGTATATATGGACTAGATCTGTTTTCATTTCGTTTCCGGAGATGCAACCAAACAGGGGTAAGTATAATTCTTTGACAATATATCTTCTCCACATACTTTATTTCTTCTTAGTTTGGTAGAACTATAAGTTTCACCTCCCTCCTTCTCTGTTCCACTTCGTTGTATAGTGAGTGAGTATAAACATGAAAAACTCTTTAACAATGCGGCAAAAATATAATACAGCAACAAATGACTTCAAGGTTTGAATTCAAATGGTGCAACTGCTGGCTAATGGATATCACAAATACAGCATCAAGATGTAAGAAAATGTAAACTTGCTCTAGTAAGTCATGTTTATTTGTCCAGATGAGTGACGGGACAGATCCCGTCTGAAATGGATGGTCCTTTGTCAAATGCTCGGCAAGCCGCTCATATTCGTCAACCAACTTAGATGGATAGTAGACAAGAACGAGCATGATCAATGACAGATTAAGCTACTGCAGCATTATAAGGTCCACAACATTCAACTTTTGTCACACATATTGACGATTAAGCTTCTTGAAAACCATTTATAACCTTCTTACCGTATATCCTTTCTTTCAAAAGCTTAAATTTAGAGAACATCGATCCACAAAACAAAAGATGGCCAATACATGACACACGTGAAGCAAGAAGTGCTCAATAACCGCGAAACATTCGAAACAGGAACCTACAAACGAACAGGATTTCACTGAGAACTATAGACTTTTCCCAATCGACGCATACCTTCGCGCATGATTGGACAGTTGAAACCATCAACGCCATCAGCTACAAGGAAATGAGCGGACAGAAGAACATTCCTAATGCAACAAACCCCTAAAGTCGAAGGAAATAGAATCGTCAATAACATAAAAATCAAAATCATTTGGGATAAAACAAAAGACTTCGAATCACAATAAGAAAGAACAGCTCAAATTCGAGCTCAATCTACGCGAGCATTCAGCAAAAAAAAAAGAGTTTCGATTAAAACCTAGCAACTCTCTCCTCCGCAAGGACGGCCCCGAGTAGCGGTAATCTGCAAAGCAAGAGGAACAGCGGCGCGTGGGAGACAATCACGTTGACAGTGCGTCGCCGGGATGCTGGAGAGAGGACACGGCCCAGAACGGATGCGTCGGAGCTGGAGAAGATCAGAACTCAACCTGGTCACTTCACAGTTCACACTATCAGCTTACTTGGCAATAAAATCGTTTCGAAAACGGACGGAAAAGTCTCAAAACTCATTTAGGATTTCATTTCTTATGTTCAATATGTTCTTACTCAAATAACGTCGTGCTCTCGATTATTTCACAAGAATATTTAATTTAAATTGAATCGAAAGACTTCATTTTTTATCCAATTTACTCATTTAGATTAAACGATTTAGGATTTTTTTTATATATATAGGTAAAAAACTTAGGGAGGATAAGTTAAGGTTTTTACCTATGTATCAAAAAAAAAAAAAAAAGTTAGTGAAAACGTTTACCCACGTTGATAGCATGTTTATAAAGATGTTTTTTGCGTAATGTATTAACATGGTTAACGAATATCAACGTTGATAGTAGTGATACATTGCTAGTTATATTAGTGTACAACGTGGGTAATTATAGAGCACGTTGGATTGCGGTGTGGTTAATGTTTACCACGTTGAGACCTAGTGTGAATAACGTTTACCCACGATGAGGTTTGACGTGATTAAATACAATGAACGACATATTACAACGACCACTTATCGAAAAAGTTAGTGAAAATTTTTCATGGATGTAAAATATCTTGCGATCGCCGATCGACAATTCACTATCGAAGTTTTTATCATTTTACACGGATCATAACTATAATATAACATACATATGGAGGAATGTTTGGTATATCCGATTCTACAGACGTAATTTCAATATCTCACGGTAGAAAACCTTCTTA
The DNA here is from genome assembly GCA_033239045.1 of Fagopyrum esculentum. Classification (NCBI taxonomy): domain Eukaryota; kingdom Viridiplantae; phylum Streptophyta; class Magnoliopsida; order Caryophyllales; family Polygonaceae; genus Fagopyrum; species Fagopyrum esculentum. The sequence continues at coordinate 4,904,034 of BSUD01000001.1, forward strand.
TCATCCTCGTCAAGCACAATCTCACCCTCCTTAGTACTCTTTGAGACCACACAAATACCTCAACAAAAGCCTCAATAGTGATGTCAACCACTTACTCATGCTTGCTAGATTCATAATAAGAAGAGTTAGCTTTATAAGATAAGTCATCATACTCAATCACATAAGCATCCCTCATTGACTCACCTAGGAGGTCTCAGTCAACATAGCTAGTTTCTTCCTCTTGTTGGCTGACATACCGTTGTTCATCCTCACTTTGTTGTTCACAACTTTAGCCTCAACTCGCACCTCATAATGCCCGGTAGGCCGATAGTATCTTTTTTTTTGTCATGGTAGCATCGGTAACAACCTTTGTAGCATCCGCTACAATAGTGATACCCTCCGCGATTTTGGATTTGACTATAGTCTTTAGATGCCTCTGCCTGGTCCTCGACTTGGAAACCCGACCAATCACGACTCCCTCTTTTCAATCGTTATTTGTTCCACTTGGTCCCGATTGCTTTATACCCACTCTTTCCTCAATAACAATATTCTCTTTTCCCTTACTCACAACCTTAGGGTCAGCTTTCTCTCTAACTTCACTACCAGAAGCCTCACTATCCTTATCCCCATCCTTGTTACCAACTCCTTTAGGTTCTTCCCTAACCTCCTTGGGATAACCTTAGTTCTAATCCCAACTATCCTCATGCTTCATTAAAAGGGCGGTTTTTGCCCTTATGTCCGAATGAAAGACATCCATTACTGTTATAATAAGACAATAAATCTTGGTATACTAATACGATTAGCCAAGAACCAAGCGAGACGAGCTCTTCCTGGGCCGAAGGTTCAAGAAGAATAGCGAGCGAGGTTTGTGCAACAAACCCTAGCTGCAAGGTTTGTGCAGCAAAACCACAAAAACGTTTTGTCTTCTCTCTATTCACTGATTAACTCGTCAAAATCACAACACCTACAATAAGGGAGATCGTTCTCATAGAGAACGATGCAAACAATCTTAACCTCATCACCAAACTCCAATGTAATCTCTTTTTAATCTCCTTAGCAAAGTTAACCTCAACCAACACTCTAGCATAAGATCCTCTCTCTTTTTCTGTTACATGTGATAGGATCCATAGAAGCTACTCTACCTAGGATCTCATCAATCCAAAATCATTTATGAACAAGTATCCCGGGTAATACCCAACATATTGTCCAAGAAAACAACTCTCCAAATATGATTGTGCTTTAACTTAAAAAAATTTAAAGTATAATTTGTTAATTTATTGATTGTGCTTTAACTTAGAACTTTTTATGTCAATCATTCATTCGTTAACATTTGATTTGTAAATATAGTTGTTAAAGCAGAAGTGACGAGTTAAAATATTTGCAATCGTAATCACCTCAACAAATTGGAGATGTATTTATCATAACACATTATGTATAGGGCGTCTATAAAATGTTTGTGTAAACTGTAAATTGAACTTATGGATACAGGGTTGCAAGGAAAAGTGATATTGAATGCTTGGGTTATCCAAACTAAGCAAATATTAAAATATTAGGAAGTGACTAGATTGAGTATATATTTATTTTATTCATTCAAGTCTTTTATTTTTATGCATATGGTTGTAGTTTTTTTTTAAAAAAAATAAATAACATTTAATTTTTTGACATGATGGACGAGACAAGAGTTAGCCTTTGTTTGACAACTAGTAGACACTAGTGTTTGCTAGTGTTTATGCGTTATATTTAACTAGTGTTTGACGATGAAGAAAACACTAATGATTAGTGTTGTGGATTCGGTTTTTGAAACCCTCAACCCAACAAGGGTTTCACCCGAAACACTAGTGTTTAGGGGTGGAAATGGCCTTGTTGTCCTTCACTTATATTATTATTTACGCTTATTTAGCAAGTATTTAAACCCTCTCTCACCTCATTTTCATTTTAACCTTTCTCCATCGACAAACAAAGAAGATAAAGCAACTTGCTCTTAGACGATGAAGACCAACCAAAGAGAAGATAGAGCAGCCTGCTCGTGGACGGAAAAGAAAGACGAAAAAGAAAGGAATAATATACAGCACGAATATACAACCATCTCAAGGATACGGTGGGATGATTAACTAAAAACCCGGATCTTCGGGGTTTAGGGCAAATCACCGGAGCTTTGAGATCGGAGAAAGAAGTGTGGATGATTGAGGCATATCCTCTAACCTACTCACAACCAACCATGGCATTCTTTTGTGTAACAGTCAAAAATCGAAGATGACCTAATCGAGTAATTTAGGAAATTAAATCCGTTTTAACACGAGATACCTCTCGAGGTAACCAGCTCCTAGATGATATTACACCCCGGTATTATTTGGAGCATTTGGGAGCTTCAATTAATAAAAATGCAGTTGAGAGAAATGATCAGGACATCGGACATGTCCTAGATATGAAAAAACATGAAAAGGCAAAATGGCTAAAAGAGTCGCTATTTCGTTTCTTAGCGGCTAAGAAAGACGGCTTAGGAATACGCGTTTTTCGAAACAATTGCGGAATAATTATCCATACAATATTCCAGATTTATTATTCCAATTTCGAGAAGTTTGGAGAAGGGGGCTTAAACCGCTTCCGGATCGGTAAAAGGATAATTATCGACTCCGCTAAAGGATAATTATCGTCTTCGCTATAAATAGCTGAAATATCGTTTATTAATTCATTTTCTTTCACGTTTCCTCGTAAAAGCTCTGATTTCTCTCAACCTTCAAACTCAGATCTACTCTCCGTTTCTAATCCGATTTCAAATCCGTTTGAGTTTTTGGATTCCTCTCTTCATTCTCTTCATTTTGGTACCGAGTTTCTACATTTCCGAGCAAGGGGAGGTCTGGTCGAGCATATATGATACTAGGGAGGTTCCGTCGCTCAGATTCCGGTGAATTTGATGGTGTCCGAGCGTAGCCTGCGTCGTTGTGATTCCGAATCTTCTTTCGGATCGTCAATCGGGTTAGTAACGAATAAGTTATGAATTTATTCGTTTTCCGTATTGCGATTTAGCCTAAATTAACCTTAGGCTTGTCAAAATGGATAATTGGAAATTCCATTATGCTCGTTACATTATTCTGGTGATTATGGGCTGTTTGTTTGATGAGATTTGATGACAGGTGGGTTCAGAAATTGCCTGCGGGCAAAACGTTGTTCTGGCGAAATTTAATTAATTAATTAAAGGTTAATTAATTAAATTGGGAATTCTAGAAAATGCTATAAGCTAATTAAATTCAAAGGAATGAATTTAACTGGTGTTTGAAGCGAGAAGTTTAATACGAAGAATATGATATTCTCAACAGGTGTTGTTGAAGGTTTCGGTCTAACTATAACGTAGTTGCTTTGTGAGCGTATCCAAGCACGATAAAAGAGGATAGTCCGAGTGGGAAACGGACTCAGTAGTTGGTTTGCGAGGTTTTATTGTTCTTACCTGCGAGGTAAGTGTATATGAATTACACTTGCTTAATATATGTTATGTATTTAATATGCTATGATTTTATGCATGCTTGAATGTATATATATGTTTGTTATGATTGTATGCATGCTTATATGTATATGAGTGAGACGATGATGATGACTTGATATTCCTTATGAAAGCATGCATGAGGTACATGAGATGATAGTGGAAAGAATATGTTGAAAGAATATGATGAAAGCATGAAATTGAGTTATGATATGACAGTGATAATATAGGATGGTAATTGATTAATTAGCCCAACTGGGTCCCGCACGGGTTTCCGGGGGACGAGGTCGCTACCTGATCTACAGGGGGCCTCAGAGGTCGCTACCTGATCTACAGGGGGCCTCGAGATAAGAAAAACAGTCAGGGGTCGCTACCTGATCTACAGGGGGCCTCAAGATAAGAAAAATAGTCCAAGATC
>BSUD01000001.1:4907918-4930134 GCA_033239045.1 Fagopyrum esculentum
TACAGGGGGCCTATGACGCTATCGGGTTGGCCAACCGAAAGAAAAAAGAAAGAAAGAAAGAAAGAAATACGAAAGCAATGAGAAAATATATCGTACGATCAGTTGGAGCTAGTTAGTTAATTATCACCTATGCATCGATGCGATCGAGTCTAGCATGTTATATGTTATGTTATGATTATTATTATGTGATGGTATGATATGAGATGCTTATATGAGATGATAAGTTTATACGTGATGTGTGATAACATGCTTGAATGTTTATGTGAAATGTGATATGAATGGTTGTGGAATTATATGTGATGTGTGATAACATGCTTGAATGTTTATGTGAAATGTGATATGAATGGTTGTGGAATGATATGTGAATGTGTATATGTATGTGTGCTTGGAAATGTGAGGAAGGGTATGGAGTGTCCTTTGGGGACGGGATATTAGATACTTATATATATTGGGAGAGTGCGATTTATATACCCTTACTGAGCGTGTGGCTCATTGTTGTTATATCCACATATTTTTCAGCTACTCAGACTCGGCCAGACCAAGGCAAGGACGTTGGACCCAACACCTGGATTTGAGATCATATCAGGTGGGCTGTTATAGGATGCTACCGCCTAGGATGTTTCGTGTGGTTTTAAACATTTGTGTTTTGTTAAACCGAGCTTATGACGTATGTTAGTATGTATATATGTTGTGAATATGGTTGTAAGATAAAGTTTTAAAAATTTACGTTTTCCGCTTTTCCGCTTATTGTTTTAAACAGGGTTAATTAATTGGTAATCAACTAGAAATGAAATAGGTGTGTCACATTTGGTTGGTATCAGAGCAGGGATATGATTCCTTGGCTTGGGGTCGTGGGAAGTTTTCTGAAAAGCTTTTGAAAGTTCTTTTTCTTTTAGATGGCGGAGCACAGGTAAAGGGTTGACTGAGTGTGTACATGCTCAGGGTAGAAATGATCAGGAGCACCCTAAGGTGCCAGTTTAGCCAATAACACTACCACCATCAGATATGGCGGGTATATCTGATTTAGTGATATATTTGAGAGAAGTTATACCACCACAGACACAACAGTGTCTCAGGCAGGGATTATTCTAGTAAAGATGGACAAGAATTTTGAGAAGATTTACAGCCAAAAGGCAAGTCGTTTGAGGGGACTGCTGATCCATTAGTAATGGATGAGTGATTGAGCAACACTATGTCCATTCTAGATGGAGTCATCTACGCTAATGAGAGACGTGTACAATATGCTATATCCTTGCTTAAGGGAGCAACTAGAGACGGAATTTGCCTTTTCTATTGATTCCTAAAGATTGGATCTGGTGGGACACGGTCCCTAATGACCATAGTATACCACCTGTGCTGACATGAGATGATTTCTTGAGAGAGTTTGATGTGATCTTGGGTATGGATTGGTTATCCACCCACAGAGCCTTGATTAATTGTTATACAAAGGAAGTCACCATGGAGGTAGATGGGGTGAAGGTGATCTTTACTAGTGAGAGGAATGTGATTCTGCTTGCCTCATATCTACAGTAACAACTTTCAGATTACTTCGGGAAGGGTGTCAAGCTCCTCTGGCTAGTGTGTCAGATTCAAATGTTGGTAGTCCCGGAGTATCTAAGGTGGATGTTGTTAGAGAATTTTCTGACGTTTTCCTTGATGATTTACCTGGTTTACCTCCGAGTAGAGAGGTAGACTTCGAGATTGAAGCATTACTAGGTGCAACACCTATATCAATTGCTCCTTACAGGATGGCTCCGCTAGAGCTGAAGGAGTTAAGGAAACAACTGAAGGAGTTACTCGAGAAAGGTTTTATACGTCCGAGTATTTCTCCTTGGGGTGCACCAGTGCTTTTTGTGAAGAAGAAGGACGGTAGTTTACGATTGTGCATAGACTACCGTCAGCTCAATAAAATCACAATCAAGAACATTTATCCCTTACCGAGGATAGAGGATTTGCTTGATCAGTTAAGGGGTGCTACAGTGTTTCCAAAGATTGACCTTCGATCGGGATACTGGCAGTTGAGGATAGTAGAGAATTCGATACCGAAGATAGCTTTTCGTACTCGGTATGGACACTATGAGTTTACAGTTATGCCTTTTGGGTTGACGAATGCACCTGCAACATTCATGGCACTGATGAACTCGATCTTCCAACCTTATCTAGATCAGTTTGTCGTGGTCTTCATTGATGATATCTTGATATATTCCCGAGATGCAGATACACATAGAGGACATTTGAGACGTATCTTAGGGATTCTGAGGGAGAGACAGTTGTACGCGAAGTTCAGCAAGTGCGAGTTTTGGACGGATCAAATTGCCTTTCTAGGGCATGTGATATCACGAGATGATATACAACCTGATCCATCCAAGATCAAGGCTATTACAGAATGGGAAATTCCGAAGAGCATTACGAAGATTCGCAGCTTCTTAGGACTTGCGGGTTATTACAGGAGGTTTGTAAAGAACTTCTCGATTATCACGCGCCCATTGACTAACTTGCTAAAGAAGAATCAGCAGTTTATATGGGATAACAGTTGTCAAGAGAGCTTTGAAGAACTTAAGAAAAGATTGACTACGTTCCCTATTCTGGCTGTACCCTCAGATAAGGGTAACTTTGTGGTTTACACCGACGCATCTGGGAGTGGCTTAGGAGGAGTTCTAATGCAGGAAGGGAAGGTAATAGCTTATACATCTAGACAGTTGAGACCTCATGAGCAGAACTACCCTACACACAATCTAGAGCTTGCTGCTATAGTTCATGCTCTTAAGACCTGGAGGCACTATCTTTATGGTGATACATTTCCGGTGTTTACCGACCATAAAAGCCTGAAGTATATTCCCACTCAAAGGGATCTGAATCTGAGGCAGAGAAGATGGATGGAGTTACTCAAGGATTATGATTGCACTATAGAGTACCATCCAGGAAAGGCGAATGTGGTAGCTGACGCTCTCAACAGAAAGAGCAGTGACCAAGGTGGTAAGGTCAACTACAAAGTTGAGCATCTATTAGCTCTCAGAGTTATGAGAGTAGAGATGGATGTAAGAGGATCCGAGTTGATAGCGAACATTCAGGTTAGACCGTTGATTCTCGATGAGATTTCAACTAGACAAGATGAGGATGCTACACTGAAGAAGTTGAAAGCTAAAGTGGGAGATGCTACCACTACACACTTCCAGTTGTCTGATCAGGGAGTGTTATACAGAGGTACACGGATATGCGTGCCCAACATTGAGAAGTTAAAGAAGAAGCTACTTGAAGAGGCACACTCCTCGAGGTATTCCATGCATCCTGGGAGTACGAAGATGTTTAATGACCTGAGGAAGATCTATTGGTGGCCCAGGATGAGACGAGAGGTAGCTGATTTTGTAGCTCGATGTCTAGTGTGCCAGCAAGTGAAAGTTGAACACCAAGCACCAGCAGGAAAATTACAATCTTTATCAGTTCCTGAGTGGAAGTGGGAGCGGATTACAATGGATTTTGTGGTTGGACTTCCTAGGACTTTCAGAAAGAATGACACGGTATGGGTGATTGTAGACAGATTGACGAAATCTGCCCACTTCTTACCGATGAGACAAGATAACTCCTTGGATGAGCTGGCAGAGTTATATGTGAGAGAGATTGTTCGACTGCACGGAGTCCCTGTATCGATTGTATCCGATAGAGATCCGAGGTTTACCTCGCATTTCTGGGGAAGTCTGCAAACTACCTTAGGTACAAGATTGTATTTCAGTACGGCATTTCATCCTCAGATAGACGGACAATCAGAGAGAACGATTCAGACCTTGGAGGAGATGTTGAGATCTTGTGTTTTGGAGCTTAAAGGTAACTGGGATTCTAACCTGCCATTGCTCGAATTTGCGTATAATAACAGTTTCCATTCAAGTATTGGTATGGCCCCTTACGAGGCCTTGTATGGAAGGAAGTGTCGCACACCTGTATGTTGGGATTTTGAGGGCATGCGACAGATAGAGGGTCCTGAACTTGTACAACAGACAATAGAGAAAGTACAAGTAGTAAAGCACTGCTTGAAGGCAGCACAAGATCGTCAGAAGAGCTACTTTGATCGCCATAGACGAGAGATGACATATGAGATAGGCGAGAGAGTGTTTTTGAAGGTATCTCCTTGGAGGGGAGTTATGAGATTTGGTAGGCATGGAAAGTTAGCACCGAGATACATTGGTCCATATGAGATCTTAGAGAAGATCGGACCACTTGCGTATAGATTGGCGTTACCACCTGAGTTATCAAGATTACATGACGTCTTTCACGTATCGGTGCTACGGAGGTATAGGTCAGATCCTAGTCATATCATTCCCGAACCTGAGATAGAAGTATCTGAGAACTTGTCCTACCCAGAAGAACCAGTGGAGGTTTTAGGCAGGCAAGTTCGAAGATTGAGAAACAAGGAGATTCTGATGGTGAAGGTCAGATGGGGACATCATTCAGCTCGAGAGGCTACATGGGAGACCGAACGAGATATGAAAGCGAAATACCCCTACCTTTTTAAGTAAAAACCTCGAGAAATTGTGATCCGGTTGTGCATCCTTTTGATACATCTACGAGTTTGGTTCTACGTCCTTTCTTAAATTTCGGGACGAAATTTCTTAAAGTGGGAGATATTTGTAACAGTCAAAAATCGAAGATGACCTAATCGAGTAATTTAGGAAATTAAATCCGTTTTAACACGAGATACCTCTCGAGGTAACCAGCTCCTAGATGATATTACACCCCGGTATTATTTGGAGCATTTGGGAGCTTCAATTAATAAAAATGCAGTTGAGAGAAATGATCTGGACATCGGACATGTTCTAGATATGAAAAAACATGAAAAGGCAAAACGGCCAAAAGAGTAGCTATTTCGTTTCTTAGCAGATAAGAAAGACGGCTTAGGAATACGCGTTTTTCGAAACAATTGCGGAATAATTATCCATACAATATTCCAGATTTATTATTCCAATTTCGAGAAGTTTGGAGAAGGGGGCTTAAACCGCTTCCGGATCGGTAAAAGGATAATTATCGACTCCGCTAAAGGATAATTATCGTCTTCGCTATAAATAGCTGAAATATCGTTTATTAATTCATTTTCTTTCACGTTTCCTCGTAAAAGCTCTGATTTCTCTCAACCTTCAAACTCAGATCTACTCTCCGTTTCTAATCCGATTTCAAATCCGTTTGAGTTTTTGGATTCCTCTCTTCATTCTCTTCATTTTGGTACCGAGTTTCTACATTTCCGAGCAAGGGGAGGTCTGGTCGAGCATATATGATACTAGGGAGGTTCCGTCGCTCAGATTCCGGTGAATTTGATGGTGTCCGAGCGTAGCCTGCGTCGTTGTGATTCCGAATCTTCTTTCGGATCGTCAATCGGGTTAGTAACGAATAAGTTATGAATTTATTCGTTTTCCGTATTGCGATTTAGCCTAAATTAACCTTAGGCTTGTCAAAATGGATAATTGGAAATTCCATTATGCTCGTTACATTATTCTGGTGATTATGGGCTGTTTGTTTGATGAGATTTGATGACAGGTGGGTTCAGAAATTGCCTGCGGGCAAAACGTTGTTCTGGCGAAATTTAATTAATTAATTAAAGGTTAATTAATTAAATTGGGAATTCTAGAAAATGCTATAAGCTAATTAAATTCAAAGGAATGAATTTAACTGGTGTTTGAAGCGAGAAGTTTAATACGAAGAATATGATATTCTCAACAGGTGTTGTTGAAGGTTTCGGTCTAACTATAACGTAGTTGCTTTGTGAGCGTATCCAAGCACGATAAAAGAGGATAGTCCGAGTGGGAAACGGACTCAGTAGTTGGTTTGCGAGGTTTTATTGTTCTTACCTGCGAGGTAAGTGTATATGAATTACACTTGCTTAATATATGTTATGTATTTAATATGCTATGATTTTATGCATGCTTGAATGTATATATATGTTTGTTATGATTGTATGCATGCTTATATGTATATGAGTGAGACGATGATGATGACTTGATATTCCTTATGAAAGCATGCATGAGGTACATGAGATGATAGTGGAAAGAATATGTTGAAAGAATATGATGAAAGCATGAAATTGAGTTATGATATGACAGTGATAATATAGGATGGTAATTGATTAATTAGCCCAACTGGGTCCCGCACGGGTTTCCGGGGGACGAGGTCGCTACCTGATCTACAGGGGGCCTCAGAGGTCGCTACCTGATCTACAGGGGGCCTCGAGATAAGAAAAACAGTCAGGGGTCGCTACCTGATCTACAGGGGGCCTCAAGATAAGAAAAATAGTCCAAGATCGCGACCTGATCTACAGGGGGTCTTAGGACAGATGGCCGAGGTCGCTACCTGATCTACAGGGGGCCTATGACGCTATCGGGTTGGCCAACCGAAAGAAAAAAGAAAGAAAGAAAGAAAGAAATACGAAAGCAATGAGAAAATATATCGTACGATCAGTTGGAGCTAGTTAGTTAATTATCACCTATGCATCGATGCGATCGAGTCTAGCATGTTATATGTTATGTTATGATTATTATTATGTGATGGTATGATATGAGATGCTTATATGAGATGATAAGTTTATACGTGATGTGTGATAACATGCTTGAATGTTTATGTGAAATGTGATATGAATGGTTGTGGAATTATATGTGAATGTGGATATGTATGTGTGCTTGGAAATGTGAGGAAGGGTATGGAGTGTCCTTTGGGGACGGGATATTAGATACTTATATATATTGGGAGAGTGCGATTTGTATACCCTTACTGAGCGTGTGGCTCATTGTTGTTATATCCACATATTTTTCAGCTACTCAGACTCGGCCAGACCAAGGCAAGGACGTTGGACCCAACACCTGGATTTGAGATCATATCAGGTGGGCTGTTATGGGATGCTACCGCCTAGGATGTTTCGTGTGGTTTTAAACAGTTGTGTTTTGTTAAACAGGGTTTATGACGTATGTTAGTATGTATATATGTTGTGAATATGGTTGTAAGATAAAGTTTTAAAAATTTACGTTTTCCGCTTTTCCGCTTATTGTTTTAAACAGGGTTAATTAACTGGTAATCAACTAGAAATGAAATAGGTGTGTCACATTTGGTTGGTATCAGAGCAGGGATATGATTCCTTGGCTTGGGGTTGTGGGAAGTTTTCTGAAAAGCTTTTTGAAAGTTTCTTTTTCTTTTAGATGGCGGAGCACAACCAAAGGGTCGACTGAGTGTGTACATGCTCAAGGTAGAAATGATTAGGAGCACCCTAAGGTGCCAGCTTAGCCAATATCACTACCACCATCGGATATGACTGGTATATCTGATTTAGTGATATATTGAGAGAAGTTATACCACCATAGACACAATAGTGTCTCAAGCGGTTATTATTCTAGTAAAGATGGACAAGAATTTTGAGAAGATTTTCTGCCAATGAGCAAAGTCGTTTGAGGGGACTACTGATTCATTAGTAATGGATGAGTGATTGAGGAACACTGAGTCCATTCTAGATGGAGTTATCTGCGCTACTGAGAGACATGTACAATATGATATATCCTTGTTTGAGGGAGCAACTGGAGACGGGATCTACCTTTTCTGTTGATTCCTAAAGATTGGATATGGTGGGACACGGTCCCTAATGGCCATAGTATACCACTTGTGCTGACATGAGATGATTTCTTGCGAGAGTTTGATGTGATATTAGTTATGGATTGTTATCCACTCATAGAGCATTGATTGATTGTTATACAAAGGAAGTCATCAGGGAGATAGATGGGTTGAGGGAGGTGATTTTCACCGATGAGAGAAATGTTATTCCTACTAGCCTCATATCTACATTAACAACTTTTAGATTACTTCGGGAAGGGTGTCAGGCTTATATGGCTAGTGTGTCAGATTCTGCTATTGTTTGCCCCGGAGTATCTGAGTTGGACGTTGTCAGAGAATTTTCTGACGTTTTCCTTGATGATTTACCTAGTTTACCTCCGAGTAGAGAGGTAGACTTCGAGATTGAGACATTACCAGGTGCAACACCAATATCAATTGCTCCTTACAGGATGGCTCCGTAAGAGATGAAGGAGTTAAATAAACAACTAGAGGAGTTACTCGAGAGAGGTTTTATACGCCCGAGTATTTCTCCTTGGGGTGCACCAGTGCTTTTTGTGAAGAAGAAAGACGGTAGTTTACGATTGTGCATAGACTACCGTCAGCTGAACAAAATCACAATCAAGAACAAGTATCCCTTACCGAGGATAGAGGACTTGCTTGATCAGTTAAGGGGTGCTACAGTGTTTTCAAAGATTGACCTTCGATCGGGATACTAGCAGTTGAGGATAGCAGAGAATTCAATACTGAAGACAACTTTTCGTACTCGGTATGGACACTATGAGTTTACAGTTATGCCTTTTGGGTTGACGAATGCACCTGCAACATTCATGGCACTGATGAACTCGATCTTCCAACCTTATCTAGATCAGTTTGTCGTGGTCTTCATTGATGATATCTTGATATATTCCCGAGATGCAGATACACATAGAGGACATTTGAGACGTATCTTAGGGATTCTGAGGGAGAGACAGTTGTACGCGAAGTTCAGCAAGTGCGAGTTTTGGACGGATCAAATTGCCTTTCTAGGGCATGTGATATCACGAGATGATATACAACCTGATCCATCCAAGATCAAGGCTATTACAGAATGGGAAATTCCGAAGAGCATTACGAAGATTCGCAGCTTCTTAGGACTTGCGGGTTATTACAGGAGGTTTGTAAAGAACTTCTCGATTATCACGCGCCCATTGACTAACTTGCTAAAGAAGAATCAGCAGTTTATATGGGATAACAGTTGTCAAGAGAGCTTTGAAGAACTTAAGAAAAGATTGACTACGTTCCCTATTCTGGCTGTACCCTCAGATAAGGGTAACTTTGTGGTTTACACCGACGCATCTGGGAGTGGCTTAGGAGGAGTTCTAATGCAGGAAGGGAAGGTAATAGCTTATACATCTAGACAGTTGAGACCTCATGAGCAGAACTACCCTACACACAATCTAGAGCTTGCTGCTATAGTTCATGCTCTTAAGACCTGGAGGCACTATCTTTATGGTGATACATTTCCGGTGTTTACCGACCATAAAAGCCTGAAGTATATTCCCACTCAAAGGGATCTGAATCTGAGGCAGAGAAGATGGATGGAGTTACTCAAGGATTATGATTGCACTATAGAGTACCATCCAGGAAAGGCGAATGTGGTAGCTGACGCTCTCAACAGAAAGAGCAGTGACCAAGGTGGTAAGGTCAACTACAAAGTTGAGCATCTATTAGCTCTCAGAGTTATGAGAGTAGAGATGGATGTAAGAGGATCCGAGTTGATAGCGAACATTCAGGTTAGACCGTTGATTCTCGATGAGATTTCAACTAGACAAGATGAGGATGCTACACTGAAGAAGTTGAAAGCTAAAGTGGGAGATGCTACCACTACACACTTCCAGTTGTCTGATCAGGGAGTGTTATACAGAGGTACACGGATATGCGTGCCCAACATTGAGAAGTTAAAGAAGAAGCTACTTGAAGAGGCACACTCCTCGAGGTATTCCATGCATCCTGGGAGTACGAAGATGTTTAATGACCTGAGGAAGATCTATTGGTGGCCCAGGATGAGACGAGAGGTAGCTGATTTTGTAGCTCGATGTCTAGTGTGCCAGCAAGTGAAAGTTGAACACCAAGCACCAGCAGGAAAATTACAATCTTTATCAGTTCCTGAGTGGAAGTGGGAGCGGATTACAATGGATTTTGTGGTTGGACTTCCTAGGACTTTCAGAAAGAATGACACGGTATGGGTGATTGTAGACAGATTGACGAAATCTGCCCACTTCTTACCGATGAGACAAGATAACTCCTTGGATGAGCTGGCAGAGTTATATGTGAGAGAGATTGTTCGACTGCACGGAGTCCCTGTATCGATTGTATCCGATAGAGATCCGAGGTTTACCTCGCATTTCTGGGGAAGTCTGCAAACTACCTTAGGTACAAGATTGTATTTCAGTACGGCATTTCATCCTCAGATAGACGGACAATCAGAGAGAACGATTCAGACCTTGGAGGAGATGTTGAGATCTTGTGTTTTGGAGCTTAAAGGTAACTGGGATTCTAACCTGCCATTGCTCGAATTTGCGTATAATAACAGTTTCCATTCAAGTATTGGTATGGCCCCTTACGAGGCCTTGTATGGAAGGAAGTGTCGCACACCTGTATGTTGGGATTTTGAGGGCATGCGACAGATAGAGGGTCCTGAACTTGTACAACAGACAATAGAGAAAGTACAAGTAGTAAAGCACTGCTTGAAGGCAGCACAAGATCGTCAGAAGAGCTACTTTGATCGCCATAGACGAGAGATGACATATGAGATAGGCGAGAGAGTGTTTTTGAAGGTATCTCCTTGGAGGGGAGTTATGAGATTTGGTAGGCATGGGAAGTTAGCACCGAGATACATTGGTCCATATGAGATCTTAGAGAAGATCGGACCACTTGCGTATAGATTGGCGTTACCACCTGAGTTATCAAGATTACATGACGTCTTTCACGTATCGGTACTACGGAGGTATAGGTCAGATCCAAGTCATATCATTCCCGAACCTGAGATAGAAGTATCTGAGAACTTGTCCTACCCGGAAGAACCAATTGAGGTTTTAGGCAGACAAGTTCGAAGATTGAGAAACAAGGAGATTCCGATGGTGAAGGTCTGATGGGGACATCATTCAGCTCGAGAGGCTACATGGGAGACCGAACGAGATATGAAAGCGAAATACCCCTACCTTTTTAAGTAAAAACCTCGAGAAATTGTGATCCGGTTGTGCATCATTTTGATACATCTACGAGTTTGGTTCTACGTCCTTTCTTAAATTTCGGGACGAAATTTCTTAAAGTGGGAGATATTTGTAACAGTCAAAAATCGAAGATGACCTAATCGAGTAATTTAGGAAATTAAATCCGTTTTAACACGAGATACCTCTCGAGGTAACCAGCTCCTAGATGATATTACACCCCGGTATTATTTGGAGCATTTGGGAGCTTCAATTAATAAAAATGCAGTTGAGAGAAATGATCAGGACATCGGACATGTCCTAGATATGAAAAAACATGAAAAGGCAAAATGGCTAAAAGAGTCGCTATTTCGTTTCTTAGCGGCTAAGAAAGACGGCTTAGGAATACGCGTTTTTCGAAACAATTGCGGAATAATTATCCATACAATATTCCAGATTTATTATTCCAATTTCGAGAAGTTTGGAGAAGGGGGCTTAAACCGCTTTCGGATCGGTAAAAGGATAATTATCGACTCCGCTAAAGGATAATTATCGTCTTCGCTATAAATAGCTGAAATATCGTTTATTAATTCATTTTCTTTCACGTTTCCTCGTAAAAGCTCTGATTTCTCTCAACCTTCAAACTCAGATCTACTCTCCGTTTCTAATCCGATTTCAAATCCGTTTGAGTTTTTGGATTCCTCTCTTCATTCTCTTCATTTTGGTACCGAGTTTCTACATTTCCGAGCAAGGGGAGGTCTGGTCGAGCATATATGATACTAGGGAGGTTCCGTCGCTCAGATTCCGGTGAATTTGATGGTGTCCGAGCGTAGCCTGCGTCGTTGTGATTCCGAATCTTCTTTCGGATCGTCAATCGGGTTAGTAACGAATAAGTTATGAATTTATTCGTTTTCCGTATTGCGATTTAGCCTAAATTGACCTTAGGCTTGTCAAAATGGATAATTGGAAATTCCATTATGCTCGTTACTTTATTCTGGTGATTATGGGCTGTTTGTTTGATGAGATTTGGTGACAGGTGGATTCAGAAATTGCCTGCGGGCAAAACGTTGTTCTGGCGAAATTTAATTAATTAATTAAAGGTTAATTAATTAAATTGGGATTCTAGAAAATGCTATAAGCTAATTAAATTCAAAGGAATGAATTTAACTGGTGTTTGAAGCGAGAAGTTTAATACGAGGAATATGATATTCTCAACAGGTGTTGTTGAAGGGTTCGGTTTAACTATAACGTAGTTGCTTTGTGAGCGTATCTAAGCACGATAAAGGAGGATAGTCCGAGTGGGAAACGGACTCAGTAGTTGGTTTGCGAGGTTTTATTGTTCTTACCTGCGAGGTAAGTGTATATGAATTACACTTGCTTAATATATGTTATGTATTTAATATGCTATGATTTTATGCATGCTTGAATGTATATATATGTTTGTTATGATTGTATGCATGCTTATATGTATATGAGTGAGACGATGATGATGACTTGATATTCCTTATGAAAGCATGCATGAGGTACATGAGATGATAGTGGAAAGAATATGTTGAAAGAATATGATGAAAGCATGAAATTGAGTTATGATATGAAAGTGATAATATAGGATGGTAATTGATTAATTAGCCCAACTGGGTCCCGCACGGGTTTCCGGGGGACGAGGTCGCTACCTGATCTACAGGGGGCCTCAGAGGTCGCTACCTGATCTACAGGGGGCCTCGAGATAAGAAAAACAGTCAGGGGTCGCTACCTGATCTACAGGGGGCCTCAAGATAAGAAAAATAGTCCAAGATCGCGACCTGATCTACAGGGGGTCTTAGGACAGATGGCTGAGGTCGCTACCTGATCTACAGGGGGCCTATGACGCTATCGGGTTGGCCAACCGAAAGAAAAAAGAAAGAAAGAAAGAAAGAAATACGAAAGCAATGAGAAAATATATCGTACGATCAGTTGGAGCTAGTTAGTTAATTATCACCTATGCATCGATGCGATCGAGTCTAGCATGTTATATGTTATGTTATGATTATTATTATGTGATGGTATGATATGAGATGCTTATATGAGATGATAAGTTTATACGTGATGTGTGATAACATGCTTGAATGTTTATGTGAAATGTGATATGAATGGTTGTGGAATTATATGTGATGTGTGATAACATGCTTGAATGTTTATGTGAAATGTGATATGAATGGTTGTGGAATGATATGTGAATGTGTATATGTATGTGTGCTTGGAAATGTGAGGAAGGGTATGGAGTGTCCTTTGGGGACGGGATATTAGATACTTATATATATTGGGAGAGTGCGATTTATATACCCTTACTGAGCGTGTGGCTCATTGTTGTTATATCCACATATTTTTCAGCTACTCAGACTCGGCCAGACCAAGGCAAGGACGTTGGACCCAACACCTGGATTTGAGATCATATCAGGTGGGCTGTTATAGGATGCTACCGCCTAGGATGTTTCGTGTGGTTTTAAACATTTGTGTTTTGTTAAACCGAGCTTATGACGTATGTTAGTATGTATATATGTTGTGAATATGGTTGTAAGATAAAGTTTTAAAAATTTACGTTTTCCGCTTTTCCGCTTATTGTTTTAAACAGGGTTAATTAATTGGTAATCAACTAGAAATGAAATAGGTGTGTCACATTTGGTTGGTATCAGAGCAGGGATATGATTCCTTGGCTTGGGGTTGTGGGAAGTTTTCTGAAAAGCTTTTGAAAGTTCTTTTTCTTTTAGATGGCGGAGCACAGGTAAAGGGTTGACTGAGTGTGTACATGCTCAGGGTAGAAATGATCAGGAGCACCCTAAGGTGCCAGTTTAGCCAATAACACTACCACCATCAGATATGGCGGGTATATCTGATTTAGTGATATATTTGAGAGAAGTTATACCACCACAGACACAACAGTGTCTCAGGCAGGGATTATTCTAGTAAAGATGGACAAGAATTTTGAGAAGATTCGCCGCCAAGGGGCAAGCTGTTTGAGGGGACCACTAATCCATTAGTAGTAGAGGAGTGGTTAAGGAACACTAAGTCCATTCTAGATGGATTTATCTGCGCTACTGAGAAATGGTTACAATATGATATATGCTTGCTTAAGGGAGCAGTTGGAGACTGGTGGGACACGGTCCCTAATGGCATAGTATACCACCTGTGCTGACATGAGATGATTTCTTGAGAGAGATTGATGTGATATTGGGTATGGATTGGTTATCCACCCACAGAGCCTTGATAGATTGTTATGCGAAGGAAGTAATCAGGGAGATAGATGGGTTGAGGGAAGTGATTTTCGCCGGGAGAGGAATGTTATTCCTACTTGCCTCATATCTGCAGTAACAACTTTTAGATTACTCCGGGAATGGTGTCAGGCTTATCTGGCTAGTGTGTCAGATTCAAATGTTGTTAGCCCCGGAGTATCTAAGGTGGATGTTGTTAGAGAATTTTCTGACGTTTTCCTTGATGATTTACCTGGTTTACCTCCGAGTAGAGAGGTAGACTTCGAGATTGAAGCATTACTAGGTGCAACACCTATATCAATTGCTCCTTACAGGATGGCTCCGCTAGAGCTGAAGGAGTTAAGGAAACAACTGAAGGAGTTACTCGAGAAAGGTTTTATACGTCCGAGTATTTCTCCTTGGGGTGCACCAGTGCTTTTTGTGAAGAAGAAGGACGGTAGTTTACGATTGTGCATAGACTACCGTCAGCTCAATAAAATCACAATCAAGAACATTTATCCCTTACCGAGGATAGAGGATTTGCTTGATCAGTTAAGGGGTGCTACAGTGTTTCCAAAGATTGACCTTCGATCGGGATACTGGCAGTTGAGGATAGTAGAGAATTCGATACCGAAGATAGCTTTTCGTACTCGGTATGGACACTATGAGTTTACAGTTATGCCTTTTGGGTTGACGAATGCACCTGCAACATTCATGGCACTGATGAACTCGATCTTCCAACCTTATCTAGATCAGTTTGTCGTGGTCTTCATTGATGATATCTTGATATATTCCCGAGATGCAGATACACATAGAGGACATTTGAGACGTATCTTAGGGATTCTGAGGGAGAGACAGTTGTACGCGAAGTTCAGCAAGTGCGAGTTTTGGACGGATCAAATTGCCTTTCTAGGGCATGTGATATCACGAGATGATATACAACCTGATCCATCCAAGATCAAGGCTATTACAGAATGGGAAATTCCGAAGAGCATTACGAAGATTCGCAGCTTCTTAGGACTTGCGGGTTATTACAGGAGGTTTGTAAAGAACTTCTCGATTATCACGCGCCCATTGACTAACTTGCTAAAGAAGAATCAGCAGTTTATATGGGATAACAGTTGTCAAGAGAGCTTTGAAGAACTTAAGAAAAGATTGACTACGTTCCCTATTCTGGCTGTACCCTCAGATAAGGGTAACTTTGTGGTTTACACCGACGCATCTGGGAGTGGCTTAGGAGGAGTTCTAATGCAGGAAGGGAAGGTAATAGCTTATACATCTAGACAGTTGAGACCTCATGAGCAGAACTACCCTACACACAATCTAGAGCTTGCTGCTATAGTTCATGCTCTTAAGACCTGGAGGCACTATCTTTATGGTGATACATTTCCGGTGTTTACCGACCATAAAAGCCTGAAGTATATTCCCACTCAAAGGGATCTGAATCTGAGGCAGAGAAGATGGATGGAGTTACTCAAGGATTATGATTGCACTATAGAGTACCATCCAGGAAAGGCGAATGTGGTAGCTGACGCTCTCAACAGAAAGAGCAGTGACCAAGGTGGTAAGGTCAACTACAAAGTTGAGCATCTATTAGCTCTCAGAGTTATGAGAGTAGAGATGGATGTAAGAGGATCCGAGTTGATAGCGAACATTCAGGTTAGACCGTTGATTCTCGATGAGATTTCAACTAGACAAGATGAGGATGCTACACTGAAGAAGTTGAAAGCTAAAGTGGGAGATGCTACCACTACACACTTCCAGTTGTCTGATCAGGGAGTGTTATACAGAGGTACACGGATATGCGTGCCCAACATTGAGAAGTTAAAGAAGAAGCTACTTGAAGAGGCACACTCCTCGAGGTATTCCATGCATCCTGGGAGTACGAAGATGTTTAATGACCTGAGGAAGATCTATTGGTGGCCCAGGATGAGACGAGAGGTAGCTGATTTTGTAGCTCGATGTCTAGTGTGCCAGCAAGTGAAAGTTGAACACCAAGCACCAGCAGGAAAATTACAATCTTTATCAGTTCCTGAGTGGAAGTGGGAGCGGATTACAATGGATTTTGTGGTTGGACTTCCTAGGACTTTCAGAAAGAATGACACGGTATGGGTGATTGTAGACAGATTGACGAAATCTGCCCACTTCTTACCGATGAGACAAGATAACTCCTTGGATGAGCTGGCAGAGTTATATGTGAGAGAGATTGTTCGACTGCACGGAGTCCCTGTATCGATTGTATCCGATAGAGATCCGAGGTTTACCTCGCATTTCTGGGGAAGTCTGCAAACTACCTTAGGTACAAGATTGTATTTCAGTACGGCATTTCATCCTCAGATAGACGGACAATCAGAGAGAACGATTCAGACCTTGGAGGAGATGTTGAGATCTTGTGTTTTGGAGCTTAAAGGTAACTGGGATTCTAACCTGCCATTGCTCGAATTTGCGTATAATAACAGTTTCCATTCAAGTATTGGTATGGCCCCTTACGAGGCCTTGTATGGAAGGAAGTGTCGCACACCTGTATGTTGGGATTTTGAGGGCATGCGACAGATAGAGGGTCCTGAACTTGTACAACAGACAATAGAGAAAGTACAAGTAGTAAAGCACTGCTTGAAGGCAGCACAAGATCGTCAGAAGAGCTACTTTGATCGCCATAGACGAGAGATGACATATGAGATAGGCGAGAGAGTGTTTTTGAAGGTATCTCCTTGGAGGGGAGTTATGAGATTTGGTAGGCATGGAAAGTTAGCACCGAGATACATTGGTCCATATGAGATCTTAGAGAAGATCGGACCACTTGCGTATAGATTGGCGTTACCACCTGAGTTATCAAGATTACATGACGTCTTTCACGTATCGGTGCTACGGAGGTATAGGTCAGATCCTAGTCATATCATTCCCGAACCTGAGATAGAAGTATCTGAGAACTTGTCCTACCCAGAAGAACCAGTGGAGGTTTTAGGCAGGCAAGTTCGAAGATTGAGAAACAAGGAGATTCTGATGGTGAAGGTCAGATGGGGACATCATTCAGCTCGAGAGGCTACATGGGAGACCGAACGAGATATGAAAGCGAAATACCCCTACCTTTTTAAGTAAAAACCTCGAGAAATTGTGATCCGGTTGTGCATCCTTTTGATACATCTACGAGTTTGGTTCTACGTCCTTTCTTAAATTTCGGGACGAAATTTCTTAAAGTGGGAGATATTTGTAACAGTCAAAAATCGAAGATGACCTAATCGAGTAATTTAGGAAATTAAATCCGTTTTAACACGAGATACCTCTCGAGGTAACCAGCTCCTAGATGATATTACACCCCGGTATTATTTGGAGCATTTGGGAGCTTCAATTAATAAAAATGCAGTTGAGAGAAATGATCAGGACATCGGACATGTCCTAGATATGAAAAAACATGAAAAGGCAAAATGGCTAAAAGAGTCGCTATTTCGTTTCTTAGCGGCTAAGAAAGACGGCTTAGGAATACGCGTTTTTCGAAACAATTGCGGAATAATTATCCATACAATATTCCAGATTTATTATTCCAATTTCGAGAAGTTTGGAGAAGGGGGCTTAAACCGCTTCCGGATCGGTAAAAGGATAATTATCGACTCCGCTAAAGGATAATTATCGTCTTCGCTATAAATAGCTGAAATATCGTTTATTAATTCATTTTCTTTCACGTTTCCTCGTAAAAGCTCTGATTTCTCTCAACCTTCAAACTCAGATCTACTCTCCGTTTCTAATCCGATTTCAAATCCGTTTGAGTTTTTGGATTCCTCTCTTCATTCTCTTCATTTTGGTACCGAGTTTCTGCATTTCCGAGCAAGGGAAGGTCTGGTCGAGCATATATGATACTAGGGAGGTTCCGTCGCTCAGATTCCGGTGAATTTGATGGTGTCCGAGCGTAGCCTGCGTCGTTGTGATTCCGAATCTTCTTTCGGATCGTCAATCGGGTTAGTAACGAATAAGTTATGAATTTATTCGTTTGGAGAAGGGGGCTTAAACCGCTTTCGGATCGGTAAAAGGATAATTATCGACTCCGCTAAAGGATAATTATCGTGTTCGCTATAAATAGCTGAAATATCGTTTATTAATTCATTTTCTTTCACGTTTCCTCGTAAAAGCTCTGATTTCTCTCAACCTTCAAACTCAGATCTACTCTCCGTTTCTAATCCGATTTCAAATCCGTTTGAGTTTTTGGATTCCTCTCTTCATTCTCTTCATTTTGGTACCGAGTTTCTACATTTCCGAGCAAGGGAAGGCCTGGTCGAGCATATATGATACTAGGGAGGTTCCGTCGCTCAGATTCCGGTGAATTTGATGGTGTCCGAGCGTAGCCTGCGTCGTTGTGATTCCGAATCTTCTTTCGGATCGTCAATCGGGTTAGTAACGAATAAGTTATGAATTTATTCGTTTTCCGTATTGCGATTTAGCCTAAATTAACCTTAGGCTTGTCAAAATGGATAATTGGAAATTCCATTATGCTCGTTACATTATTCTGGTGATTATGGGCTGTTTGTTTGATGAGATTTGATGACAGGTGGGTTCAGAAATTGCCTGCGGGCAAAACGTTGTTCTGGCGAAATTTAATTAATTAATTAAAGGTTAATTAATTAAATTGGGAATTCTAGAAAATGCTATAAGCTAATTAAATTCAAAGGAATGAATTTAACTGGTGTTTGAAGCGAGAAGTTTAATACGAAGAATATGATATTCTCAACAGGTGTTGTTGAAGGTTTCGGTCTAACTATAACGTAGTTGCTTTGTGAGCGTATCCAAGCACGATAAAAGAGGATAGTCCGAGTGGGAAACGGACTCAGTAGTTGGTTTGCGAGGTTTTATTGTTCTTACCTGCGAGGTAAGTGTATATGAATTACACTTGCTTAATATATGTTATGTATTTAATATGCTATGATTTTATGCATGCTTGAATGTATATATATGTTTGTTATGATTGTATGCATGCTTATATGTATATGAGTGAGACGATGATGATGACTTGATATTCCTTATGAAAGCATGCATGAGGTACATGAGATGATAGTGGAAAGAATATGTTGAAAGAATATGATGAAAGCATGAAATTGAGTTATGATATGACAGTGATAATATAGGATGGTAATTGATTAATTAGCCCAACTGGGTCCCGCACGGGTTTCCGGGGGACGAGGTCGCTACCTGATCTACAGGGGGCCTCAGAGGTCGCTACCTGATCTACAGGGGGCCTCGAGATAAGAAAAACAGTCAGGGGTCGCTACCTGATCTACAGGGGGCCTCAAGATAAGAAAAATAGTCCAAGATCGCGACCTGATCTACAGGGGGTCTTAGGACAGATGGCTGAGGTCGCTACCTGATCTACAGGGGGCCTATGACGCTATCGGGTTGGCCAACCGAAAGAAAAAAGAAAGAAAGAAAGAAAGAAATACGAAAGCAATGAGAAAATATATCGTACGATCAGTTGGAGCTAGTTAGTTAATTATCACCTATGCATCGATGCGATCGAGTCTAGCATGTTATATGTTATGTTATGATTATTATTATGTGATGGTATGATATGAGATGCTTATATGAGATGATAAGTTTATACGTGATGTGTGATAACATGCTTGAATGTTTATGTGAAATGTGATATGAATGGTTGTGGAATTATATGTGATGTGTGATAACATGCTTGAATGTTTATGTGAAATGTGATATGAATGGTTGTGGAATGATATGTGAATGTGTATATGTATGTGTGCTTGGAAATGTGAGGAAGGGTATGGAGTGTCCTTTGGGGACGGGATATTAGATACTTATATATATTGGGAGAGTGCGATTTATATACCCTTACTGAGCGTGTGGCTCATTGTTGTTATATCCACATATTTTTCAGCTACTCAGACTCGGCCAGACCAAGGCAAGGACGTTGGACCCAACACCTGGATTTGAGATCATATCAGGTGGGCTGTTATGGGATGCTACCGCCTAGGATGTTTCGTGTGGTTTTAAACATTTGTGTTTTGTTAAACCGAGCTTATGACGTATGTTAGTATGTATATATGTTGTGAATATGGTTGTAAGATAAAGTTTTAAAAATTTACGTTTTCCGCTTTTCCGCTTATTGTTTTAAACAGGGTTAATTAACTGGTAATCAACTAGAAATGAAATAGGTGTGTCACATTTGAATATCTCAATGGTTCATTTTCTTTGTTTTGACTCAAAATTGAAGCAATCTTAGAGATCAGAGTACTAAGTCAGTTCTAGCAGCATAATTGCACATCTAAGAGTTGAATAAGATGATAGATTAGAGATTAAAAGGATCATGGTTTCCTCAGAGGTAGAGAGAGTATGTTGGTGCAGATCGTGAAATGGATATATGGAAAATGGATATTATATTATATATTAAATGGAAAGGGGGGAATCAACTACAAAATAACCACGTGATATGCACGTGTTTCGGCCGAAAAATTAGTATCTCTGTCAAACGCTCGTTAGTGTTTAAGAACACTAAACACTAGTGTTTTTCGAAAATCATGCCAAAAAACACAACCTTAGTGTTTTGTGTTGCATGCCAAACACAAACCTTAGTGAATGAGCCGTCAACAACTCATGTGTATGCACGTGGGCGTACTTGTTAGAAATATTTATTAGTAGCATCGATTTTTGTTATTGTCAACCTAGAATCGGGACCCATTATGAGGTTATAACTCGTAATATTCCGGGTTTACAAATCTCGATGTTACATCACCACTCTCCCTTGGCTTGATGTTCTCATTTGCCCGTGATTATTTTCTAATTTTGCGTATTAGAATGTGCTTTTTATATCTTTATTCAATTTTCATGTCACCCGATTAGTCTTTTATGAAGGTTGATCCATCTGCCGATTTATTATAACTTTTGACATATTTAACGACATGCCCTCTTTAAAGGTGAGCAGAAATCCAAAACCGAACCAAACCGCAATAATTTGAGGCGAACCTAAAACCATTTTTTTCTGAAAACCTTGGACAAAAAACCAAACCTATAAAAATAACTTTTGTTTTGGTTTAAACCTAAAACCAAAAATTAGAAATAATAGAACCGAAAACCAAATCTATTAGGGTCGGTTTCATTTCGCTTTAGGTTTTGGACCTAAACAGACTTGAAAAGTAAAAACTACAAATATTTAAATAACTTACAAAAAAAAACTACAATGTAAGTACAAATAATCAAATATAGTCACTCTCATTTATCCCTATAAAAATAACAAATATGAAATATCAATATCAAAATCTATCTCGATAAAAATAACAATATAAGAGCACCTTTATCGGGGGTCTTGGGGGGTTCTTGTAATATTTGTTAAAATTGGGCTCAAGAACATAATTAACCGGGTCTTCACAAGACCCGGGTCTTGGCTTCAAAGGGGGGGACATGTGTCTCCCCCCATTGGCCGATTAAAAGCGGCCATTAATTTTTATAAAAAAAATTGTAGCTTGCGCCACTTGTCGCGCTGTAATTGGCGCGAGACATGCACCGACACGTGGCGCGTTATTATTGGGCACGGTTAATTGAGTTTTAATTTATTAAAAATTCATTTTCCGGCTTAAATATTTTTTTTAAAAAAATTATACCAAAATTCATAATTTTTTTTATCTATCCATAGACACCCATTTTGAATATATTTGGAATAGTTTAAAAAAAGTTTTTTTTATGGTAAAGTTTGTAGGCATAAAAATATCAAAATATATTAATAAATTTCGTTTTAAGGTATAAAAAATCTAAATAATAAAAATTTATTCCTTATTTTTTCATATATGTGTTGGGTAATTTTTAATTGCAATTTTTTATCTCTTCGTTTCTTATTGTATTATTCATAGAGATAAATAATAGATTAACCTAAATTTCATTCTAAGGTATACAAATATAATAAATAATAAAATTAACCCATATTCTTGTCTATATATAGTGAAGGTGTTGGATCATTTTGAAACACCAAAACACATCTCTTCTTTCTACATCCATCATGGATAATCATCTAAATTCTCAAAACTTTAGTGAAATGTTTGGTTTTAATGATTTAACCCTAGATTCTGACTATAATTATTATAGTCAAATACTCACTCAACCTTCCGAAATCCCTGCATACAGCACCCAACACCAGGGTAGTTTAGCTCCCTCTTCTGGTGGTGGTAATGGTGGTGGTGGTGGTGGTAATGGTGGTGGTGGTGGTTATGGTGGTGCTGGTGGTGGTGGTTATGG
>BSUD01000001.1:4930462-4977156 GCA_033239045.1 Fagopyrum esculentum
GTGGTGGTGGTGGTGGTGGTGGTTATGGTGGAGGTTATAGTGCTAATAGTCGTGGTGGTGGTGGTTTTGAAGCTCCTATTAGTGGTGGTGGTGATCGTGGTGGTCATGGTGGTGGTGGTCGTCGAGGTGGTCGTCGTGGTGGTCGTCATGGAGGTGGTGGTGATAATGACAATGGTGGCGGTGGTGGCGGTGGTGTTGATGGTGAGCGCGTTTATTGGACCCACGAAGATGATTTGCTTCTCATCTCCGGTTTTATAAACGTGAGTACTAATTCGATTGATGGCAATGGCCAAACTTCATAGGCATTTTGGAGTCGAATTACTAACAACTACATGCAGTGGAGGAAGCCTCACCAAGTTCCTCGAGACAAAAATTAAATGAAGTGTAGATGGCAAAAGTTGAACAACACGGTTGAAAAGTTTGTTGGTTGCCATTAAAAAGCTCTCAAATTAAAAGCTAGCGGTGAATGAGATCAAGATGTAATGAATAAAGCACATGAAATTTATAGAGCTACATATGGGTGTAGTTTTGTAAATGAGCATGCATGGTATGTCCTTCGTAATGAAGAAAAATGAAGAGTTGATCATTTGAAAAAGATCAACCAAGAGAAGGAGGAAAGTGTTTCAAGTGGCAAAAGATCAAGGGCTTCAACTGAAGATGCCGTGGGTTCTAACCCAACTCTTGAAACTCCAACAAGCATGCATGATCATCAACATTTTGATCGTCCTGAAGGTATCAAAAGCGCAAGAGAAAGGGGAAACAGAAGGCATCAACAACGAGTAATGAACACGTTGAAGTGATGACGGAGAGAAAGGAAGAAGCATCACAACGTATGAGCGAGATACTAGAGTTTAATAAATCGAAGGCGGCACAAAAGATAGAGATGCAAAAAGAATACGCGAGAGTTACGAAGATGGAACTATTGGTGAGCTTGATGGCAGATAAGGAATTGACTCCTGCAGGTATTGAATTGAAGGAAAGTTTGATAAAGGAACTCAAAATGAATTGAAGAAATTGCAATCATCGGAAGTTGTATCAATGTATTTTCTAATGATGTTAATGCTCTTATTTTGTGTTTTATGTTGTTGTATCCTAATGTTTAGTGCTATATTACGTAAGATGTTTTTGTAATCAGTTCTCTTGATGTAAGATCTTGTTGTTGCAATCAATGTATTTTCTACTTTGTGTCAGAAGTGTGTTGTCATTTCATGTCACGTTTTGACAGGACATGGGTTTAAAGAAGGAAATGGGTAAAGATACTGATGGGTCCGACAATGCATGTGAAGGTGACAGATATTGGGCAAAGATAAAGATAAGGTGACAGAGATTGGGCAAAGTTAATGCATGTGAAGCTACAGAGTGTTGTCATTTCATGTCACGTCTTGACAGGGCATGTGTTTAAAGAAGGGAATGGGTAAAGATAATGATGGTTCCGACAATGCATGTGAAAGTGACAGAGATTGGGCAAAGATAAAGATAAGGTGGCAGAGATTGGGCAAAGTTAATGCATGTGAAGCTACAAAGTGTTGTCATTTCATGTTACGTCTTGACAGGGCATGAGTTTAAATAAGGGAATGGGTAAAGATAATGATGGTTCCGACAATGCATGTGAAGGTGACAAAGATTGGGCAAAGATAAAGATAAGGTGACAGAGATTGGACAAAGTTAATGCATGTGAAGCTATTGAGTGTTGTCATTTCATGTCACGTCTTGACAAGGCGTGTGTTTAAAGAAGGGAATGTTCAAAGATAATGATGGGTCCGACAATGCATGTGAAGGTGGCAGAGAAAAGTTGTAGATATATTTAAATATACAACGGTCATATACAACGGTCATCTAAATAGATTGATATATAAATGTGATATGAGTATAGAGATCTCATTCAACTCCATCATTATCTATTTCAAACAAATAGTTACACAATGTCTAACACTGATTCTGATCTATCAATCCCCAACCCATTCCTCAGTAGCAGTAGCTCTGGTACAGATAATGAGCTCTTCGTTGCTTTCAATGAGTGGCAACTTGCATGCCAAAGACTTGATGAGGCGCGGGCAGAAAGCTCTAGAAGAAGAAGACGTCGTCGAACACACATTGAAAGAGGAAGGGAGCAAGGGGAAGCACAATTACGCAGAGATTATTTCTCTGAGGTCTCGACGTACACAGATGCAATCTTCCGACGTCGGTTCAGAATGCGCAAACATGTTTTCATGCGCATTGTTGAAAGCCTCGACAATGGAGTGGGATACTTTCAACAAAGGCCAGATGCGACTGGTAGACTTGGTATATCTGCATTACAAAAATGCACCAGTGCGATACGGATGTTGGCGTATGGAACTGCTGTAGACGCTAGTGACGAATATCTCCGTCTTGCTGAGGGCACTGCTAGGAAGAGCTTAGAATATTTTGTTGATGGAGTCATATCCATCTTTGGTGATGAATATCTTCGTCAACCTACAGTGGAAGACTTGCAGCGTCTACTTGTGAAGGGGGAGGCTCGCGGTTTTCTAGGGATGTTGGGTAGCATCGATTGCATATTTGCATGCATTGGACTTGGAAAAATTGTTCAAATGCATGGAAATGTCAATATGCACGTGGAGATCATGGATATC
This sequence comes from Fagopyrum esculentum, assembly GCA_033239045.1. Lineage (NCBI taxonomy): Eukaryota > Viridiplantae > Streptophyta > Magnoliopsida > Caryophyllales > Polygonaceae > Fagopyrum > Fagopyrum esculentum. The sequence continues at coordinate 4,933,075 of BSUD01000001.1, forward strand.
CAACGATTGTACTAAAGGTTGTGGCATCTTATGACCTATGGTTTTGACATGCATTTTTTGGTGTCCCAAGTACGTGTAACGATATTAACGTGCTTGATCGTTCTCCTGTTTTTGATGACGTTTTACATGGCAGGGCACCATATATCAATTTCATGGTTAATGGTCATCAATACAACAAGGGATATTATCTTACCGATGGTATTTACCCACCTTGGGCCACATTTGTGCAATCTGCTCGACACCCGCAAAGCCCTAAAGCTAAACTATTTGCTCAAGTTCAAGAGGGAGCTCGCAAAGATGTAGAAATGGCGTTTGGAGTCTTACAATCTCGATTTGCAATCATTCGAAACCCAGCACTTTCATGGGATTTGATTAAGAATGGGAAAATTATGCGAGCATGCATTATCTTGCATAATATGATTGTAGAAGATGAACGAGATAAATATGAAGGTGAGCTCCCGGAGTATGATCAAGAAGGAGTTGCAGGCTCGGTAAATCTTTCGGATTACACGACAACAAGACCGATTAATATGCGCGACTACCTCCAAAACACAATTCAAGTGCGAGAGAGAACTACACATCAACAACTTCAGAATGATTTAATGGAGAATATTTGGCAAAAATTTGGAAATTAGGTTATCGATTCAAAATTTATTATTTTAATGTTGTTTGCTTCATGTTTTTTTATGTTAACTTCAATGTTGTTTGTATCATGATTTAAGTTTTATCTATTTTATGGTGTGGTGTTTTTTATGCTAATTTTAATGAAATTAAGTATTTCTCATAATTAAATATTATTTTAAATATAATTGAATAATTTTAAGTTAACAAAAAATAATTAAATGATTATTTAATGTTATAATAATAAAAAGTTTGGTTTAAGATATAGTTTAAACAATTGTAATATTAAAAAGTTAGTAGGGATATATTTGTAAAATGGTATGAGAAAATAAATGGGTGGGTGGGAAAAACGAGGTAAGACCCACTGAAGAAAACCCATTGATAAACTGAAAAAAAAAAAAAAAAGTTATTAGATTATATTTAAAAAAAATTATAAAAATGGCCCAAGATCCCGCTTTGAAGATTTATTGATAAAGATGGACTAAACCAATCTTTTTCTAAAATAAAAATTGATTTTTTGATTTAGACCATCGGTTTTACATTTATTACCCAAAAATCGAACCGAACCTATTTTCTAAAATATGCAGAGCTAAAATCGAGCTTAATTCAGTTTAAACCGAAATCACTCATTTCAGTTCGATTAAACCGAATCTAACATAATCAGCCCTAGTCGTCTCGTGTCTAGTCCCTTCATTTCATTAACAAGAAAATTAAGAAATTTGTGGGATTATTTGTGAATCTAAAAATATAATTGTGGCAGGGACCATCATTTACACCAAAGTTAGCGATAATATGTAATTTGCAATAGTTTATCTCTCGTCCTCATTCTCCCTCCCAACGTGAAGTTACAGTCACTGAAACATCGGTTTGGGGTTCAACTTGGAGCTCGAGTCGATTGCATCTATGGAGATTGAGCTTTAAATCCTCAACCTGTCCAAGTCAATAATGGTGGTGAGGTGAAGCCTTGAAGATTTTTTCACACTCCCGCAAGGTATGAAATATGATCATTTGGTTAGGGTTTTCATTTCAAATTTCATTTAGGGTTTCTGGCTGCAAATCGAAGAAGCTTATTAATCTTGTCCGGGGGTACTCTCTGCTGCTGTAAATACGAAATATGGTTTGAGAATTAAGTAGGGTTGTGTGTATCTTCTTGAATGGCTGTAGGTTTGTGTTTGGACTGTAAATCGATTGTGATTGTTAAGTTCCCTGTTAGATCAAGCGATTGTAGCATTGTCTTTGTGGGTTAATTCTGGATTGAAGTATGGTGTTATGGAAATGATGATTTGAATTAAAAAAGGGAGGCAATTTTCGTTTTCCATTTTTCATGTTAACTGAACGGGCTATGGATGTAACTTAGAACGGGTTGGTTGTTTGTTAATTGAGATGCTGTAAATGTTAGGACAAGGGTGGGTAAGTGAGAAGTGTTGACAATAAGAGCTGGTTAAAGCCAATTTACTATTGTTTCAATGTCTTTTAAGTCAATTAAGGCAACATAATGATTTCAACTTACACCAATGAATCGTTAACAATGGTTTCTTTCGCAGCAAATCATTCACAGATGGCAAAAAATGCTCAGATTATCTTCCTGGAAGACTGGCTTCAGGTCTCCAGCGTGTATGACAATAATGGCAAAGTTGGGACTGGAACACAGTCTGCTACTTCTGCTCAAATCATCATCAAAGCGTGGGCAGACCTTAGACAATCTCTTCAACGAGGATCATTCGAACCAAACCACCTCCAATCGGTGAAATCCCTCCTTGATGCCCAGGCTTCCCTTTATGTTGCAGACCCACAAGCAAAGCTTATCCTGGCCATTGTCTCCTCTTCTAGTCTTTCGGTACCTTTAGAATCATATCCTCTTTTTCTTAGGCTCCTATATATATGGGTTAGAAAATCCTCTAAGCCCTCTTTAGAACTTGTTGAGTCAGCTGTTAAGGTAGTTTCTGATCTTCTCATGAATGTAGATGATTCAAAGATTAGTGTCTCCCTATTTAGCGAAGGCGTTCTCCTTTTGGGTGCTCTATCTGTTGTTGCTTCTCAGTCTGAAGGCATCAGTGCAATTTGTATAGAGACGCTTTTAAAGTTGCTGGTGGAAGGGCGCAAATTCATGAGTGATGAATTTATTCCTCATATTCTTGCAGGGATTGGTTATGGTTTATCATCAGCAAGAACTTCTCATTTAGGTAGACTTCTAAATCTTTTGTTTGGACTGTGGAGCGAGAATGAAGAGAGATATGGCATCTGTCATGGGCTTATAATCTTGCATCTGGTAGAATGGGTTATTTTTGGTTTCCTTAAAGCTCGTGCATTGGACAAGCTTGAGATTTTTACACGTGAGGTTCTTGAGGACCCTAACGCAAACTATGCTTCACTTTCCATACTCATGGCTGCAGCTGGATCCCTAAGGGCTTCTAGTGGATTAGTACAGCATGCTCAGAGCAAGGATACAATATCTAAGCTTAGAAATTCGGCCTTGGCTCGGCTAGAAGCTTTAGCACTTGATATAACATCCAGAACAGGAGCTTGTGCTAATATTACTAGTGATAGAAGATTTTGTTTTCTTCTTCAATGCATGTCGTTAGCATTGTCTAGAAGTGGTCGGTTGGATTCCTGTAGAGGGCCTCTGCTAGTTTGTCTTGCTTCAGGGTTGCTGGTAGAAATATTCCCTTTGAAAAGGTATTATATGGAGTTTCTTGAAGATTCACAAGGTGATAGATGGCAATTAGTAGGCAGTGAGATACAAAAGCATCTTAATAGTGTTCTTTTTAAGGAGGCAGGAGCAATTACTGGCACTTTCTGCAATCTCTATGTTTCTGCAGCCGATGAATACAAATCAATGGTGGAAGATCTGGTTTGGACATTCTGTAATGATATGTACCTGGGACATAGGATGGCGGCTTTCTTGCTACGTAATCAAGCAGTCGATTTACTTGGTGAATTAGAAAAAGTAACTGAATCTGCTTTCCTCATGATTGTAATCTTTGCTTTGGGAGTTGTAAAGCACAGATTGTCTAACCAATACCCGAGGCAAGCACAAATGGATGTGTCCGTTAGGATCTTGGTTTCATTCGCTTGTATAGAATACTTCCGTCGCATTCGTCTGCCACAGTATATCGAGACAATTCGTTCCGCGGTAACTAGTGTTCAGGAGAACGAGTCTGCTTGTGTCTCTTTTGTGGAATCCATGCCCTCTTATGTCGAATTAACAAATCCTCAAGGTATATGACATTTTCTACTTCATGTTTGAGCCTATTGTGCACAATTTCATATTAGTTGTTTCTACTTGAAAACGTTGAAGGTCATTTCTTAAATGTTTGAGTTTACGATTGTGTTTCAGATCCGGTCTTCATGCATACACGGAGGTACATATGGCATGAAGATGAAGTGCAGACTGCTCGAATTTTGTTTTATTTGAGAGTTCTTCCAACATCTGTTGAACGTTTGCCCAGCCCTATTTTCGGGAAAAGGGTGGCTTCAACCATGTTCTTGTATCCTTTCCATACATCTTAAAGTATTCGTTAGACAAAATTAAGGACATGATATCATGGCTGAAATGTTGATTCCTTATCAGTTGCTATTTAGATATCTTGGGCATCCTAACCCAAAAGTTTCCCGCGCCTCACATTCGGTTTTTGCATCCTTCATATCTTCGGGCAAGGATCCTGTTGAAGATGAGAGGGTGCCACTGAAAGAGCAGCTTGTTTTCTATTACGTCAAAAGGTCTCTTGAGGTATTCAAACCTACTTGAAGACATCGCGCCCATTGACCCTATCTTCAAATCTATGATGTGTACTTTTTTGTATGTGAAACGTAGGGTTATCCCGGGAATACACCATTGGATGGTTTGGCTACCGGTGTTGTTGCCCTAATCCGACACCTTCCTGCCGGAAGCGCTCCTATATATTACTGCATACATAGTCTTGTAGAGAAAGCCCGGGACCTTTGCAGAGGATTGATGAACGAGGACACTGAACCATGCATGAAGATCTTGGAGCTGCTGTCACGACTAACAAGTATGGTCGACATACAGGTAAATTTTTTTACCTCTGCAACCTCTTTGTGGTTTACCTTATCCTGAAAATTAACCAACTCTATGACCAGGTTCTCCCCGAGTTAATGAAGCTGTTGGCACAACTGATTGTGGAGTTACCCCACCATACCCAAAGTGTGGCTCTTAACGAGCTTCATGATCTGGTTGCCGAGTCTGATGATGTAACACGAAAGACCTCATTGGTTTCGTGGTTGCAGTCTCTGTCTTACATATGTTCCAAGAAGATTGGTGGTAACTCAGCTTCAAAATCTGCAGGAAACAAAGGAAAAACCACAAGTTCTGAAATCTCGGCTTTGCATGGGCGATTGTAACAAATTTTGTTTACGGTCATTAACGAGTTTTGCAAATCATCTGAGCCTGGTTCAGGCGTAGTGCATGGTGCTGCGAGTTGGGGAGACAGAGGCTGGCCCGCATGCAGTCTAACAATTGTCGTCGTACAAGCCGAGTTAGGTGGAGGATTTGACAATATGATTGTGGTGATCAAGGTGCTGTGTACATTCTTCCTTGTATCCTTAAGATATGGATGGATAGATTGAGCTTTTGTGTTTGTGAGTCGGGGGTTGGCAATAAGGGAGAAATGTGTATGTTTCTGTAATAGATGATCTACAGGCTGCAGTCAGAGATAAATGTGTTCGGAGGTGGAGTCTAAGGTTGAATCTCATAAAAAAATTTTACGTTATAAATATACATAATTAATGATTTTTTTTTTTTGGTTGTACACTAATTTTCTTATATAACAATTATTATAACTAATTTTTTATTGTACACGATTATTGTATGATATACAATTACCTCAAAAATCTTTAAAATATTATTTGATTATTTTTCTTATACATAAATAATTTTGATTATTTTTTATACCCGAAATTTTTTTACAAGTATTAAATATAAAATCTTGTAACATAGTAAGCCCGTCTTTATCAATGAGTCTTCACAGCGAGGTCTTGTATCACTTTTGTAATTTTCATTTAACAAAATCTTATCACCTAACTTTTTCAGTTCATCAACGGGTCTTCATTTGAGGTCTTACCTCATTTTTCTCACCTATCCATTTATTTCCTCATACCATATTACAAATATATCCTATTAACTTTTTAATATTACAATTAATTTAACTATATTTTTAACCAAACTTTTTATTATTATAACATTAAATAATCATTTAATTATTATTTTAACTTAGAAATATTCAATTAAACTTAAAATAGTATTTAATTATAAAAAATACTTAACTTTATTAAAATAAGCATAAAAAGCATTACACAAATTTTTGAGAATTTGAATTTATTCATGTTGAATGTAGAAATAAGAGATGTGTTTTGGTGTTTGAAAATGACCCAACACCTTTACTATATATAGACAAGAATACGGGTTAGTTTTATTATTTATTACATTTTTTATACCTTAAAACGAAATTTAGGTTAATTTATTATTTTTCTCTATGAAAAATACAATAAGCAAGGAAGAGATAGATTATTGCAATTAAAAATGACCCAACACATATATTCAAAAATTAGGAATAATTTTTTTATTATTTATAATTTTTGTACCTTAAAATGAAATTTATTAATTTATTTTGTATTTTAATATTTTTATACCTAAAAACTTTACCATAAACAAAGTTTTAAAAAAAAATTAATTTTAAATATATTCAAAATGGGTGTCTATAGGTAGATAAAAAGAAATTATGAATTTTGGTATAATTTTTTGAAAAATATTTAGGCCGAAAAATGGGTTTTTAATAAATAAAAAACCCATTTGTCCGGGCAAATAAGAGTACGCTACATGTCGTTGCATGCCTTGCGTCAATCAACGCGCACTCTAAATATTTTTTTTAAACAAAAGCCGCTGAAAAACGGCCAATGGGGGGCGACACGTCTCCCCCCCCTCTGACGCCAAGATCGGGGTCTTCGAAAGACCTATTTAATTAGGTTCTTGAACCCAAATTTAAGGAAAATTACAAGAACCTCCCCTGAACCCCGATGATGATGCTCTAAGAGTTAATAAATCCATATTTTTACGGGCAAATTAGTCCGTTCATCAATAAAAATATTATACATTTATTTATTTATCGTTTGAGAATATACACTAACTAGTTATTATGAGATTACTATATGTAGCAAATTCGCCCTTACTTTTATGTATTGCGCTCGGCTTAACAGATAAACCCTTATTTTTATAGGGTGCTAAAACTATTTTTATAGGTTTTACGTTATCACAAAATCTTATCTTATATCTATTAAAGCAGATGACTTCTTGTCACGTGTCTGTGCCATAATTATCGAATCCTACCAAAATATTTAAATAATTAAAAGATTTACCAAAAATCTTTAAAATTTAAATGATTAAAATTTTATTATCTATTCCAATCTAATCTTAACATATTGCATTACGAATTAGGACTATTTTAATTCGTTTTTATTTTACCTAAATTAAATTTAAATATATATTTATTGATGGGGCGTGTTATATACACGGAACTTAAATTTACAGAGGCAAAAATCAATCGCAAGGCGTCGGCGTTTAACTTGGACGCCGGCGACTGGCGCCATTTCTTTTTATAACACTGGGCGTCGGCGCCCAAATTTTTTTTTTTTTTGGAACCCTTGAAGTAAAGAATCAGTTTTTTCGAATAAATTAAAAAAAAAATTGAGCGCCGACTGATGGCGCCGGCGCCCACTGAACGCTGTTGGATTGCGATTAAATTTGACGTTAGTAATTGAAACCCGGTGTATTTAACTTTTTCGTTTCTTGATACACCTTTTATTTTTATATAATTTTTTTTAATTACAACTTTTGGAATTTATTAAAACTTGAAAACCCTTGTGCTGGTATTACACTAGTTCACAGGTGCCTGCCGCCCCTTCTCTTCTGAGTCGTCTTCTTCGTTCTATCTCTTTCCTTCTCCTTCTATAGTTTGATATCGGCATCCCGCCCTACCTTAACTTGGCGCCGGAACTGTCGCAGTGGCCCCTCCCGTACCCTCCAGCTCCGCCTCTGAACGCCTGCAGTGTCCCTTGCGATAAATTAGTGAATGAGGGAGTAACATAAAAATCCAATCTTGTTTCCCAGATTGAACTTTCCGACTCTCTTCTCTTTATCTTTCTAATTTTTTCTTTAGAAAAAACAAATCAGTTCCAAAGATGAGATTCAATAAACAAAAGCGTCATAGACGATCTGTTAGATTCTATACAGCTCTCTTCGGCTTCAGAGCACCTTTCAAGGTGCTTTGTGATGGAACCTTTATTCACCACCTTGTTGCCAACAACATTACACCCCATGATAGAGCAATATCAAACACACTTGGGGGCTCGGTGAAGCTCTTCACCACTAGGTAAAATAGCAACTTAACTCTTGAAAATAGCCTTTATTTCATGCTAATAAACCAATTCTCTGATCTGTGTGATTCTCTTTTGTCATAGATGTGCTATAGGAGAATTGAGTTCTCTTGGTGCCTCCCATGCCGAGTCACTTAAGGATGCTAATCATAATTTCACAATTGCAAGGTTAGTTTCCTGCACCAAATTGTATCCTGCAGTTGTAACTGGACAACCAATTGACAGAATTAATATTTGTTTTTGTTAAAATGTGAATGGTAATTAATGATTGTTGTATGCAGAAATTATAGTATTATCTGTTGTTTTATGTGTGATCCTGTTTTTTTAATGTATTAAGGTGTAGCAACATTTGATTATCATTTGGGCTGTTAAGAATAAGCTACTGTTCTATATTTTGACATAATTGGTTGGCAGGTGTGACCATGAGAAAAGGATAAATGCTGCTGCTTGTATAGAAGATGTTATTGGAGAAAATAATTCTGAGCACTTCTTTGTTGCAACTCAAGATGCTTATTTGCGCAAGAGGCTTCAGGAGGTACATCATACATGCATGTTGTATTTTTTTTCAAGTGCCAGCAATATCCCAAGCTTATTCTCATGATTGTGTGTTTTGGTGTAAGACAAATATCAAAATTTTAGCCATTGTAGCATTTTCTCCCTTCTACTTTGGACATGTTCTGCTATAACAAAATCCGTAAATGTATGACGGAGATAGCTCCATGAAGACTAGTCATCTGAGTACAAAAATCTGGCTATAGCTGTGCTGCTTTGATTTGATGCTTGCTATAATTATATTTAAATCCTTCTACAGATACCTGGTGCTCCACTGATGTTTGGATTAAGAAATGCCCTGTTTCTTGAGCAACCATCATCATTTCAGCGAGAATATGTCAACTCTGCTGAGGAAAGTCGGCGGCATGTAAGCGAAAAGGAGTTTGATCTTTTAAGGAAGAAAATAAAGCAGATTAAGGACAATGAGGCAACAGGGGATGAATCTATTTCTGAGGAAATTGATGCTGTTAGGAATAAGATTTCCAAAGATAGGATGCACTTAAAGGACAAGGCTCAATTTAAAAAAAAGAGAGCTAAGGTCAGTTTTGGATTTGTTATACTATTCCTCATCTAATTTATATATATGTATATATGCGTATAACTGTATATATATCTTTTTCATAATTTCCGTATCCTATGTATTAAATGTTTTTGAATTTTATGATCGTCTCAATCAACGTGTACTGTTTGTGCATAATTTGAAAAAAGATTTCCGATTTAGATTGTAGCAAACAAATTGCTATGCCCCAAAGTTTGGTCTGTTTGCTGTTTTTGACACTTTTGTGCAATAGTAGATTGGGCGAGTAGAAAAGGCATTTAATGAACAAATTAAATCTAGGACATGTTGGAACATTTGAAACTTTGGATTAACATGTGATGCTGCTGACTGTGTAATTTTTTTCACCTCTAATATATGTGATGTCTGTACAGACATGAATAGATCCAACTGGACCATGCAAGAACCTTGTCTGTGAACAATAAATTTTTTGCTGAAATAATTACATTCCAATATCCTTTCAGAAGCTTGATTCTTAATAGGCTATGTCCATGGACACTTATTGTGTATCAGTTGGGTAGGATTCCATGGTTTTGAGTTTCTGTTTTTACCCCATAAATTTGAGTTCCTCCCAATGTGTGAAAAGGCAAGGCAGGCATGCATGCCTAGGTGTGCGCCTGAATGCCTCCACTCCAACACCAGAACTGCCTTAGGCAACATAGATATTGAAAGGCTATTGCCAGACATACTTAGGCAACATAGATATTGAAAGGCTATTGGCCAGTTTTGTATTTTAAAATAATATGTTTCATCTGATCTTCCAAATATATCTTATAGGAATCTTTTTCAATTAATAGAATTTCGATACATATTTTACCTTTCCTTTTTCAACTAAAACGAACAAAACACTTGATTTTATACACGTTAAAGAGAAACCGTACCCTACATCTTCCTTCTTTACTGGTCGTCTTTTCTTAAGGGACGTCTTCTCCCTTAAATGTTAAAGAGAAGCTTGATAACTTTGAGTGAAGAAGATCCTGAAACTGATTTTTCATGATTTTTTTATGATTCAAACTACTTTTTTCATGAATTTTAGTGTTTAGACTAGCTGTGTGATTATGTTTACTACTTAAATTTGATTTTAATACAATCTGAGGGTCTTTTACTGAAAGACAGTCGTCTGGTGCTTCTCAGGCATGCCTAGGAGTGGTTATGTCCATTGCCTTGAGGTGCCTTTTGCCTTTTCACACAAGAATGTGAGAGCTTAAGCTTGCAACTTAACTTAGTTAATCCATAATTATTGGGAATCAGGAAGGACAATTAAACCTTTTGGTTCCTTCGATGTAAAAAAGGCTAAGAGGCCAGGTACATATTGTTTATGCAATACTGTAAGATAGATTCATTGATTTGTACTGCATTGGTCAGATCATGGTATTTTCGTCTATATAAGTGGGTACATGAGTTCTGTATTCTAAATATAATAGATTGTGGTCCTAGCACATTATAGGTACCATTCGGTTCATTGCCTTGTTTTAAGCTGAGTATACAATAAGAAAGTAGGTTTTTGAATAAAAAATCACTCTCCTAACGATTTCATTGTTTATTAAAAGGTTATTATGATTGTTTGGTTGTTGGTAATCTTGGTCTTGTATGTATAAGCTTACTTGGGGTCTTAATTTAAACTCTTTTCCAGGGACCAAACCCACTTTCTTGCAAGAAGAAAAAGAACCCTCCTTCAGGTCCTAGCCTATATGCGGTAATATATCCTTGCTTTGATCTAATAGTGAAATGCTCTGGCACTTGTATTTATTCATTTAGGTATTTTAGTCTTACATAAATGAATTGTATCTTGCATTTGTATATATGCAAAATGCAGGCAATAAAGGATGGCGAGCAGACGGAGACGGGGAAATCCAATAATAGTAGGAAGAGGAAGAGGTCACGTAAAAGCAAAAATGTTGCAGTGGCTAGCAGCGAAGCTTAGGAATCTTATGAATCTTGTCCGGGGATACTATCTGCTGCTATAGATACGAAATATGGTTTGAGAATTGAGTCGGGTTGTGGGTTTCTTCTTGACTGGCTGTAGTTTGTGTTTAAATTCCCGTCAGATCAAGCTTGTACCATTGTATTTTTGGGTTAGTTCTGGATTGAAGTATGGTACCTTTGGAATCATATCCTCTTTTTCTTAGGCTCTTATATATATGGGTTAGAAAATCCTCTAAGCCCAGTTTAGAACTTGTTGAGTCAGCTGTTAAGGTAGTTTCTGAACTTCTCATGAATGTAGATGATTCAAAGATTAATGTCTCCCTATTTAGCTAAGGCGTTCTCCTTTTCGGTGCTCTATCTGTTGTTGCTTCTCAGTCTGAAGGCATCACATCAATTTGCTGGTGGAAGGGCACAAATTGATGAGTGATAATTTATTCCTCATATTCTTGCAGGTATTGGTTATGGTTTATCATCCACGGAAGATTACGTAGATGAAGATGAGGATTAAGAGAATTATGTAGACGAAAAATATTATAAGTGAAATGAATGTTTGGTAAAATTAATATAATTGCGGGTAAAATTAATTTTTTTTTTTTTTATAATCTTTATAATCAAAGTTTTGCAGGATTACAAATTTTTTTATAATTCCCTTAATCTCCATAATATAACCCCTTTTAATCTCCTTACTTTCCTTACCAAACTAAATTACGAGAATTATTTATCCCTTTTAATTCTCATAATCTTAATCTACTTAATTTACTCCCTTACCAAATGGAGTCGTAGACTTCTAAATCTTTTGTTTGGACTATGGAGCAAGAATGAGGAGAGCTATCTAAGGTTTGATTAGTAAAGCATGCTCAGAGCAAGTTCAAAGAGAAGCCAAAGCATAGATACAATATTTAAGGTTTGATTCGTTTGAATAACCCTGTCGTTAACTTTCTTAATAACCGTCAAAGTTAATAAAACAACGATTAACATTGGACGGAGGGAGTACAATAATACTTCTACGGACAAAGAGTTGATTTATTTTATTTGGAAACTCACCTACATTTTCACATTAGTCATAAAGATAGCAGCAAGTTCAAAGAGAAGCAAAAGGCTCATCTTTAGCAAACAAGCCTCTCTCCAATACCCAATCTTCAATCATAGCCTGAGAATGAACAGCTTGATCAGTAGGCACAAAATGCCCAGCATCAAGCAACACAACATTTGTCAACCCTCCCCATTTCTGCACATACCCAGCAAGAACACCATCCACCTTCCAAACCTTCCTTTCGGCTTCTAGAAACTTCTCGAGCCCGTCCCATTCCATCTTCTTGATCCAAGCTTCAACTGAAACAACACCATCTCTTAAATCCAATTGCCCTTGATACAACAATACTTTACTCTCCTTCACAAGTAACTCCACCATATACCTCACACTTTTCATCACATCACCATGAAGTACAGAACCCACAGTCTCACTACAATCTTCCCATAAAACCGAAGAATTCGCCCCCAAAGCGATTTTCGCTTCCACATTGCTCAAAAGCCTAGTTACCAAACCAGTTTCGTATTCCGTTTGCCTCCTCATATTGTACAATGTGGCTAGCCCTGTCATGTTTTGCAACATTTCTAGTACTAAATTCCGGGCATCAGTAGCTTTGCTCCAATTCCCGGATTTAACAAGCTTAACTGATTCCATTTGAGCAAATTCCAACTGGGTTTTCTGCTTCTCATTGATTAAACCAGTAAAGTAAGCATTATCAGCATGAGTTTGGACTTGCTCAATTGGATCAGTCAATCCATCACCAATAGCAACACCAGCTAAGTTAACCCTCTCGGATTCCGGTAACCGGGAATTCATCTTCAATATGTAATACCCAATTGCTGGAACATACTTTCCAGCATAGCTTTCACCAGTAAAGTAAATTGGCCTAGATTTGAAAACTGGGTTTAATCCAATAAAGGACTTAATTGCTACAAAGAGGTGTTTAGCAACACCATTTTGGTCTCTAGGTATTTCATTTGCTGAAGAAGCAACACTAAATCCAGTACCAATCGGATTATCAAGGAAAACAAGGCCAAATCTATGATTCCAAGCACCTGGGTTTGGTTTAAGGTTGAATGTTTGATTGTTGTTAGAGTAAACAATCCAAGGACCAAGTTCATAGAAATTACCAGTCATGGAAGAACAGCCGGGCCCACCTTGAAGCCAAATGAGGAGAGGGGTTTGGGAAAGTGATGTGTAGGGTTCTTGAGCTTCATAGAAAGCATAGAAGATTGATGAACCAGAGGTTGCATTCACAGTTAGATACCCAGATTTTGTGGGAAAAGCTTCTTTTGGGAAGAAAGGAGTTGCTATTATTGTAGATGATGAAAGGAGAAAGAGGATGATTGTAAGAGGGATGAAACAAGATGCCATTGTTGAACACTGAATGAGGTCAGCAGAGAGCACAAGCACATAAGAAAATTTTCAGGAAAAGAGGCATTTAATTTGGTCTTTGCTACCTTTTTGGCACTTTATAGAAATAAAAAAAAAGTGAGTGTGAATGGTGCCCACTTACTAGAAAGTAGAAATTGGTGATTTCCAGGTAGTGTATATTTATTTACAATTCAAGATGACAAGTTGTCATTGTTTTGCAGGATAATTGCAAGAAATAGCCACACTTTTGGGGTGAGCTGTGCAATCCACCAGCCTAAACATCATCAACAATGGATTCTTCAATGTTATGTGATCACAAATGATACAAAAATCTCATCTCCAGTGACATTCAGACTAGTGATTGCAACACACACCATGATCCCAGCTATTTTCCACACCTTTTAAAGTTTGGGCTATTTTTTGCAACCATCCAATGATTTTGAGTAATAAATATTATAAGAAATAACTTCAAATAGCCTGAACTATACAAGTGTAGATGTCTCATCTAACCTCAAATCTTCTCAGTTTCAATCATGAAATTCAGAAGCAGCGTATTACAAACTGCAATTCTTGCCAAATTCAATTGATAAAAGAATGTTAACCATTGATAACATGAAAATTTGAAGCTAGAAGTATACTAAGGTTCACATACAAATGAATCCATAACAAGTAACAAGCAGAATGCCATACACATGTACACTTATATGTTCCACATCTTCGGATAACTAGCTTAACTGAGAATGTGATCAAGTATTTGAATACGAATTTCATGATTGCGAAGGGACGAAAGGAGCTAACTTTTTAGGATATAGAAAGGGGAAACAAAGGAGATTTTACAATAGAAACAATCTAGGAGAGAAGGTTTGAAAAGTTGATAGGCTTGCAGACCAAGTTTTGACAATGTTTTTGGCATCATACTTCACCATCTTGAAGACTCGCATTTTACGGATTTTACGTTTTTGCTGAAATAAGGCTTGAAGTTTCTCATAACTTCCTCATACACTGGCCTCTTGTAGTCCACTGCCTGTTATAAATTATGTGTGATTGTTGTTATTTCAAACATGCATATATTTTTCTGAATACTGTCAAGAAGTAGAATCATTGAAGGAAAAAAAGAAGAAAATTGCCTTTTAAAATTTACCTGTTGTATAACATCTTCAGGATTCTCCCACTTCCATTCTGAGAACTCTGCGTCGGCTTCTCCAGATGCCAGATTCACTTCACTATCATCTCCGTTGAACCTCATAAGGAACCTATAAAAATTCCCGAGTTCAGTCAGGAGAATCTGGAATCTCTCTTTTGTTCATAATAGATAAAGATTGAAAAATGACCCTCAGGAAACAACAATACTCAAGAACAAATAACTTTTATGTTTTGCTCATAACATCAGTTGTTCCCATTGATGAGATTTAAAACAGATTTATGGAACAGGCATGCGATACGAAAGAGGGGGAAAGCTAACCATTTCTGAGCCTGTCCATGCCATTCGCCTCCTCCCCAAAGGCGACTAACTTTAGCCTTCACAGCTGGAGGGAAATCATAGGTCAACCAGTTTGGAACCTGTAATGTGCAGATTGACCAGACTGACTAAGGCAAAAATACAATATTCAACATAGTGTCCTCCAAACTAGTTGCATAAATTAAACTTTGAAAGGAAGTTATAATATCATAATCAATATAGAGCCATAGAGGAATAATAGACATAAGAAGACGATAATTCGTCTTTACTGCCTGAAAAACAAGATATTGAATGTGGATTTTCAAGTTATTGTGTAACAAGGCATCTTTGCTCTTGTTCAGGTCGTCTTCTTATAATAATTGTGCATCTAATACAAAGTCTCAAGCAATTCCAACAATCTTACTAGTACATAGTTCATAGTTGAATCACATAATTAGAGAAATAGATATTCGTTTTCTAATAGTCATATACACTGATTCACTGAACACACATTGAACTATACTTTCCTGTTTGAATGGAAAAGTAGATTAAAGTTTAAGTTTCAAAGAACTTCAAGGTAGGGGGTGAGCCAAACTTCAAAAATACATTATCGTAGATATCGGTAAAAGATTCAACAAACTGGAATATAGATTACAGTTTCAAATAGATTTGATAGATGCAGCATTTCCTCAACATGTCATTATAGTTTATAAGTTATTATTTCTATATATCCAATGGCATAGATGAACCATGTTAAATGAAATGACTACACTGTGATTAGCTCACTTTACATGTGGTAACTCTTATGTTTACTCTCACTTATAGGTTGATTTATTAATGAGAAACGAAGCAGAAACAGAAAGAAAAATGCAGAAAATAAACAGAAACAGAAAAAAGTGTTGGCACAGAATTTTTCTAGGTCATTGATTTTGAGACCAACCTCTGAAATGATATCAGCTGACACTACGCCGGTTTCTTCACGTAATTCTCTAATTGCAGCTGTTTGAGGGTCTTCACCTTCTTCAATGCCACCCTGTGATTGACAAACAAATTTTTGTAAAGAAACAGTTTCTATTATCATTACAAATTCATAATCAGTTAACGCCAATTTCCTACAACATTAAGAAAGCACTACAGAAAATTACGACTTTATTCCCTAAGAGAATGTCAAAAATCCACCTAGAGATTGTAGAACAGGCAATTACTTTTGAAAACATAATCTCATACTGTATCATCTAGTCAAATAACAACATCCGCAACCCTGAAGATCGTGATTCTGTGTTTCATGAGGCTAAGTAAGACAAATATGAGTTTGTAATAAAACCATGACATAAATTCACCCTCACCTGTGGCATCTGCCATGCTCCAGGAACATTTAGCCTTGAAGCAACGAGAATCTGCATAAATGTTTCAAAAGGATTAACTGTAAGTAATCAATACTCAGTTTACCAATTATGTAAATTAATTGGAGCTCAAGAAGATCAACAACTTCCTATTGTAAAACTAATCGATTTCGCGATGTTATCAATCATACATGACAAATTACTTCATGCTGGACAGCCGAAAAAACTAATCGATTTCGCGATGTTCAAATTCATCGAGAAACTGTGAGCTACTCATACGAATTAAGAATCGATATGAAACAGATATCAACGAAGAATCAATTAAAAAAACGAAACAAGAATAGGAAAATCATCTTCCGATTAGAGGTATTAAGATTTGACAACCTGACTGTCGGCGTTGAGAAGGCAAATTCCGACGTTGGGACGATAACCGGAAGGGAGATTCTCCATTGTTGAGAATAGAGAGAGAGAATTTGGTATGGTGAAAGGTGATTCGATCAAACACTGACAAGGTCTTAAGAGAAGCACTATAACAGTAACCACTGACCAGTTATTTATATTAATTTAATTCAAGTGTATCAGAGACGACTTTTTTCAGGGGAGTTGAAAATTCTGGGAAATCAATTTTATATTTTTCTAAATATATTTATTTCCAGCAAATTCAGCGTACTTCCGGCTATCCTGCGCTTCCCTTTTTGACTTTCCCTTTTTTATTTAGTTTTAAATAAAAGCCCTTTCTCAACTAAGGGTCTGTTTACATGCGGGTTTATAAACTTTATTTAGTTTATAAACCCGAGTTTTATTTGTTGGTGGGTGTTTACATGTAGATGAGTTTATTTTCGAATGGGTTTATTCGGGTTTATAAACCTCTAGAAAATAACCTCCTTAATCCAAGGATATTTTTTTTTGATGAGTTTATTTTTTCCATATACCCGAAATTACTCTCACTCGTATCTTTACAAATCCGACCCTAACATTCACACCCGTGAAATTCCTTTCTTTCAAAACAACCAAATTATTGTCGTCCACAACTATACCTTCGAGATTTGATTTTTCGATTACCCTCCTATTCATATATATATTGGATTATTCTTTAATCTTTTTAGGGGTAAAAATGTATTTTGCACTAAAATAAACCCAAAAAAAAACCTTAAGTAAGCATCTTTATCGAAATAATATATATAAACTGATCGAGTTTATAAACCCGAAAATAAACCATAAACCCATATAAACCCATTTAGTTTATAAACCCATAAAAATACAAACTACTACTAAACAGTCCCTAAATTTCGGGCCGTTTGGTTTAAGCTTGGAAAAGGAAGCGCAGGATAGCCGGAAGACTTTCCTTTTTTATTTATTTTTAAATAAAAGTTTATCCAAAATACATTTGATTCCCTCCATTTTGTTTCTCTATATTGTATTAAAACTAATTAAATTCTACTACTGCTATAAACCACAAGGAATGATTCCAAAAAATTTTATGAACAATGATATACATATGGATTAAATTCGTTTCCATTACGTTGCCGTTTCGAAACTAAAACCAAACGGTCCCTTCATGTATATGTTGACTAAAATAAATAAAAATAAAAAAACTTGGTAGGAGTAAAGTGCCAAATCTCCGCTGAAAGCCTAAAATCTCTTTTTAGATCGCGTAAGGATACACTCCCGTGAACATTTAAAGAGCATTTATAATATTTGTCAATATATAACATAATATATATTATCAACTCATAACGTACTGTTTAGTATGTCATTTTTTAATATCAATGTATAACCTTTTTTAATAATTGAACGTCATTAGATGATAAATAAGTTTTTTTTATTGTTCATAGTTTAATATATATAATATACAAAGTTATACTGCAATGCAATTATGCAAATAATAGTTTGTTTGATTGAAACAAATATCTATAAATTTAAGAAAAAACGTATGATATATTATATAATCCTGTATATATAAGATCATAACTTAGACATACACCCACCACCTCTTATGGTCCGTGTTTGGTAAAAAATAGATTATTTTAGCTGATAGGTACAAAACTAGAAATAAAAGGAGATACATTAAAATTAAAAAAATAAATAATTTGATTTATTAGGATTTTTTTAGTTTTGTGTTTAGTAAATGTACCCTTGAGAGAAGAGTGTGTAGAGTTTGATAATAAATACAAAAGGTTAGGGTATATTTAATTAATTAAAATATTAAAAAGTCTAATTACTACTATAGTTTTTTAAAAAGGCTTAGTTATCAAAATTTCCCAAATTAAAATTGGTAGATGAATATAATAAAGATAGAAGAGATGATATTTTAAAATTACTAAAAATATATAAGTTTAATTAATTACTACAAATTATCCACAAAACGGGGTTACTGTTCAGGTACGGTTCATTTATTAGGGTACGGCCGTACGGCTGAACGTAGAGCCGACACGTGTCCCAATTTTTTATTATTTATTTATTTTTTTAATTTTTTTTTTCATAAACGAATGAAAATTTTTTGAACTACCATGTTATAATTTATGCACTATTCTCTTATAAACTTTGAACTATTTCATATAATTCATGAACTATTACTTTTTAATATATTATATCAAATTATTTATAAATTAATCGTTTATATGTTATGAACTATTCAATTGTAATTCATGAATTATCATTTTATAAGTTATGCACTATCCTTTATAAATTTTGCACTTTGAACTATTCTATTATAACTCATGAACTATCATTTTATAAGTTATGAACTATTCCTTAATAAGTTTTGAACTATTACTTTCACTCCTTTAAAATTTTTGCACTATGAACTATTCTATTATAATTCATGAACTATCCTTTTATAAGTTATGAACCATTCCTTAATAAGTTTTGAACTATTACTTTCGCTCGTTTCTGGTGGAAAAAAAAATAAAAAAATTGGGGCACGTGTCGGCTCTACGTTCAGCCGCACGGCCCTACCGGGATAATGTGTCTTACCTGAACAGCACCCCACAAAACGGAGGTATGAGTAAAATAATAAAGTAACCTACCTTCCTCTCTAAGTAAGCTTGGAGAGACAAATTTATTTTTCACCCACGTCTCTCGTTATCAAATAGCTTCTTTTGGAGTGATTTTGTGTTCTGAGATAATTTTATCCGACTCCAGACTGGATCTTTAATTCTTTGATGAAGTCCATGTCAAGCATGTGTTATGAGAAATCAATTGTTTTGCCGACCGACTGACCCATTTGAGAACTTCAAACCCCAATACTAATTTTTCTGACGATCATAAACTTCGTGTACTCATCCGAAATGATACTTTATGTTAGACTACTTTTAAAAAAATAGTTTAACCTAACCGCTTTCCATTTTAAAAAAAAATCTCAAATAGCCTTCATCTACCTACTACCAAGCACGCAAATAAAAGGCACGATTGTTATATCAAATTTCCAACTCTAGCATCTCTAGTTTTGAGCGCATTATCATGTCACAACTCACAATATTCCCTTTCACTTGCATTTTATTTTCATATAAGTATATAACCAATAAGACACAACCAATGTGCCCAAGCAATTAAATCTAGGTCATTATATTCATCAATTATGAGACCAAGAAGATAACTAATACTATTGCAAAATATATATATATATATATATATATATATATATATATATATATATATATATATATATATATATATATATATATATATATATATATATATATATATATATATATATATATATATATAATTGAATATAAGTGAAATGGGTCCGGTCAAAAGTAAAAAGAATTTAAATCATTAAATTAAGTAATAATTGTTAAATATAACGTGTATTTGTCAATTAAAATTTGTTAACTATATTCGAAATTGTAGAAATATATAACAAATGTTAATTAATTTGGACAGATCACGATCCTTAATTGTTTTAATTCAAGGTCGTGAGTTCTTCCCACTTTTTTGATCCTAAGGTCTTTTTCCTATACAATTCAAATCATATATATATATATATATATATATATATATATATATATATATATATATATATATATATATATATATAGGGTGCGGTTCCCATGAGAACAACCTTATTGTGTATCATGAGAACAATCTTAGACCGTCGGATGATGAGTATTAAGGGTCGAGATTTAGGGTAGATATCATAAATATTAATAACTACGAATAATCCATTCAACCCTTAATAACTATGAATAATCCATGAATTAATTAGGGAAATAGGACCCCTTGAAATTCTCTTTTGCAAACTAGGTCTCTATACAAAAGGAAGAAAAAATAGGTATGGAAACTAAAAAATAGGGGTAATAATTTCTCTAATTGAAATGATGGTGATTAGATATTTACTTTTGATTTAAGTATATTTTTTATATGGATTGGTTTTGTAGTATATTTCTTGGGTATGATTTTGGGTATGATTGTGAAAATAGAGGCAATATATTTCTTGACAAATTTATTTTTGGATATGATTATGACATTATTTGGGTAAACGGATTTTTGGGTATGCTTTTATATGTGTATTGGCTTTGTAGTATATTTCTTATTATTAAGTATATTTTTAAAGTGATATCGTGGGTATGTTTTATGGTTACCCAAACTGTGTTATAATGATCAAATTCAAGCGAATTTTTGGGTAATGATCAAATGTCATTTGATATTGATGTTTGTGTATAATATCGAGTTTTGAAAATTTTGGGTATGACAAATTTAAATTGGGTATGGTTTTGTATTAAGTGATATTTAAATTGGGTATAAATATAAAATATTATCCAATTTATGGATATGATTTTATTTTGATATTTGATTTTTTGGGTATGTTGTTTTCGAGTATGTTTATGTACTTTGACAAATTTATTTTTGGGTATGATTGTGACATTATTTGGGTAAGCGGATTTTTGGGTAATAGGTGATAAAGTAAGAATGTTGGAAATTCCTTTTTATGATTGATGTGACATGTGAGATAGTACAACATGTCACATCCGATGGGTTGTCAAACTTTGCCCTCTTTTTGTACTCTATTTCCTCTATTCTATTTTATAGGGGGTCAAAATACCAATCCCAAATAGTATGGGTCTTCTTTCTCAATTGATTTGCTTAAAAGGCTAGTTTGCCAATTTTGCCATAATCCATTCAACCACCAATAAGTACGAATAATACATTTAACGATATGACACATTCGTAACAAAACTAATAATAACTACGAATAATATATTAAACAATAAGGCTGATTCTCATGATTACACGATAAAACTTGTTTTCATAATATCTATACTCTCTACATATATATTATTTGTCACCATCCTCAGTGGAGCAATAACATAATCACGAATCTATGATACTATCATAGCTTGATAGAGTGGAATAAATAAAAAAGAAAGCTTGATTTGAGAGTCAACGAATCATTGATGCTCATCAAGGGTTTAAAGTCTTTACACAATTGAAGATAGAAGTGAACAAAAGAGATAGATATAAATGATCCACCTTTCTTATCAAAAAAAATATATCCACCTTTCACGTATTTTCATTTTCTTTTATAAAAAAATTAAGGAAAATTTTAGATGATACCATAAAAAATTAAGGGAATTTTTAGATGATATCATGTAGTTTATTGTTTTTGAAATGTTTTTCAAGAGTTTTTAAATTTTTGAGTGGTACTTATAGTTTTGTTTTTTTCAAAGTATACCCAAAATTGTATATATTAATAACGACGGTCATATTTAAAAAGGAAAAAAAGTTAAACTAAAACAAATAATTAAAAGAAGAAAACCTTATAAATTTGGTCTTACTCACGCCCGATTTGTTCAAACAAATTAAACCAATCAGAATTTCATTAATGATTAGAGAAAATTGTCTAAACATTATCCCATCTTTTGAGCTGATTAAACTTTAGTACCCGTCGTTTAAACTATTAGAATTATACCTCAACTATTGAGCCCGGCCAAAGTTAAATACCTACGTTACTGTTCATCCGTTAAGTTCACAAATGTTTGTTAAATCTCAGGGGTAAAATTGTCCAACTTCACATAAACCCTATGCCCCAAATTTCTACCAAAATTCTCTCTCCCCTCTCACCCTCACAGATTTGTGTAACCTCCCACTTCCATTTTCGATACTCGTTTGCTTGCTCCAACTCGACCTTTACTCTTTTTTCCCGGGCTCTTCAACTGACTGAGTTTGGTACAAGCACTTATTTTGCTATCCTTTTCTTGTTCTTCTTGTTGATCAACAAATTAAGAATTGCAGCAACAAAATTCTCTTGAGCAACTGCATTATGAGACTTCAACATCCTGGAAAGTTGTGGAATTGCACCAGGTGCCGCTATGTACGTGCGATTTTCCTTGCTTGTTTTTGCCATTAAACGAAGTTCTCGGGCTATAATGGCCTCTGCATCCTCTGATCTAGTAAGGGAATAAGTGATGACATGAATTATGACCTATTTTTAGGCATGTATTTATATAGATTTTCCCTTTATTTTGCATGCATAGACATACATTCATGACATTTATGGTTATATTCACCTACTTTGGCATTTATGGTTACTAGTCGGGACGCGCGTGCGAAGCACGCGCGCTGTATATGAGATTGGAAATTGCTCGTCGTAGATGAAAGGAGAAATCGATCATTTCATAATAATTCGACACCAATAAAACATTGGAGAAAAATAAAATAAAATAAAGATAAGAACAAAGTGAAGATTCATAGTTAGGGGTTATCAATATATAACATCAAGTAACTACAAGAAAAAATTTCCCTCGTTATGTTCTAACAAATAATCACAATCATAAATACACAAGGATAGAGGCGACTTAGTGACCAGGAGGATTTCGTCATCAGTTGAAACAAGAGATAAAAATTCAGTAAGACTGCGAGCGTGTTGCTCACTTTCGGGTGTGACATGATGGTATATGCGAAAGATGAGTCCACTGTGACGATCTATAACCCTGTCAAAGGAAAATACCCCGTTTGCAGGCTTCGGGTTGCATGCGACTTCGCAATCAAGATACTCGGCTAACGTCGCATCAAGATACTCGGCTAGGTAGCGGTTAAATGTGCCATCTAGACGACGCAGGTGCGTGTATGCCAACTTGAACTGGGTGATTAGTACATGTGTCAATGAAACTACCTTCTGCAAAATAGCAACCAAAGAACACATTTGAATTATACTCTGAGATTTGAAGGAATAGCTTATACTCCTGAAATGCATATGAAATATGTAATGAAAGTAAATTAAAACACTCTATTGATGCAACATATAAACTCCTGTAATGCATATGAAATATATAAACCTTGAAGGATCCAAAGTCTTCATATGTAAATTCAATACTTTGTGGCCAGTTATGCAATTGAAATGATCTTTAGAAGTTGAACTACACCAACCAACACTGCCACATTTCCCCACCTAAAAAGAAGCGTTTTAAGGTTGGTATTCCTACTAAATTTAGTTTTTAGTAGTATTTATTATAAGAGTAAGACCATGGATTGTCAGCTTTACAAATAACATTACAAAAGAAAAATCTCATAGAGGTATGGAGATATTTTATTCACAAGAAAGAAAGATATCGAGCGATCTTACCAACTATGGAAGACAACACTCCATAACCAAAAATTTACCGATAGAAGCCCATAGAGATGCCACAAAGTAGTATATTCGTAGAATGTCCTTTTAGCTTTCATGCTCTGAAAATGAAGAAATTTGGATACCTAAGAAGAAATATATACTATTGTATTGAACACATGATAAGATCATTTCAATAAGAAAAATCGTAGACATTTATACGCTAATGTAAAATGAAACCAGAAGTGGGGATGTAAGCCTATAACTGTTCATTATCTTTGAAGCTTTCAAGCATACAAGTCAAGAAAAAAAATCTAGTTTATTAGCATAAAACAGTTCTCACCTTACAACATAAGGTTAAGTGTAATTTTTAAGAACAATAGACTACATACCTTGGAGGTGATTTAGTTTGATTAGGAAGTTTTGGTTAATTTGAAATTCTACCGAGGTAAACCATCTACACCCACATGCGTACGGACCTGATACAAGTAGAAGACTGCATCTGATGCAATTTCTAGATGAGCAAGCGAGTAGTTGACTTAGTGCATACTCATTAAAAAGTACCTCCTAGCCAAATGATGATATGATTAAAAGACCTAGAGCAATAGCCATGGAGTGTTAGGAAATATGGATCACTGATGAAATATTTCTCCATTACACAATACAATTTCATTTTACAATTAATTATTTTCCATCTCTTACCAATCATGTTGTAGTTGAACTTGGTCACAGCAGCGAGAGAACAACCATCACTGATGGAAAGAAGGGACCAGTATACTCCAGCAAGAAACATCCGTTCTTTCACACAATATCATAAGTTATCTTATAAATTACAATTCAAATTAATGCCATTGAAAATTGAAGTAGTAAAACTGGTAATCCCTGAAAAGTTTATGAAGAAGCAATTCATCAAACAACTTATGGGCATACCTTCCTTGATCTATCTAAACTTTTTTTTTCATGGAAAGAGCAGCTAGCAACACAAGCCAAAATCATTACCGCTAATGAAGGTCTAGCAAATACCTTGTTCTTAATTAAACAATACAGCGCAGATCCAGTGACAATAGCATAAAAAGTCATGTTGGAATGTACCAATTATATGTAAGCAACTGAAGTTGCAAGCTGGATAGAAAAAGAGCATACCGGATAAAGGAGCAGCCATCGTGGATGGAGAAGGATAAGGCGCCGGAAGAAGGGACAGGAGAACGGGATGCGACAATACGTTCGCTGCCGCCGGCGAGGAGGAGTGAATCGGTTCGAGATTCAATTACCTTCTTCAACTTCGTAGATGCATACCTAACATGCAATAGAGAGGAAAACAGAAAAGAAAAATGAGAATAACATACCTCAAACCATAAAACGTTGCCCTACTTCAAACTACGCCATTCATAGTCGTAATCATCTTCCACATCCTGCCAAGGAAAAACAATTATCAAATGTATCAAAAACTGGAAACCCAAATGAAACCTAGGTTTGAATCAATGTATAGCCTTCTCATTTTGGCTTAATGGGAAGCTTAGACAGAAGGGAAAATAAAGCCGGTCAGCCTTGGACATGCATCGCAAGTTTGAGCAAAGAAAGTGCAACTGAGGCTGGTTCTTGAATGAATTAGTAAGCATTGATTAGCATGAATTATAAACATCATAACCAACAATGCAAAAGGGCCCATTAGTGAATGAAAATTTGAAAGTGAAATGAGAGTTTATGAGGTACAAACCTGAAGTCCAAGAACACGTCAAAAAGCCACTTTCCATGATACTTGACAGGTGCATAACCAAGAGCTTCTCGTTCACTTTCTCTTGTAGTCATACAATAGTATTTGAAGTCACTTTGGAAACGTTGATCTCTCCACTGGACATAACTACTTGGGCATACCAAGGACCCTCATTAGAAACATTAGGCAAAGGAACATTGTAGCGTGGAAAGCATTTTTAAAATGAATTACAAGAAAGAATAGCAAGTCTTAGCAAAATGCTGAGTCCAAAGTTTAGGCATCTAAATCATAAAAGGAGACTATTTTAAGATTTGAGGATATACCCTTTTAGAACCTGAAAATGGATGATGAAACATTGTTTGCAAAAACAAAATGAGCAATAGATCATAATACCTTTTCATAAACCTCAAGAACAACAGATTTCTCATGGAAATTGTTTGTTAACAATCTTTCTATGTTCTTAACCTCCACCAAAATTTCTTTTTTCTCCTCCAATGTCCTCTAAACAAGCAAATGGTGTCAGAGAAACATATTTATGAATGCAGAAAGGATTTCCAGAAATTAAAAGCATGCAAATTATGTTACACAGACATGAAATCAAATGGAGATATTTACCTGTTTTTTTTATGAGGTTTGAAAAGACTGGAGAGAAATGAGCTGTGGAGTTGGAAAACAACAAAGGAACTCGGATTACGCCTACAATTGAACGATAAGAAGATAATCAAATCAACCGATGGGGAACCTACTTCCAAAAAATCAAAAGTTCACATAAGCAAAAAAATTAAACCCAAATCGTGTATACTGAATGTTTGGATTCTAGAAAGTCAAATTGAACAGCTTCCTCAACGACGACTTCAAAATGAAAGTAGATCTAATACCTCTAATGGAGAAGAGCCCGTTGTGCCGAATCAACATAGCGCCACAACCTAACCATCACCTGTAGCAAAATTGAGGCGGCGACGAATCAGCGACGAGTGGAATACTAAACTCCAAATCACTTTGCTTAATCCATCGACTATCCTTTGGCCCAAAACGCTAATCGGAAAGATAGAGAGGGTGATGCCACCAAACCCTAATTTGAGAGATTCAAGCGGTAGAAGAATAGAGGATGAGAGACTCAAGCGGTGAATAATAAGAGAAGATGAAAAAACTGGATTATATAGAATTTGTGTACATCTTGTGGGGAGACATTGGAAACAATCTTCAAGCGGTAGAGAATGAGAAAGACCATATCTACAATGGAGAAATAAGCTACACATTAGTTCAAAGAAGAATGAAGACAGTAGACCATACCTACAATGGATAAGGCGGAGGATGTTGCTGCCGAAACCCTATCTCGCCGATGAATCAGAAGTGAAGGTAACCGGGGTGAAGGAACCCCATTCTGCAAGACGGAGAAGACGATCTGGTGGCGAACCCTATGCTGACGAAACCCTAGGCCACATACATACCTGGACTCTTCAATACGAAGGACTGAGATCAAGGTTCCTAAACAAAAATAAGCACCACGTCATAGGGGAGATTTGAGAGAGGAAGAAGAAATGGTATTTTGAATTTTTCAAGTTGATGTTCCGTGGAAGACAAGGGTAAAAACGTGGAAGGCAAGGCGCCAGAGGAAGGAGGAGTCGACCCCTGCCATTTTACTAACATTAGTCATCATTAAGATACAAAGAAAATCCACTAAGGGTAAAAACGGTAAAATTCTATTCATATGAGAAACTCTACCTTGATATATGTATAGCTCTGAGGGTAAATTTGAAAATAAAAAAATACAAGGGCAAAATAGAAAATGCCCTATTCATTGGGGAAAGTCCACTTTTAATATAGTAAGTATATTCACCTACTTTGCAAGAATAGAGGTCTACACAGAGTTTTATTGCATTTGTAGGTAATTTGGCGAATTTTGGAGCAAAATGACATATTTTACGGATCAAGCCTTGAAACGGGACAAAAAAGACGCGCCAAAGTATCTTCTGATACCGTCTGACGCGCCAAAGTATTTTCTGATACCGTCTGACACGTCAAAGTATCTTCTGATACCGTTTGACGCGCCAAAGTATCTTCTGATACCGTATGGCGCGCCAAAGTATTCTCTGATACCGTCTGACGCGGCCCAGAGTATTTTATGATACCAGCGGGCTTGACTTCTTTTCAGCCCAAATATTTGGGGTTTTGCCTTTAAACCCTAGATTTATGCCTACAAATATTTGAGAGCCTTTAACATTGAAGGGGAGTCAAGTTCTCCAAAGGACTTGGAGCCCCGACGTTAGGGACGCTTGCATTGACGGCTGCTCTAGGGTTCATTTTGCTTTCGAGATTGAGAGAAGGATTGGAGACGCGGATTGTGGCTTGTAAAAGACGTGATTTTGGAGATTGTGTACTTTCGTTATATCTTAGGGTTTCAATTGGAGGACGGATTGACATCCCGTTCTTCGTTGTTTCTCTAGATCGTTGTGAGGATTTCTATTCCTATATTTCTGCATTCATCAAACATATTACCTTTGTGTTTGGATTTCGAGATTGACTTTGAGTTTTATTTGAGTTTTTGAGGGTTTTCATATTTTATTCTTCTTAATTTGAATATTGATATTATGACAATGATTGTTGGCTAAAACCCTTTAGCAATTCTAAGGTGAAGGGTTGATAGTTGTGGCTTAGATAATGATAGATCGATCGTAAACAGATTGGACCCTGAGAGTTAGAGAAATATCGTCGACACCCTAAATCACGGTCTGTTCTTGGTTTCCACGGCCGTGGTTCTCAAGATCTAGCCGTGATTTCCCCTGGTTTACGAACTTTGCTTTTGCTTTGATCCAAAGTTAAAGATTAGCTTTACCATAGCCTTGGTTTGCCTTTCCTAGGTAGTAGTGAGACTCAACATCCTCTATTTCGGTTTCGAGTGTCACAACCTTAACCGTTCTATGGATATTTGAGATTAATTCTTGTCCTTATATCATTTCTATACTGCAGCCTCAACAACCTTTATAGAGAGAGTTTTTGGGTTAGACATATAAGGTTTTGGAACTTCACCGTACATTACATTGCTTTAGTATACCTTTGCAATTCTCAACTCTGTCCTTATATATATATAGTATATTTTGAATCGATTGTCACAATTGGATACCTGAATCTTTAGGGTTGATGTTTTCCCAATATTTACAAAGCTTCCATAATTACATTGCTTGATTACTTGAAACTGGTTTTGTTTCACCAATTCCCTACGGATTCGCTTGCTCTTATTGTAGTTTTATAAATTTAAAACTTATTTGCACGCACGTTTTAGGGCGAACAATAAGCAGTGTCACTGTCGCCTTATTGGCTTCAAAAGCCGCCTTTGAAAACAATATTGCAGATAAAGTCTCGATTGATGGATCAATACCATCAATTGCATCAAGTGTAATACCATTAGCAACACACCACTGCATAATCACAACCATTTCTCGAAAACTCTAAGGACTATGGAGGATAACCCACCTCATTCCCAATTCAAGAAGACTCATCCACGAAGATTCTCAAGCTCATCATCGGTGAACACATCGTCATCGAGGACTCAAGACAGATTCTTGAAGATTGCAGAAGTGGAGGACTACTCAATCGAGTGTTCAGGGAAGAGTGGTTGAGCGTGCTCAACAACTATGGTGG
This sequence comes from Fagopyrum esculentum, assembly GCA_033239045.1. Classification (NCBI taxonomy): domain Eukaryota; kingdom Viridiplantae; phylum Streptophyta; class Magnoliopsida; order Caryophyllales; family Polygonaceae; genus Fagopyrum; species Fagopyrum esculentum. Next base: position 4,962,209 of record BSUD01000001.1, read on the forward strand.
CGGACTGCGTGACGTTTTGACCTCGTTGAGAACCACTTTCGCCTTTGCAACTACTCCCTCAATAGCCAATACGCTCTCGAATCCCTCCATTCCACCGCTGATTCAACGTATGGTTTCAATGACAACCGGGACCTCAATCACCATGCATAATTGATCGCCGCCATCTCCGACATCCTATTCACCGCTTTCAAAACCCTAGGATCCTCATATACCAACTAGTACTCAGTTCTCGGTGTTGACACCTTTTGCGGTGATATTAACATAATTAAATCTAAATTTAAATCTATGCTTTTGCTTTTGGATCCCGTGAGATCGACAATTCTCCATGCCAAAGAGGCTTTGAAGTTTACTTGTAAGGCATGAGGTCTACTTGGGAATCTTGAGAGGAAATCGGAATTGGATGCATTGATTAAGACAAGGTTCACTAGTGAGAGATTTGGTGCAGAAGAAAGTGAGAATTTCTGGATGCCTTTCATCCATCCACCTTCTAATCGAAGACCGGTCATACGTCTTACCAGTTGATACAATCACTGGATCTATCATCATATCCAATGTTATTGGTTAGTTGAGGAGCTTGGTGAAGAAGAGTAAAGGTCAATTGGAGCAAGCGAACAAGTATCAAACATGGAAGTGAGAGGTTACACATATATGTGAAGGTGAGAGAGGAGAGAGAATTTTGGTAGAAATTTGGGGCTTAGGGTTTATGTGAAGTTGGACAATTTTTCCCCTGAGATTTAACAGACATCTGTGAAATTAATGGATGAACAGTAACATAGGTATTAAACTTTGGTCGGGCTCAATAGTTGAGGTACCGTTCTGATAGTTTAAACGACGGGGTACTAAAGTTTAATAAGCCCAAAAGATGGGGTACTATTTAGACAATAATCTCTAATGATTATAAAAAGTGCAATAAATTGTTGGGTGCTATTGTATTTGCTACATAATCAAAGGTAAAAGTCTTTTCATTAATTACCAAACAATCACCCCTTTGATATCTACGACATATGACCCATTTGAATAGCTACCCCATAGCCAGAAGAAGCTCTTCAGTTACTCTTAAATGTTTGCACGGAAAATCTTAAATGTCAAACCCTCAACCTAGTGTTTGTCGTCAAATTTTTGAACCTTCAAATTGGGATTTTCAGTGTATACAAGCAAGAACAAGCGGTTAGACTTGATTCCAATTTATAAATATAAATCTAAAGTCTTAAATTGATGATTCACATTCAAACTCACAATATTTCATTTGAAACGATAATGGTGAAAAGCTCAAAATCTCTCAATTTCAAGTATCTAACGCTTCGATTTCGGTTTACCTTGACTTTAGAATCAAAAGAACAAGGTACTTCAACCCTTAAAACTTTATTCTCCAAAGAAGGAGGTAGGAGGAAGAGCCGAAGAGTGAAAAAGGGATGGATAGATGGCCAAAGGTTACCGTTCTTTTATTTTATTTTTATTATTTATTTTTAACAGTTTTGGGCATATTTTAGAAAACACAAAACTATAAGGGCACAATTCAAAAGTTAAAAAATGTAACACCCCAAGTTTTGAGAACTCGAAGAGTTACGGACTAGGACCTCACAATAGGTCACGACCCTCAAAGTAGCAACGACACAATGAATCTTACAACAAGGTACAAACAAATGAAAATCAAAACTCGATATAAAATCAAAGGTTTAAACAAAGGGAAGCGTAAAAGACTCGCAGCTGAGTTCAAAACAAAAGGGAAACAACAACATAAGCATAAACCCGATCTCGTCCTATAATGTACGGGAATCCCAACTGACCACACCATCCGGATCACTCATCAACATCTATATCCTGCAAGGCATGTACAACATCGGTACAAACACACATAAGGTAATATAAACATATAGCATGCTCGCACTCAACCGGTTATTATCTTTCATTTAATTATTCCCATTACTATTTCAACTTCTTTTGTCACACGAGAATCACTATGATCTCGCCTCCGCTTCCGTCTACCAACAGAAATAGATCAGTACTATCCGTTACCTGTGGGCCTAGGTTGCAAGAGAGAGCACATCCTAGTCTCCTGAAGAACTAGACAAGTGGTCACCGCCTTGTTATAATACACTTGGGCCAATTACGGTTATAAAGGTCAATCCTAGTCTAATTATTCGTTATAACAATAACAACAACGTAAACAAGCCAATACACTCAAACCAATACATGTAATGAAGCTAAGTCCAAGGGACTTACCTCACTCGAAGGTAACTCAAGAATCCGCTAAATGCTCAACTTCTCGAAGGAAAGGATAGATGCCTACTCAGACAAGACATCGGGAATCAGAAACTAAACGAATGCTAGAAGCCTACATGCTTCTAGTCTCAATGATCTCTAATAGATCTACTACAACGTGCTAGAAGTTCCCTACTTCTAGTCTCAATGATCGCTAAAGATCTCAACATGCTAGGAGAAGGATTCCTAGTCTCAAGGCTCGCAAGGAACATCATCAACAACATAACTCAAAGACGTAAACCACTCAAAGGAATCAACAAGCCACTAACTGGCATTCACACTATTCATCTAGGTCCAACCTAGCATGATCTAACATAAGGAAAGGGTAAAGGAAGCAAGGAAGGAAGCAACTCACCAAAGACGGGAGTTACTGGAAAAGAATCGCGGGGCGGCAGACAAGAGTAGCAGGGGTGGCAACCAAGTGCAGCCGCGGGGGTGGGAAACCAAACCGTGGGGGCGGTTTTTGTGACAAAAACTGCATCGAGCCTCCTTTCGACAACAACTCACATCAAGGGCACCAAGGTTTGATTCCTTGATCCAAACACGTCAAGACTCAACCAAAAGAGTCTGAGAACAACAACATCAACTACGGAACGACCAACAAGAATCAAGACTCGATCTTGATCCTTGGAGAAGAAACGAAAGAAGAAAACGAAACAGAAGGGATGGCATGCAACAACTCATTAACGTGAGGAAAAATCAGAGAAGAAGGAACTTACACGTTCAACAATATCACAGGGAAGGAAGGTTGCGACTCTCGAGGTTGAAAGAAGACGTAAGCAAGAAACGGGAAAAAGAAGAGAAGACAAGAATATAAACGGGATGGTTGGGAAAGAACGACGGAAGGTCAGATTAGGGTTTAGAAGGTAGAAGGAAGACGGGCCAAAAGCCCAAGGATGGAATAAAATAGGAAGAGACGAATATAAAATAGCCCGTAGACGGGCTGGGTCTAGTCGCGACTACGGCTCCCCTTCACCGCGGGGGCGGTGAAGGCCAGAAACGGGGCTTTACAAAAAACTCTTAGATAAAATTTGAAAAATACTAAATCACATGGACACCATCCCGAAAATACCAGAATTTAATGAAAGAATTTGGCCCAATATACCCTTTTCAATGTTCATTAGGTTTGTGTACCCTTTCAATTTTTACCACTTTTATTAAATTGAATCATGTCAAGCACTCAAACATGTCATAAATTTTATATACCATGAGGCTAGTTACTAGAGAAAAATCTCAAAAAACTTAATTAACTAATTTGACAAATTTAATAATAGATGTATTTAACCATTAAAGACATGTTTGGAATGATACAATTATAAGTTACAATTTATCAAAGAATAATGTCAAGCACTCAAACATGTCCTATATTTCCCCACTTTTATTCTTTTTATATATTTTGTTCATTTTTATTACAAAATCACCAATTTATTAAAGTACATAAATGATTTATAAATTGAGATATTGTTCAAACGATCAATCCTTGAAATATTGGTAGTAATTTTTTGAGGGTAAAAAAAGGTAAAAGAAATGGTAAGGGCGTAAAGTAGCAGGAGGAGGAGCACGTGGGGAAAGTGATGAAACTGACGATGAAGATGATGGAGGTAGTGGGCTCCATTGTAGGTTAAGTTATGAAAGAAGAGTTGACTTTGTGAATGAAAGTATGATAAAAGTGGGTCCTACTTGAACTGGATCTATGTGGGTGTATGGAAAGATCTGAGTAGATGAGTGAGTTATGTTTTAAACTTGACCTTTTTGGAAGCATCCCATTCTCACCACATGCTCACTTTTTGGACCCATCTCCCCCACCATCGAACCTAATAAGTCTTGGTTAAGTGTGTTCGATAGATATTGAGTCGGTTTGGTAAGGGCGAATAAAAAGCTTGCGGGTTTAAGGGGGCGGAATTCTATAATTCTGTGACAATTAGAACTCGAGTTGATCATCCTTGAGTCAACCTATTAGGTCGCAAAAAAAAGGGACAGGTTCGAACAAGGAAAAACTCGTTTCAAATTAATGTTAAGATGTATACACATATATTTAATTGTCTTAAGTAATATATAATATTATGTACAATTATAAAAAAAATTAATAAAATTATAATACATTAATTATACATATTCCATAAAATATGTTGAATAAGTTTTTTTTTAAATGATCTATTAATCTAACAGTTAAAAACCAAACTGAAAAATAAAACGGGTTATCGCCTCGGCTACCAGACGGGTACGAACAAAAGTCTAAAAGCCGAACTCCGTCCTGAACCAACCCCCACAAACGGGCAAAAAAATAGGAGAAAGTCTGTTCCAATTATTGCCCGAGCCCGGAAATCATCGGGTCTAAATAGGACATGAATGAAAAAAAATGTAGAAATCTTGAGTACAAGTCTTATCTTTATAAATCTTTTGTGTTTGTGTTGTTTGCTCTTGGACATCATAGGTTAGTCCTAAATCAAAATTGGTAGATAAAAAGGCAATTTTCATCCATTACATTTACATGATCAGTTTGACAACCTCATTTTCACCAAAAATCAAAATCAAAACTTTAACATCACCTCTACTGATCCATGATCCAACTCAATCGGGTCAGAAATTTTCAGGTTGTTCTGGGTTGAAGTTCAAGACAAAGTATGTAATCAAAATACTTCTTAACAAGACATCTCAAATCAAGAAAGTTAAATCTTCTCTAAACTTGTATGGTTCTGTGCCTTTCCAAGCCTTCAATTGCTATCATCAGACACTCTGTAAACAGGGACATACATGCATCTTCCAACTTGCAAACAAATCAAAGACCATACCGAGGCGGTGAAACACTGAAGCACTTGATTGCTGCACTTTGATTAGGTGACCTGAAAAGCATCAGGTTAATCTACCTTCCAGTTCCAGACATGAGATTGACAAAGCCTGAAAGCCATGGTTGTCATTGAAAGGCATGACATTCCGGTCCTCAGTTGCCGACGAAAGATTCATCAGAGTTACCGCAACAGACCTCATTGTCGGTCTAAGCTCTGGTTTTTCGTTAGTGCACGCTCTTGCCACCTGGGCCATCTGAGATACAAGACAGTATACAGTTGATACTAGGATTACAGTATACAGTTGATACTAGGATTTTGAATACTTCATAGACAACGATAATGTGACGTTTAAATTGATGATATGCCACCTTAAGAACTTCATCGAGATTGTAATTTTCCTCCATCCTCGGGTCTATCAGTTTGCATATTTCAGGCGGATCAGCTTGCGTGAAGATGTCCTCGAACTGGAGTGAAGTACAAAAAGACATCAGAAAACAGAAAATGTATTGACATGGAAACGAGAGATTGTTTCGGGTGAAAAATGAGAATCATAGAAGTTAATGTGTCATAAAATACATACTTTGTACTGTGTAAGTTCAGATTTCAATGATCTGCATATTTTTCACTAAGGGGCTTGTTAGGTATAAATTATTGTGTAGGTTTTAGCAGTGTTTTGCAATATCAGAGAGTTTGTGGTGTTTGGCACAATAAGCTTCAGGCGGAGGATGTATATAACCTTGTGTTAGTTTATGTAAAAAAAAATTAATACAGGTTCTCTTTTGTAATTAGTAGAATTTGCCCCTGTTTAGTGTTTCCTGATCTTACGTAGCTTTCTGTATATAATATATAGGCATATCTGCCTTCTGGTGAATACAGAATCAGTTTCACAATGTGCTACAAGCTTTTTAAAGAGATTAGAGCTTTTGGGAGGTTTTTGATGTTTTTTTAATGATCTTTCTGAAATCTAATATGGATAGTTTTGAAGAGATTTTTGTAGAGCTTTCACTTTTTACTTGCTCATTTTGGTAAAATTCACTCTAAAAACTACAAAGGTTCTCTTACCAAAATCAATTAGATTTGTCATTAGATTTCAAATTTCACAAGGCCTTTCAACAAACTACTCAAACAACATGCCAAAAAGTTTAAACCAACAAAAAATCTCGTGGTACTGAACACACCCTAAATGTGCATTTTTCATAAATAGTAAAACTGCATATTGTATAAAATATTATTATTATTATTATTATTATTATGCATTTTCTCATATTCTTAAAATGTGCACTTCTTCGGTACAGATATGCACATGATGACATATATTTCTTCATTTTTACCGCCCTTATTGAAATTAAGCACATAAATGTATATGCTAATTCAGATAAACTTAGAAAGAGATAGGTTACCAGTCGAGCAAGACCCACTGATTCAGCATCTGAGCCATTCGTCACTACAGCTTTCTTTGCTGATATTAGCTCATAGAGCACAACTCCAAAGGCATAAACATCTACCTTTGCAGAAACCTCTCCATATTGAGCATACCTGTAAGTATCATCAAATTTCATTTCTACATTTGTAACATCACAAGTACGATGTTGTCAGGAAAGTGCGAACTTCTTAACTCATGGGTGATTTACAAAAAGTTTTGACAAAAGGAATTGTAAAAGGCAAAACTCCAAAACTTATGTCATGAACCACAACTGCAAGTAACAAGCTATATGTAAAAAATGATGCAATCATAGGGTAGGAATCAAGGGATTAGCCTATAATGTTAAAGTATCTTACTCCGGAGGCATATAACCAAATGTACCAACAAGTTTTGTGGTTCCAGCTTTAGTCAGTTTTGCTAATCCAAAATCTGCAACCTGCAAAACTAATAAAATTAGAGAAACTCGCCAACTGATTCATTTCCACTCCGTACTTTTTTTTGTATCAGCACCTTTGCATGAAGGTTCTTGTCTATTAGTATATTGTCTGATTTGATGTCACGGTGTATATATACAGGCACGGTATGTTCATGGATGTATTCAAGACCTTTTGCTGAATCAAGCGCAATTTGCACTCTAGCTGACCACGGTAGCGGATCTCTTCCTGTATAAAGATAATTAAAAATGATAATATACATTCCATTTCCATAACAAGCAGATTAGTAATATACAAACTTTCACCTGCCCCACGTAGGTGCTGACTTAGGTTGCCATTCTCCACAAACTCATAAACTAAGAAAAGAGAACCTTCAGTACAATACCCAATCAAGCGAACCTGTACCAAAGATAACTCATTAAAGGTTCACTTTCAACATCTTTCCTTATCTTTTTTTCTGAAGTTGTTGAAGGAAAATAGAGACAAGCGTAGAAGGCAGATATGTGTATGATCAAATATGAAGCAGCAAATTATTAGCTGATCAAATGCATCTACTAGATAAAAATCACTACAGCACCAACACTCTGACTCTCTGAGATTGTACAAATTAATGAAATAAAAAAAAAAAAAATGAACACCCAAGAAACTGATCATATGTAAACAATAACCAGGACCCCCTCCTGACTGCCTAATTGATGGTGAAATCCTAATATTTGTTTTCTTTACCAATTTAGGTCCTCCATCAAGATTATCATGTTACGACCTTTTATAGAAGGGCTTAAGTGTGTTTGTCAAGTCTCAACTCCTCACAAGGATGATACAATGTTCTTTGCATTTCCTGCAGAGGTAAATTTTTTGACCATTTATTTTGCAATACAGACATATAACCGACATGAGGATTCAGAATTTATGTTTATCTAGTTAGCAGCAGCTCTTTCAGTGTTCCTTTCACCTTAGTGTTGTGTAAGTTACTAAGCGATGAGTAAGTAAAGCACGTTAAACATAGACTGTAACCTAAAAAATAGGGACCAAGCATCAAAATGATAATTACTAGGAACTTGTACAGATGGCATCTATCTAGATGCATACGAAAAGAATAACATAACCTATTCTAGAAGCAACAAACGTAAACAACAATTATAAGTGATGAACATTGGTCAAGAAAGGAAGTGGTATCGTGGCAGTACCAGGTTCAAGTGATGAACATTGGTCAAGACTGTTAGCTCAGCTATAAATACTTTTGACGCTTTCATAGCCATCTTCTTAATCGCTGCTTTCTACACGACAAGATAAGAGATCAAGTAATAAATTTAGGATGCACAAAAATCTTCTTTGCATGTCATTAATATTTATCATGCTAAATAATAACAGCAAAGGTTGACAAGAAGAAAAAGTCAGCAATAAAGAATGGTTTTGTAATACAATAGATAGTGAGTATGAACTATGGATGTAAATTATTGTATTTGTGGAGAATTTGGTTTCCAATCATGGTAGACAAGCAGCCTACAACATACATATATTACAAATCAGTAAACTATAATAACTGTTATTGAGTGTGGTAAGAATCACAACTTTATCCATGATTGCTGATTATTTATATGCAAACAATAAGGTAAAATGCAAACATATCTATAATCATTTTGGACAGAGATATAACCTATTATCTTTTTAAGGAAAAGTGCATTAAGATCTATAACCATTTTGGGGAATAAACATCCCCATGATTTGGTACGGGGAAGAACATTAGTCCTCTCACAAGAATGAGAATATGAAGAGACTAATCACGTGCACACATACCAACCTCGCCTCTTAATTCTGCATAATAAACAGCTCCAAAACCACCTTCACCAATCTTATTGGCCATGCTGAAATTATCAGTTGCATTTGCCAACTCTTCATAGGAGAACTCCACTGATTTGTCTACGGGTATGCCACCAGCATGAGCACTTGTATCCGTTCTGTCTACGGTAATGCAAAAGAGCACAAAAGAAAATGTTCAGAATCTGACTCAAATTAGAGTATCATAGAAGAGTAATTATTGGGGGTATTTCTAGAACAAAATCAGCTATTATTCTATTTCTTGAAACTGTCAAAATATTTTAATTTCCAGAGAAGTGTACTATTAGCAGTTTGTGCAAGAATAGAAAACTTTGAAAACCTCATTGAGAAACAGCTGCATAATAGCATAGAGTAGATAAGCCAAATTATCTGTTGATAAATAAAGCATAAAAATTTCAAAAAACACAGATAATCAGTAAGGAGCAGAGAAACAATGCTACTACCAAAAACTGCTAACTGACTCTCGGCTTTATGAGAATGTAGCAAAGCATCTCTCATCTTCTTTCTTCGAATAAGATATACACAGATCCCTAACACAAGTACTACAACTGCTACAACTGATACAGATATCCCCATAACAGCTCCAACTGAATTCCCGGGTCGCACTAAAGGATAAAATTATAAGTTTAGAAATAGCTTCAGTAATGTATCAGTATCATCGTCCACACGAGTTATCATTTCCAAAATATGAAGCAAATCATTTAGCTTACTAGTCGGAGAGACGGGAGCACCTTCTCTGCTGCAAGAGGGGAAATATTTTTTAAGAAACGTAATAAGTCCCAAAACATTGCGAAGGACAAAGACTACAGATCCTATAAAGCTTGAAAAGTTACCTAGATGGTGTCAATGGACGGAAGCTGCCATTTGTGTCTGGAAAAAACAAGTTGAAAAGCTTGTTGCTAAGTTCAGTTAAGATGATAATAAACAGATCTATGAGGGTGCTTTTAAAGATAAAATCATGCATGAAGAAAATTTCAATGGCTTTTAGACCAACTTTGTTTTTCTTGTCTTATTATCTTTTGAGAAACTGAGTCTTTCTCGAAATATGTAGACATATAACAATGACATGATTCAGTGCCGTAATTTTGGTGTTTCAGTTTAAATTTTGAGTACAATTAAATAGGATACTGAACTAATGGATTTGACTGCATATTTCATCTTGTAACGTAACAACAAACATTGACAGTAACTCTAACTCAGTTCCTAAGAGGAGCTTAAACTGAAATTGCACAAATAATGTTTCCTTTCTTATCCCAATTTGACCAATAAATTGGAACAAGAAGCAAATCAAACTTTCAGGGCATATATACGAATATGATTTAGTCTATTACCACTCTCAAGTCCAAAAACTCTTCCCATCAGACACCCTTTCAGCTCTATTGAGTTATTACAGCTTGGAAAAATTACGTGCCCGAAAGACATTCAGCATTACCAATGGATCATAGCACTATAGTAGTTACTACAGATAAACTCCTAAGAAGATAATGGATGCAGAAAAAATCAAAAGAGAGTTTGAAGTAACTGTTCTGTATAAGAGCTCCAACCTGAAGGAAATTAGAATTCGATATCAAATAAGATATAATCAAGATTCTTGAAATTCTATGTTATACCAGCATGCTTGACATTGCTTGTTTGTCCCAGACCACTTTTCAATAGAAGATAACCATTACCTTTGGTGGGAAGATACACCAGTCCAGTCCCAGTACTAAAATCAACACCAGGATTATAACTCCGCAACAACTGAGTACTTATGTTTCCAAAACTAGCTACGGAGCTCAACGTATCCTCGGGACGAAGAGGATAAGTTATAAACAGCCCGTAGGCATTTGAGACATTGCTATTTCCACAAGAGCAATTCACAGTCACATTGATAGTACTCCCAACAGGTAGATTACCTGCCGAATAGCTATTAAAAGTCTCAAGCCAAGAAGCCGTAGTGAGATTGGCATAGGTTTCAGTTGCAATGGTACTATAATTATCTCCAGATTGGACAGAATACTGAAATATATGAGCCAAGAGATTTCCATTGTTAATACAATCACAAGAAAAGGGAATGTCAATACGTGAGAAAGCCTGGATACTGTTGATATCAGGAAGTTGGGTATTGTAACTAAGAATTTGAGAGAAGGAAGCGTTTAGGTATGTGGAGATTTGGGTTAGGGTTAGCCCTGAAGCGATGTAATATGAAGCTAAAGCTAATTCACAGCCTGTAGTACACTTGGATTCGACCAACAATAACAAGCAAAAGAAACTGGTAAACAGAAAAATCACTTTTTTCTTCAGCGGCATTTGTTTGGTTGAATATCCAAATCAAGGATATAATAAAACCCTAGATTCGACACAGAATTTGGAAATTGAAGTGGATTTTGAGAGAGAAGGTGGATGAACGTTTGACTTGCAAAATAGAGTTGGAAAACGCAAAGAAAATGGGGGGAAGCCATGAATGATTGAATGGGTTGGCCATGGTTGACGGTTGACCTGCTCTGCTCCATCATCAGACGAAAGAGACATCATGGCACGAAAACTACAGTTGACCTAGTAGAAGCTTCTGCTCTGCTTCATCAAACTTCCACCATCATTTCAAAAAGTCACCTTACTTTAGGATCTTATTAAAACAAAACTGCTCTTGGGATAAACTCGATTCGATTCAAGCTGAAATTCAAGTCAAGCCGCTTGGACCTAATCTCTTTGAAGCTAAGAAGACGATTTTGTAGGACTTGAATCTTTTTTCCTCCATGCTCTTAAGGATTTTTTTGCTACTGATAAGCTACTAAGCTGGTGGGTAACCCTCCATTGCCTCCGACTGAAATAGGTACAATATGCGGGAAGAAATTAGAGCTTTGCAAAGCTTTCATCATGACTATCATGATAGAATTTGGGCTTCCACTTCCCTTGATCGACTGGATTCAAGCATGCAGCTTCACAATCTGGTTGGCCGGTCCATGGAATCGTGTTAGTCACCCCCTTTGCGTCCTCTGTCATGCAAGAAATGAAACAGAGCAACAGTTATGGGGTGGGTTTGAGCTTCAAATGTTTAATAATGATTTTTAAATATTTGTTTATCTAACATAATGCCTTTTTTTTTTTATAAATAATGGTAAGAGGATCCCGGGGTAATCATGCCCGTTAGGAGATTGGATGCGGTTAGTAGATTACATGTGTGACGTCGAGATTTGGTTGATCCATATTTCTAGTTTGGTCCGGTCAAACGCAGTCGACTTACTGAGTTGGAGGACCTTCAGTTTGTTGGGGTCGATCATTGTTTGATTACGGCGTTTGTTGAGAGGTGGCACCCGAGGCAAACACATTTCGTATGTCGTGGGTGAGATGGGTATAACGCTGCACGGTGTAGATCATTATGGGACTTGTAGTTGATGGAGATGCATTATTGACTCCCATTGATGATAGTGCTAAGTATGATTGGCTTGTAGAGTCTTTTGGTTTATTTCCAGCGGATGTTAGAGGCAGTGTAGACAACTAATTTGCGAGACTATTAGGAGGACTAGGGTCACAATCATGTTGGGCCTTCCGCAACCTCCCCATTACGCTATTGCATCTACATATTTGCTATTATTCATCTCGTTGGCATTGACAGTCGACAAATCTACCAACATGATGCACACATAACACTCCATGAACCTCCCTCCAATAATTATCCCGACAAACAACATCATCCCTTGTATTTCTAGTCTTGGTGTAGTTATTCTACAAGAGTGTGAAACACTCGTTTGTTACGTAGTCCCGAAGCAAGTCGAATATCGGTATACACACCTTCCGTGGGATCCTTTCCTGTGACATGTCTAAAGAAGCTTGTAACCGCTGAACTTGATCTGTGACCATTAAATGTAAGTTGTCACACACCAACTGAAATCCTCCAACATTCAAAGCTAGTGTTTGTTTCAGCAACTTGTGCACGGACTCACACCTAAAAAAAAGTAATAGATTAATTACAAACCGAACAAAATTTTAACAATGTAGAAGCAAAGGGACATTAATAAAATTATTTACATATTTGTCGTTCTTGTGCCGAAATGATGGTATAAGTCACACCAAGCTCGAACGATTGCCTCCTTGTACGGGGTGAGTCATGTCGTCTTGAGGTAGTTCATTAACCTCGGATATGGATGCCAATAGTTTCTCATTTCCATCAAATGCCGTTGGTAGCTTTCATTGGATCTCGATTCGAACAAGGCATGACAATGGGATATGAAGACAACTTCTACTTCCTTAGAGCGTAATATGACGACCACTCTATTTACAATGTTGCACTTTATATAGAACGAGCACCAGATATGTTTCACCTCGGAAAATACTACACTTAGAGCCCTTATAAGACCTAGCTAACGATCGGTGGCAATCACCTCCGAGATTTTTCCGTAACACAAATAACGGACCCTCCTGAAAGTCCACTAGTAGTGATCTTTATTCTCTCGTGCCATGAATACAAAAGCAACTGCGAATGTCTTTTTTTGTGCTTGTGATACCTACGATCTCCAGCAATGACATATTATTTCTACAAGTAATACAAACCAAGGATTAAGTTCAAATTTGGTAGGAGAAAATGTTTGAGTTTATGAAACAAAGTAAAAGTGCGCCTTCTTACTTACTTATTGGTCTTATATGTCGAGTCCATCACAATAACATAGGAAAACATTTTGAGCAAATGCCTTAAATCGGGATGTGAGATAAAGAAATCAACCACCACATCGGAGTTCGGACATCTCCTTGTGTACACATAATATCCACATTTCGTCAACGTATGAAGTGCTTGTTGTAATGATCTTCTTCCTTTGGCTTGTTCCATTCTAATTTTCAAACCGTGTTGTAAACTTGTGGATGGTTGTGACATTGTCAGAATCCTCTAATTGCACGAATTTTAAAATATGTTTTGGTTTTAACTTGGAACCCATTTCATGATCCACCTTTCGGGCCTACGTGGGAGTCAAATGTCTTGCATATGCATGACCCCTTAACACCGAGGGAATTACGTGGTTGTGGATTCCACACACAACCCGTCTAAAACTAATCCGACTTCTTTGAATTTTTTTTCCGGATAGAACTTGGAACTTGATCGGGATCAACATCTTTCTCCTTTCTAGGTTCTCTGTGTTTATCACATGTCAATTGTAAGATACGAAACCCCGTCTATCCAACCATGATTTTTATGGCCAACACCATATTCGTTGAGTTTGCCACATACCGAGTCCAACCCAATAAGTTTTCTCTATACCGGAAAATGTCCATGGAGCTCAAATTTTGACGAAAAATCGGTACTGGTTGCACGATAATTTCCATAAAATCCTAAATAAAATAAGATTGAGTATTATTTCTAAATTCAGATATCATATTCTTAAATGAGTAAAACTAATCCAACTAATTCAACAATTCCCGTTTTCTATTCTAACATGTCTAGAACTAGTCCTATTAATTCAACAATTTCGGTTTGCAATTCTAACACGTCTAAAACTAATTCAACTAATTCACTAATTCCCGTTCTCTACTCAAACACGTCTAAAACTAATCTCACTAATTCTACAATTCCGGTTCTCTATTCTAACATTGTCTAAAAGTAATTAAATAAAATCTAAATTATACACTTCCTTCAAGTTGTGCGATAAGTTCTTCCGGATCACTATATCTATCTATTTTGAATGGCATATTAGAGATTTCACCATTGGATTCTACATCGCCTTCTTTTGAAAACGTCGGCATTTGAACGAGCTTTTACGTAATTGTTTATAAACGTTGTAGTGATTTCGGATGAGAATATTTAGATGTTTGGCATGTACATATAAGCTCGTAAATGAATAACGACTAATTTTCAACGTCTAATTTCCAACGGCTATTTTCAAACGTATAACGACTACCTTGAGGCAAACTCGCAATCCGGATGCGTCCAAAGGTGGGGCGGACTCGGAGTCCACCCCACCTTTGGACATAATTAAAATGGAAGTGAGTGAGGTTCGAATCTGAATCCACCTTATAACTTTATTGTATGAAAGGAACATGTCCTAACTTACAGCTTCATAATTTTGGCAAATCTACTAGCATATATTCCCATTAGAGCATTAACTTAAAAGTTGATATTTTAATTGATTTTTTTCCATCTATATTCAAAGGGTATAAGTTAAATTCTAATAATACAAATATTTGACAATTGTTAAGTTTAAAACTAAGATATATATATATATATATATATAT
>BSUD01000001.1:4977192-4988556 GCA_033239045.1 Fagopyrum esculentum
AAAATATATATATATATATATATATATATATATATATATATATATATATATATATATATATATATATATATATATATATATATATATATATATATATATATATATATATATATATATATATATATATATTGTAAAATAGGGTTTTCAACATATAAAGTACAAATTAACAAAATCATTATTTAATTTGAGATGTTAATGACCCTAATGGCCAATTAATAAATCGGTAACATATTGATGAATTAGTTATGTCATCTTCCTTTGTTTATTTTGAATGAAATCCTAAAATTTAATTTAAAAACTAAATGAAATTTTACCAAAAATTTATGTATCTTATTTTTGTGATAAATGGTAAAAGTTATGTTACCGTTTTCGTTTATAATAAGTTTGTTTTTATGTCCGAAAATAATGATTGGTATTTTTGAAATATTTTATGTCGATATTTACGAAAATTGAGATGATAAAATTGAGATATTTGTTCATCGGTTATTTTAAACATGGTCATTATTTTATATTAAGCTATTTTATATTACGACAATAGAAACCACTTATAATTAAGTGTGGGTTTAAATCGGATTAAGGTACCCTGGTTAGTTATTTATTTGTTTTTCCATTGGCTTTTTATTCCTCTTCTCTTTCGAATCTCTTTTTTCCTCGATATATTATATTCAACACGGAGTATTTGTTCCATACGAACATCTTTAATAACCAAAGAATAAAATGGCCCATGACTATCACAATTCCTTTGTCTTTTGTCATATGTGCTAAAAAAAAAGTGAGCCCACTAATAAAATTCTTATCTTAACTCATGCAACATCTAGTCCTGACTCGATCATCCAAGTTACAAACTATCTCTATAAATACTTCTCTTATCACAACGCTTCTCTAACAAACTACTCATACATACAACAAACATTCTACCTTCTTGATCATGGCTCTCTCACACAACCGCGGCCCCTTTGGTAGACAACAAGAAATCTTTGATCCGTTTTGCCAACCTCAACACTTAAACTTTCCGAGAAACCCGTCCCCATGGGACACACATGTATTACTACCACCGTTGCCTTTGTTTCCACCGTCAGCCTTAGGGTTCTCGGCTAGAAATAGGATTGAGTACGAGGAAACACCCGACACCCACTTCTTTAGAGTTCAACTCCAGGGCAATGAGGATGTGAAAGTGTGTGTGGAGGACGGGAGAGTCCTCCACATAAGTGCTAGAGGAGCCGGCAAGAGAGAGGAGAGGCAGGACGAAAGGGGTTATTATAAAATGGAGAGTAGTTGTGGAGAGTTTGCGAGTAAGTTAACATTGCCAGATGATGCTAAGGTTGAACTATTGAGGAGTTTCGTGAAGGATGGGATGCTTATGGTGACTGTTCCTAGGGAGAAATCGAGGTTAACTAATGGTTTATATCCCAACAGAGCCTATTAAAATGTCACATATTTTATAGTAACTTTTTTTTTCAATAAAGCGTTTTTTAAAACGCGAAGAGTGTTATGTCTACTTAAAAACAAAACAATCAGGCTAGCTACCATGACTAAGTATAACTTGTTGGGCTATATGACATGATGTTATGGGTGTGAACGGGTTCGACTCCCTGATGTCCCGTTATATATAAATATGAATATTTGGATCTATAGCTATGAAAAAAGCATATGTAGCTTGTTTTATAAACGTGTAATTGCTTATGAATAAAATAAAACAGGGAGAATATATGTATTTTTCTATATAAATCTTCGTTTTCGTCTATTTGTTGAAGCTCATTTTGGATTGCAAAGCGAGGATCGTGTGTGTAGAAGAGCATATGCATGCTATTCTCAAACCCTAAACACTTAAGTCTAGTGAGATTGTTCCATCCTAAAAATTAATTGACAATCGAAAGAATATTACGCTGACTTTATCTATACTAAATTCGAAATCACTCAATTTTAGATGTATAAACTTATACAAGAGACAATGTTATTTAGTAATGTTGATTTTTGTAGCTATTAATCAATAATTAAAAGAAGTTACTCTTACCTAGGATCGCTCGAATTCCGGTTCGGAATGAAAATTTGGACCGAATTAGACCTGGACTGGTTTGAACTAGATCTGGACCTGGACCGAATTTGTAGGTCTAGTTCTAACTCGGACCAGTTTGGCAATTTTTTTCTAATTAAGGGCTCAATGTTGGGCTCAAAAAGCCCAAAGAAGTATAAAAAAATTTGGTTCAACCGATATAGGTCATACCGGACTGAATATTCGGTTCATGTCCTGTCCAATAACAAATTTTCGGTCTAGGTCCAATTTGAATGAAAAAAAGAGAGAAAAGGGGGACTGGGTAGGGTTGGACACAAGTTCATAACCGAATCTAAAAAACGAATTAAAAACCGTTTTTTGTGAAAACAAGAATTACAACCGAAACTAAAAAAATAAGGTTAAATATATAAGAAATGGACCATAAATGTAATAACAAAAAAAGTATAGTTCACAATGCATATCCTTGATTGCACCTTATACAAATCAATTTTCTTCAAGTTGAGTTTCATCGTATTAACCAAATAACATCGATGAACTAACATAAGGGAATTAAAACATAATACATACATTTATATAGTTACATAACACAACATTGTATAGACGAAGTATTTCTATGGTATCAATATGATTAGCTTACAGTCCAAAGCTACTTCAAAAGGAGATCATAATCTCAAATCTGAAGAAAATTCATATGGTTTTTTCCCATTCCTAACCACATTTACAAATGGCCTTAAATATACGTCGAAAACGTACCTTATAGTACTCATCTTCCGAGCCATCTCGACTTACACCATGTTGTTCGAAGTCAATGACGCTGAAAGGGCTCGGATCGCTTCTCCGACCGTTAAGTATAGAGATCCCGGTTTCGTTAACTCGTGTGTTTCTTCCTCGGCTCTTTGCAGTTTATCCATCACCTCCCCAAGTGGATTAACTAACACTAGCTGCATGAAATTAAGTAGTTTAAGTCAACTTTGACTAACAAATATAAACATGGTTTAGGATATATATATATATAGAGAGAGGTTGACTCCCATGTAAGCAGCTCTTACCATGTAAAATGAGAATAAATTGTATCCGTTAAATTGTTAAATAGATGACTGAGATTAGGCGATATTGAAGGGGAAAAAATCGTGTTATTAATGAAAGAAATATTCGCCGGACCTGACTCCATATATTCGGCGATATAGTCATATATATTCGGCGGTATAGTCACATATATTCGGTGTTTACATGTTTACATGATAAGAGTTGTTTACATATGAGTCAAGTTATATATCTATATCTATATATATTGGTTCGGGTGGGGAGACTCCTTGTGAAGAATTTATTTTTTAATCTTTTTTTTTACTACATAATTCAGTTTTTTTTGTACTTGCCTTGAGGCCTTTGCTCTCCGAGGTCCTATGGAGCTCGTTTAGGAACGAGATTCCGCTTGTATCAATCGCGGTCACAGCTGAAATTTGTAAGGAATAAGAATGTTTTTTGCTCGAGTTTCGGAAAAATGGAAGCAAGATGAAAGACTATAGTTTAGTAACATACCGGATAATTCAAGAACTATGAATTGAAGGTTTGAACGTCTTTTTGTTTGGTTTTCCTCTACTTCCGAGTCTTCTATCCACCTTGAGATTCTGTACATCATTCGCGATATATATATTTGGCAAGGTAAATTATAATGAATCAATATAACGTGGGATCCACATGTCTGTAGTGCATTAAACTCTTTATCATGTATATAAGTACGTACCTTTCGGTAAGATAAGTGATGTTAGCAAAGTTTATAGGAGCTTCGACGCTTAAGATGAGGAAACCGGGAACCCTAATAGCCTCATTGTATTGTCGGACGTCGCGGTATATGTTAGTTCCAGGGACGTTTCCTAAAACGACAGTTTTCGGTCTTGTGATCTGGAGCAACACCTTGAAAATCGACAATCCGACCTGAACCCGAACCATAAATTGGTTAATATAAAAGAATGTACTCTGAGTTTATTGTTATTTCTTCCTTGTCAACGTTTTTTTCGTAACGTTTTGTGTTGTGTTACAATACAAAAGTAAGATTTTAAATGATTTAAGAGTAGTGTTACCGCAATGGCTAGGCCAACTTGGACAGAGATGAAAATGACGCCAAAAAACGCGCAAAGCGTGACGAGGAAATCAAACTTGTCGACTTTCCAGATACGATAGGCTGCTGGGAGATCGATTAGTCCTATGACCGCGGTCACAATAATGGCCCCTAAGACGACGTTGGGAGTGTATTGAAAGAGCGGCATTAGGAAGAGAAGCGTCACCATAACCGTCACCGCCATGACTATGTTTGACACCGCGGTTTTGGCCCCCGCGTTGTGGTTCACTGCTGATCTCGAAAACGCTCCTAGAATCCACAAGGATTAGGGTTGAAGTTGGTGATTGATTTTGTTATATATATGTGTGTGTTTTTTTTATAGTAATTGATTAGAGTACGTACCGGTGGTAACGTAGCAAGAAGTGGAAGAGCCAACCATGTTCATGACACCAATAGCAATCATCTCTTTGTTACCATCCACTTTGTAATTCTTCAATGCTGCAAATGTTCTTCCTACTGCTATTCCTTCCTACAAGATGTTCATGACACCAAAGCCGTAAAGTTTGTATTAGATTTGATTCATATACTGATAAAATTGATAGAAAACCGTTCGTTGCGAAAATGACCGTGAAATATGAACCGGGCCCGGAAACCAACTTTCAAAGTCCACGCCAGAACCCAATGTTCAAAATACTTTTTACATCAAGACCCAACGTGAGAAAAATTCATTCATGTCAGCATTTTGACGTAGGTGATTAGTCTCCGCAACAACTCCTACATGAAATTTTCACCTTGGCATTGACCGTCAGTCTACTAATCATACTACGATGTGAGATCAATTGATCCACGAGAACACATAAATTAAATTGAGTTTTATTAGAAACCAATAAGCCTCCGTTTGGTTGCAACCTTGAAAACGGAAACGGAAACGGAATGAAAATGAATTTAGTCCATATGTGCTCCTTGTTCATGAATTATTTTGGAATCATTCCTTGTGATCTCATGAAATATGTATTTGCTTTCCCTATTTTGTTTCCCTACAGGGTATCAAATGTAATCAAATTCTACCTCTAATTAGTTCAAACCACAAAGAATGATTCCAAAAAGTTTCATGAACAAGGATATATGTATAGACTAGATTTATTTCCATTCCATTTCCGTTTCCGGAGTTTAAACTAAACGGGCCCTGAGTATAGAAGGAATAGTCAAACGACTTTATATACTAAACTATATGTTTATTATCAATCCGAAACCGAAAATGTTGGTAGGACTGAATCAAGTCCCATTTTAGAAAGATTTACGATAAGTTAACTTACGGTGAGAGATAAGATGCCGGTGATGATGCCGGTTTTTATGACGAGACCAAGATGGGCGCCATGGAAATACAACATGTTCACTGAAGGTGGGTTTAACCCTTGTTGTAATTTCCCAATCTGCAGTAAATTTGATTCAACCATACAAAAAAACCAAACCCTAAATATACAAAGGGAAAAAAATATCAAAAGAAACAACAACTGAAACCCTCCAAAGCACTTATAGGACCAAGAAAATGACATTTAGTCTTGACGTATATGTCCATGAAATAATCATAGAACAAAATACAAGCACATAATAGTAAAAAAACCAAATATATGGGCCATTCTTGAAAATGGAATTTAGTGAGAAAGAGAGAGAGTGAGGACTCACGATACTGATACCATGGTGCTGCGCTTTGAAGATGAACACCAAAAGAGTTGATAAAATGACTGATAAAAGTGGAGCTCCAGCTGATACCCAAAATAGCTTCGGTCTTCTCATGCTCTAAAATTTACAATTTTTGTCATAATTAAATAAAATAATTTATTAAATTTGGGTTTGAAAAGATGGGATAATAGTGTATTAAGAATAGTAATTGAATTTGAAGTAAATATAAGATTTTGAGTATTATTTCAAGGCTTTTGTTGATGATCAAATAAATTTGTATTTAGTCTTTATGCCTATATTAATAGATAATTAATAAAGTAGGCTTAGAAAAAGAATAAAATATGTAACCATAAAGTTTTGAACTTTAGTTGATTGTTATAAATATTCTCTCACCTTCTCTTCTTCAAATTGGACAAATAATAAGTTATAAATTATAAAATTTATTTTTTAAAATAAAATTATTTATCCAAAATGTAATATCCAATGTATGCTAACTGAAATCTAATATCGAAATTTTTACACGTATAATAATGTCCGAATCTAATATCCAAATTAAATAAAGAAAAACCCTTCACCCAATTTCCTATTTTTTGTTAACAATGAAAAATATTATATTGTAAACAATGAAAAATATTATAGGCCAATTTCATTAACTACCCCTTTTACAAATATTAATTTATTATGTAGGCTCATAGCATAAATATATTTAGTTAATATACCCCTAATAGAGTAATAGTGATAAAGTTAATTAAATTGTACAAATCAGAAGGGTTACAAAACAAAGTCTTACAAAAAAGAGTTTACTTTACCGAATTCTTTCAATTATTATATTGTTCCTAAAAAACCTAATTATAGGACCCATACTTATATAACTTTTGATAAATATTATAAATGCATGAATTATTGAAACAATTTGGTTTATTAGGCTTTTTCTAATTTTGTGTTTAGTAAATATACCCCTTGAGAGAAGAGTGCGTAGAGTTTGAAAATAAATACAAAAGGTTGGGGTATATTTACTTAATTGAAACATTAAAAATGCTAGTTATTACTCTAGTTTTTCAAAAAAATCTATTTATCAAAATTGCCCTGAATTATTTGGTTAAGATTCTAAAATTTTTAGTGACTTATGGAGATGGACTTCATTGTGGTTGTGGCCCATTAAGGCATTAGGCAATACCCCTTTTATTATCAAATCATTCATCTTTTGTGTTGTATATTGACATCTAGTTGTAGCACTATTACATTTGTGGTCCAAATAGTTTTTTTTCAATTTGCAATTTTTTCCGTCCGTTTTGATAAATAAATAAGTTTGTTCAATCATCGATATGTTTCATCTATTCAATAAGTTTCTATTATTCATCTCCGATAAGTTATATCTTTCTAAACATATCTTATAATTGACTTACAAACTTCGTAATTCCATTCCGAGAATTTTCTCTATACTTTTTTTCACACATATAGTCACGAGATTTGAATATTTTGATAATACGTGAGGTATTTAATACTACTTTGTCATTGTCGATTCATCCTCAATCATTTCCCTTCAACCTTATAAACTCACTTTATCGAACATCCCTATATTAACCGGATCAAGGTTCATCATAACCCGACCCTTTATAATGAAATAAAGGAAATGACTTTATTTATATAGGATAGTAGTCCAATTTAGACACAAAAGTGCTTTAAAATGATGAAGACATACAAAAATATAGCAATCACTCATGTAGTTATCATAACATCATTTTAATGTGTTGTTATCTTCCTATGTGTTCAATGTTAACTCTTACTGACTTTGAGTTGACATGCTTTCTATCCACCAAATGAAGATTAGGTCCCATCATCCTTCTTTTCGGTACAAAAGAAGATGCCCTTTCGGTTTAACTTTAGGTGAAATTCAAGAAAATATAAACAAATTCATTAACTTTTTTAACTTGGTCGACGGTGCCCCGTTCGGATAAACGATTTTAGGGTTAGCCTGTTATAGGAGATGGGTTGTTCGGACTCCGGTCGAGCTTGTTCACTATCTAAACGAATCCAAATAAACAATTTAAAGTTCGATTAAAGTTTAGGCTTGATTTATTTTTAAATGAGACGAGCTTGAACAAGTCAAAGTTCGGCTCGTTTGACTAAAATAATACTATAGAGTTGTTATGTTAGGTGGCACTCGGACTAGGCTCAGGAAAAAGTCTGGCTCGACGTCTTGCACTTTCTAAACGAGCCAAATATGAACACATATTAAAGTTTGTATACTAGTGTTACTCCACATCCATATGGATCGTCATGGACTCAAACATGTTCGGGTGGCTTACCCGGCTTGAAAACATACTTTCTATTGTTTATTTATTTTAATAATTAAAATATATATTAAATATAACGTATGACGGTGACATTCGAGACTTCATGGTAAGATTGAAGATACCACAAAGACTTGAGGTATGAAATTTACACACGGTCCGAGTTGACAAAAAAAGGGGTAAGAAAAATGATTCAACCTTCCGAGTTTGTGTTTGCCTTGTTGTGTTAAATTCCAACATAGATGGACTGTAGAGTGGGGGTCGTGTTCATACGAGTGTACATGTGTCTTAGATCCAAGCACAACAAGTAAACTCGGTGAGATTCCATCCTAAAATCAATTGATAATAGGAGGAGGAGTTCACTAACCTTATACGGGGTATGTTCATTTGGAGGGGATTACAAAGGATGGTGGGAATGAAGGAGGTTGAAATTTATGATAAAGTTTCAACCTTGTGAGGTGAATTATGGGAATGATGAGGTTGAAATGGGAAATTATCAACCTCCACTTGTAATGTCGAACAAACCCATATTAGGTTGGTTCTCCCTATTATTATCGACGTGGAAACATTTAATCCACGTGTTGATTTATATTCAATATCATAAAACTTATTGAAGAATCTCAATTTTTCGGACTTAGGGTGGGTTCATTAGAGCTTTTGTGTTAGATTATTGAAGAGTTCTAAGAATTTTAGAAATGGGTATTATGTGTGAAGATTAGAGTTTTATAGTAAATTTTTGGTAATTTTTGTTAAGAGATTTGAAAACTATATGAGAAAGATTTTTTAAATTTTTTTTCATTATCTTTGAATATTTTTCTTTTGTTAGAAATACCATGCTAACCTACTGTTGTAGTCAGTTATTTATTTATCTTATATCTATTAAAGCAGAAGTCTCTATTGCCACGTGTCAACTCAGGTTTCTCGAAGCCTAAAAAAAATATTTTAAAAAGTGATTTCTAAATGTTAATATAAATTGAAAATTCATTTCTAAATTTATAAATAAATATTTAAATAAATATTTTTATAAAATAGTTTTTAAACTTTTACGAATTTTTTTTTACCAACAAGCATATCTTAACAAATCAATATAAAAATATAATTAATTAAAAGAGATAAATACTTAAAAGATAATTAAAAATCATAATATTAATTATAATTTCATATTTTGGATTTTTATTTTACAAAAATATACATATAAATTTTTAAGTATTAAATATTTATTAAAACTAAACCCGCACAAAGTGCGGGTAATACACTAGTTTTTAACTTGTTCTTAGTGATAATTTATCATATAAATATACCTACAAATCTACCTTCTCAAACCATTATTGGACATTTTATTAAATTTTTATTTAAAAAAAACTTCAAATATTTAAAAATCTTAAATTATCCAAAATTCTCGCTTTATCAAAATACATTAGTCACATATTCATAAAACTATATAGTGGTTACCATACACTCTTTTCTCTCGTACTTAGAATCTAATCTTATTTAATGGTCACATGATTGCTTGTCATCTCACCTTAATTAATTAAGTTTTTATTAAATAATTTATTTTTGGTTTTTCTGATAAAGCAAATACAAAATCTATGAAAACGGACAATAAACTTCTTTCTTTGTAGAGCATATTATGAGAGCATAATAACGTGTCCAACTTTTTTCGGTGTCGTATTAATTTGGCATTTTTCTATAATAATATATAAAATAAAAAAATATTAAAAAGATAAGGAGGAATTATTATTATATAAATGTAATCCCATAAGTAGAAAAGAAAGACGTACCACGTGCCTTGCAAGAAGAAGAAAACACAGGAAACAGATCGACATGACGATAGTTTGCCATGACCACTGCAACACCAACACATTCATATTCAATTCAATTCAATTCAATACACAACTCTATCATAATCATTTTATCATTAATACAAAATTACATTTCTTACGTTTTCTATGTGAACGTGTGACACAAAACCACTCACAATTTACATTTATTTTATTTATGTAAAATCACTCACGACCGTTTGGTTAGAGTGAGAAATAGAAACGAAATAAAAAATGAGATAAAACTCGATTATTTTGACCGTTAAAAATGGTAAAACTCTTTAATCATTTGAACTACTCGGATTCAACTCGTGCAATCACATTCCAAACGATACAATATGAATACATTTTCTAGAATTTGACTCGACTTATTTATAAACACGTTGTTAATTTATCTTCTTATATTCTTAAAATAAATTAGGAGGAGTAGTCATAGAACTTTATATATGTTAAATTAACACAGTAAGTTTCATTCTAAAACCAATTGACTATAAGAGGAGTAGTGATACTATCATATCGTCGATGTGGGTATTTCCACGTATACGCTGAAACCGAACATGTTAAAACCCGACTTAAATGACGTCCTAACCTATATATATATATATATACACACACGTTTGAAGAGTAGTCAGGGCAGTAGAAACATAGTAGGACAAAAAGTTATAATGAAACCGATCGAATTGAATGGGATGTAGTTGACACTTCTGCATTAAAACCTAATCAAACCCATGCATTCAAATCTTTTATATCACAACGTTGACTTTGATTTCCTCACCTCTTAATTAACAACCGCTGTCTTTTATATATATATATATATATATATATATATATATATATATATATAAAAGACAGCGGTTGACACGTGTCCCAATTTAATTTTATTTTAGAAGAAAATATATTTTGAATATTTTTAACTATCGTGTTATAAGTTTTGCACTATTCTTTTATAAACTTTGAATTATTCTCATATAATTCATGAACTATTACTTTTTAATATATTATATCAAATTATTTATAAATTAATCGTTTATATGTTATGAACTATTCTATTATAATTCATGAACTATCCTTTCATAAGTTATGCACTATCCTTTATAAATTTTACATCGTCATTTTCATTCGTTAAAAAAAAATTGGGATACGTGTCAGCCGCACAACCTTATCGGAAATTAAAAGCAGTACGTAAACAGTATATTATATATATATATATATATATATATATATATATATATATATATATATATATATATATATATATATATATATATATATATATAACCTTAAAATAATGGGAAAATGTGGTGTGTCACTTTCTATAGAGCGTACGTTGAAAAAAGCATAGAAAAGTGTTTTTGGTGAGAATTGTGGTTGCTAGATTGTGTTGTAGTTATTATTCTTTAAACTAAATATGTATAAGCAAGCATAATTAGAAAAAAAGAAGGGATAAGATAAGCTTTTAAAGAGTTAAAGAAGAAGCAGATGGGCACTTGGCAA
>BSUD01000001.1:4992692-5008120 GCA_033239045.1 Fagopyrum esculentum
TAACCCTTCTATTTTAAATAAATAATAATAATTGATGTTTCTTATTGTTATATAAGTGTAAGTTTTAAATTTTATTTACTGAATTTATTTTTTTAGTTTCTTTTTATTTTTTTTGACTTTTTTAATTTCTTTATTTTTTTTTATTTCTCATACCGGAAAGTTTCATACCAGAAATTCAGAATTTTTTCATACCAGAAATTTTCATACCAGAATTTTTTCATACCAGAAATTTTCATACCAGAATTTTTTCATACCAGAAATTTTCATACCATAATTTTTGCATACCAGAAATTTTCATACCAGAATTTTTTTCATACCAGAAATTTTCATACAATAATTTCGTACCAGAAGTTTATACCAGAAATTTTTTCGTACCAGAAGTTTATACCAGATTTTTCATTTTATCTTTTTTTTTATAATTTTCTGGTATGAATTTCTGGTATGAAATACCAGAATATTTTTTTTGTTTTCTTTTTGTTCTTTTTTATTTTTTTTATAATTTAAATACCATTATTTACATACCGGATTTACATACGAATTTACATACATGAATTCACATACCGGAAGTTAAAAAATACATATCTTCACCTTCCTTATTAGCATTTATTTCCTCCTAAACTAACAGACTTCTCCTTCTCATTCACATGTAAACAATTGCTCCATCTAAACACTAACATGTGCCTCCATCTAAACAGCTGAATTGCACGATCAGCAAAGCCATTAACAACAAGCCCTGTTATGATTGAAGTCCATGACAAAGAATCTGTCTCTTTCATTTCCTGAAACACCTGCAGTGCCTTCCCAGCTTCCCCGCATTTGGAGTACAAATCTATCAAAGCATTACCAACGTGAATGTCCTCTCTTATCCCGTGTCTACTGATAAGTTCATGAACTTCCTTGCCAACATTAAGCAGCCCTAGATGAGAGCACGCTGAAAGAACACTAGCCACAATAATCTCATCATGCTCAACCTTTGCTTCTATCATCCCTTGAAAGAGCTTCGCCATAGACCTCCTCGGCGGTGGGGTGGTATTTCTTGTCCACATCCAAGACGATTTGGTTGTCGACGTTTCCGGCGCCGGAGGTGATCCAGCCGCTGTTGGCGGATCTGGCAGCATAATCTTTATTAAGTACTGAGATAAGTTGTTGGAAGAAATATCTAGCCTAATGATTAAGAACAAGTATTAATGGTAGTCAACTAGCCATACAACATTAATCATTTGAAAAAATGAAATCTACAATTTATAGTGCGCATCGTGAGACAACTTAAAAATCCCAAAGCAAGAAGCATCTAGGTTACTTGATAACACAAAAAGAAGCAACTATAAGATCAAATTAACACTTCCTGTGGCATATTCCATGACTATAGCCAGATGCGTAGGCTTCAAAACCACCTATTAAAGAAGCAGCTATAAGATCAAATTAACAATATTTGTTGAGCTATTACATACAAAAACAGAAAAATCTGTGAAACAAAAGTTGAACCTCCTTGAAGCGAATTATGTTAGGATGCCTAAGCAATCTGTGATTTATGATCTCCCTTGCAACATTCTCGTCAAGAAAAGCAGGGAATAATTGCACAATTTAGTTTGAAAACCTAAAACAGTAGCAGATTGGGTAGAAGAAAAAAGCAAACCTTAGGACCACGCTCGATATATTTCATGGCGACAAGCTCTTTGGTGGCCTTGTTCCTCCTAAGACGAGCAACACCAAAATTGCCTGATCCTATGTCCTTAACAAGCTCGTACTTGTCCATTGTTTGGCCCCTTGGTATCCTCCTCCACGAAAAGAAGAGAAAATTAAGAGACCTCCGAATCTGAAAGGGAATCAAAGAAAGACTTGATTAAAATGTCGAAAGAGATGAGTAGAAATCCTCAAAGTAGAGAAGAAGCTCGAGGATAGGGTGCATACCAGAGAGATTAGGGTTTGGTAAGCAGAGAAGAAGTAGAGAGAATCTAGAAGCGTAGGGGAGGGGATCGGTGAAGGAGAAATGAGAAGTTTAGGGTTGGAAGATTCAAATAAAGTGGGGATGAAATTGGGGGAATCGGCGGTTTGAGAGACAGAGAGGTATGTGTGGGAAAATGAGGATTCAATCTCATATAACTTCATCCTCCGACATGGGAGCATCGTCGGATGGCTTGCGGTTGTCTTCGATGTCCTCTTCGTCGCCATCGCTGGGATCTTCTCTGTCGCTGGGATCTTCGTCGCCATCGGATGGTTTTGCTGGAGTGTTAAAAGTGGCGGTTGTGGCGAAGGTGGAAGAGCGGTGAATAGGAGAGAAGAGCTGCAGGTAGGGTTTCACGGTTAAAAAAAAATTTGGGGTACGTTAACTTAATTGTAAAACTTAAAAAGCCTAGTTAGTAGATATAAATAAAAAAAAGCCTAGTTACCTAATTGACCCATGTATAAATTGGTAAATGTATACTAATAGTCATTACATTTATTTTAAAAAAAACTCAATCTTACTTAAAATTCTTCTTTTTTCTTATACAATCAAATTTTCTTTTTACAAATTAATGGTAACATATATATTTTTGAGAAAATTGGTGTAGAAGGGCCCTTTTTGTATCCATGATACAAAATAGGCCCCTCTATTTTTCTTCCAGAAAATAAAGCTAAAAGAAATTATAAAGCATGGTTAATAAGGTAGCTAGTTAAGGGCAAATTAGTAATGTAGCATAATAACTGCCTAAAATTTAAAGATAATTAAATTTAAAAAAGGCAACTGTGTGATACGGATCTGGCGTTCCTTCTTCTCTCTTAATCATTTCATCCAAAAAGGAAGCGTCATTCTACAGCTCCATAGTATCGTGCGATTCTGCAACTGCAACCTCCATCTTCAAATCTTCAACTTCGACCTTCTTCAACATCTTCGTTGATCTATTCTTTGTTTAACGACAATCAATCCTTGTAAGTATTCCAAATTCTCTCAACAATATACCATTTTAATGGCTTCGATTTTCGTTCAAATCGAAAACAGTTGATGAACGTTTTCCCTAAAATCCATACTCAAAACCGCCATTGTTGATCTGTAACTACATGGCCTTAATTTTGAAATTATCCATTTCTGTGAAATTTATGTATTCGAATCAACAGTGATGAAAGATGATGTACATAATTTTAAGCAGATACATAAAAATCAACGCCACATAAATTTAACAACTACATAATATTAGCAGATACATAAATTATGTTCGTCACCTTCGTCATTACTGACACATAAATTTAACAACTACATAATATTAGCAGATACAAAAATTATGTTCGTCACCTTCATCATTACTGACACTCAGCACATAAAAATCAACGCCACATAAATTTAACAAATACATAATATTTAGCAGATACATAAATTATGTTCGTCACCTTCGTCATTACTGACACATAAATTTAACAACTACATAATATTAGCAGATACATAAATTATGTTCGTCACCTTCATCATTACTGACACTCAGCACATAAAAATCAACGCCACATAAATTTAACAACTACATAATATTTAGCAGATACATAAATTATGTTCGTCACCTTCGTCATTACTGACACATAAATTTAACAACTACATAATATTAGCAGATACATAAATTATGTTCGTCTTCTTCATCATTACTGAGATACATAATTTATGTATCTGCTAATATTATGTAGTTGTTAAATTTATGTAGGGGACCACGTTTACAAGGAAATTATATTTGATATCCTAACAACATCCTAATTTGTAGGGGACCACGTTTACAAGGAAAGTGTATTTGATATCCTAACAACATCCTAATTTGTAGGGGACCACATTAAATAACCATATTTATTTAAAAAATTGCCACATCATATTAATTTGTAGGGGACCACATTAAATAACCATATTTATTTAAAAAATTGCCACATCATATTTTTTATTTCCAGCAGGGGTATCAATTTATTTGGGAATTAATCTTTATCATAAAATTACTAGGGGTCTACTTTATCTACATTTTTACAAAAAAGACTAGTTAATCTACATTAATACATAATTAGCCTACTTCCCCTTTTATCTCTATATTTTTTGCATTGTTGAGTTAAAAAAGAACTTACTTCATCCAATTTTTATTAAAAAAATTATTAGTGCTTAAAATAATTTAATCTAAATAAGAATTTTTTAGCATAAAAAAAACTAAAACAAAATAGTATAATAGACATGTAAAAACTAAATAATTAGAATCACACTCTTATTTACTTGTTTAATTATTTTCTTTATTTTAATATTTTTGGCTAGGGATCTTCCTGGTAAAACATAACATTTTCATTGATTTTTCTATTGGATTTTTATTGAACACATAATAAACTAGTGGTTAAAGTGAATTTTTTTTTTCTATTTTTTTATTTATTTATATTTTGGGTGGGAGGTGTAGATGTAAAGTATGAGTGAAACGTTAATTCATATGCTATTTGAAGTAAAAAAGTTAGCTTTAAAGTTGAATATTGGAATATGTTATATCATAGTTTTGGGTTGTAAACTTATGATGGTTGAGATGAAATGATAGTCAAATACGTATGTTATATATACCATTCAAAGGTGCAACTTAGTGGAATTGTACCAAATGCCATTCTTGTAACTATAGGGACTTGGACGGCTTAAATAGAATTGTCACTTGTGAAGATAATGTCAAATTAATGGCATGGTCTAATAAACTCGATAACTTTACTAACATACGGTCACATATTCGGAAATAACTCGATAATTTTACTAACATAAGATAATGTCAAATGCCATTTTAAGCCTATTTGGTTTAGGTTATTGGTTTATACTCAGGTATAGAGACCACTTCCTTTGTTTTTGTGGCCTCCAAGGCCTAGTCTTGAACCCTTTAAGACAATATATTGTGCGACAGTGGAATAGTTGATATGGACGTTGGTTAAACTTAAAGATACTATTCCTAATTTCAATCTTTCTAGTTTTACTGTTAAGAACACCGTCCCCCTAAAGCCCAACATGCTTTGACGAATGTTGTTTTTGGTAAGACAATGCAAGGGATGGAAGCGACTTTTGGTTTGACCCTTAGACTAAAAATAATTTTTAAGTGTCTGCAGTCTGCACATAACCAAGACATCCTTCTTGTCATCCATTGATGGTATTGGACAGTGTATGTCTTCTATTGAGTATCGTCCGTTCTTTAAGTATAGGCTTCAGATTTCTTTGTTTCTGATTGATGCGATTTGTCTTATGCTCAATTTGTCTTATGCCCAATTGTCGGAGAATTTTGGATGATTTTGGTGAGCATATGGTTAATTATAGAACTCTCTGACTTCGAATATAAGCATATAAGGGTGGATATTTTGAATAATTCGGATTTGGTTCGTATTGCTCTAGCCATTAAAGGTATTGGTTCTATTTCTTTTAGAATGCGTCATAATTAAATCCGAATTATTCAAAATGTCAGATGGATACCTAAACTTAGGAGAAGTTTACTTTCTAAAAGTTTTTTGGATGATCTTAATTGTGATATACATTGATGCATCTCGAATAAGACAATACAAACGACAAGCGCATGATAAATGTAGTTGTAGTATATGGTAAAAACAAGGTTGTATTCACAAAGACTTTGGTTGTTTGATTGACAATTGAGTTCCCGAAAGTTTAAGCAAAGAGGAAAAATAAAGGATATATACATGAGAAGTGAATAAAAAGGGTGGAGTAAAGGGAAAGGTATAAAAAGTTAAAATGTAAGGTTTTAGGATTGAGAGATAAACTTTTCAATCTAGATTGCATACTTGGTTCAATCATGCAAGATGAATAGTGAAAATCGAAATGATACCCCCATAATCGAAGGATATCCTTAATGGCACGAACTAGAACAATACAATTACGAAAAATCTTAATTTCTCAAATAACGATAACTAACTTCGTATAGTTAGAACTCAAAACTTCCAATTAAATCGTTTTTAACATATATCGATAACTTAAACAAACTTGATTCAAATTTTAATCGACTAAGAAAAATCCCGAAAAATCGACTATTACAACATCTAACCTTTGTTTTAATGAGCGGATCAAGCATCTAGAGATTTTACAACAAAACTTTAGTATCCCATCCTTTATCCCAAAACTTTAGTATCCCATCCTTTATCCCATCCTTTACGAAAAATCTTAATTTCTCATCTTTTGGGCTGACTAAACTTTAGTATCCCATCCTTTTAATTATCAGAACGGTATCTCATCTACTGATCCCGACCGAAGATTAGTATATACGGTACTGTTCACACGTTAACTCATATGAACGGTGTTAAATATTAGGGGCAAAATTGTCCACTCCAATTTTTATTCTAATTTCCTATTTTTTAGGCACTTCTTTGCAAAATCCCCAATTTTTCCCTAAATTCAGCAACCACCTGATTAGTTTCTTTGCAAAATCCCCAAATTTTCCTCCATTATCCCAAAACAGTTTCTTCGCTGGATGTTTTTTTGGATTGATAACGACTGATTCTCCTCCTCTTTGCGAACTTTGTTCCTCTAAAGTCTTCACTTGTTCTTCCAATTGCTTTACATACCTTGATGCTTCTCCGAGGACAGAAGCCTTGTCCAGCTACATTAATGTCAACCACTGAAATTAGATCTTTGAAGTTGAAGGTATAAGAATGAAATTACAAAAATTACCTTTTTAAGGTCGGGAAGAAGGGCTGAGAGTGTAAAAGTTGCTTCCCCTACGTTTACTGTCTTTCCTTCTTCACTGCAATCTTGTACATCCTGGTTCTCTTTCCGGCGGACTCGTGGCGGCTGCTACAAGGTCTGGACAGGAGGGGCAGCTGTTGTCGAGTTCTTTCCAGGAGGCGAAGAGGGCGATTATAACTCCGGCGGTTTGGGCGATACATTTTGGCTCGACATTGCCCTTTCTTCCCAGCGGCGAGAATCGATGCAAAGGCAGCAAGGTGGCGAAGGTGGTGGCATACCCTTCTTCTCGGCAGTTGTCGACCTAGGCAGCAATGGAGATGAAGGCGGGATAGAGAAACACTTGCACATATGAGAAATTCCTCAGAAATAAGCCCTAGTTTCAATTGGAATCAAACTCATACCAATTGAATTTGTATAATAGGTATCATCCAAAATTAAACCCTAATTCTAATTCAAAACCAACTTCATAGCAATTTCATGAAATCAAAGACCAATAGTTCCATACCTAATCACATCTATTACCAATAACAAATCTGGGAAGTCCAATGATGATTTGTAACAGGGACCGAAATTTCGAGCACATCGAGAATGAACCTGAAGAAAATTTAAGTTTGGAGCGATTTGTTTCCCAGAAATTAACAGAGGAGCCAGGTTGAAGATGGAAGAGAAGGCTTTTGAGATAATACAAAAAAGTCCTAAAAAAGAGAAAATTAATATTAGAAATTGAATAATATATAAAAGGTAGGAGGACAATTTTACCCCTAATATTTAACACCGTTCATACGATTTAACGTGTGAACAGTGCCGTATATACTAATCTTCGGTCGGGATCAGTAGATGAGATACCGTTCTGATAGTTAAAAGGATGGGGTACTAAAGTTTAGTCAGCCCAAAAGATGGGATACTGTTTAGATAATTTTCTCTTTTTATACATATTATTTTCTTGGAAAGAATTTTATAAGCATCCAAGGTGAAGTTTAAACAAAAAAAAACAATAGGGATGAAAAGACGAGATGTCGACGATATATTAGTGTCCCTATCTCCTCATTGCAGTGTACCCTGCGGTCTTCATTCATCTTCTGCAAATTAAATGACTTTGTGGGCACTGCTCAGTGCTCAAGGACCAAACTCTTTCATTTCAAAAGAAAGCCTTTTCTACCCCCTTAGTAGGGTGAGCATCGGTTCAAAACCGCAAAACCGTAAACCGAACTGAACCACAAACCGCAATCTCAGAAAATGTGAACCGCACGGTTGCGGTTCGTTGTGGTTTGAACCGCAAATGAACCTCATTTTGCGGTTTGGTTGCGGTTTTGCGGTTTTTTTGCGGGTTTTTTTTTGCGGTTTGGTTGCGGGTTTGCGGTTTTTTTGCAGTTTGCATTGAACCGCAAAACAAAAACTTGCGGACCGCAAATCGAACTGATTAAGTGCGGTTCGGTTGCGGTTTGGACCGCAATCTGCTCAGCCCTACTCTTAGGTTTATACTTAATTAACAATATATACATGAAAGATCCCGAATTTGTAAAAGAAAAAAATCAAGGTAAAACCCGTGCACGAAAAGAGTATTCGAAAAAACTGCCTAGGTAAAAAATCTGCAAACAATAGTCATAAAAATCATAGAAAACGGGAGGCTATGAAATATATAACATATCATTTTCAGATAATAAGAAGATATGCATATATTATAAAATCAATGATATATGAATGTAGAATTAGTTGTAGCAGTATTGAAATAAGTAGATTGATTGTGTTAAGTGATATTGACGTAACAATTATGCATGTCTTGTCATCAAGAATATAAAAGACAACATAACGTAATATTTATGAAGTATTGTTCATTGATATCTTTCGTATCCTTCTTGAGCTCACGTTGAGCCACCACATGTGACTGTGGTTTGGATGCGTCCAACCCATTTCCGATTTTGGAGAAGTGTCTTGACCATATCCTCCCTATTTTGACTGAAATTTTCAGGTAATTTAGGAAACTTGTGGGTTTCCAACACGAAAAACAACAGTGTCCAAAGGTTTCCGTGTTTCATAGAGTAAAACTCAATCTGATTTATACTTATTCCGTAATTTAAGAGATTTGACGGATCCTACTCAATCCGATTTGTAATGCTTCATGTGGGTAAAAATTCTAAACATGAAAGAACTTGAATTTGTAAAACAAATGTAAAAATTGGTTGGTAGTCTAGTAGAGTAATGATTTTTGGTTATGTACTCATTGTTATATCCCGCCCACGGTATCCATATGGTTATGTACTCATTACATCCAAAGTGGTATGATGATAAGCTTGTTGATGAATTACACGAGTGAAACTTTTGGAAAGCATTGTTGACAACGTACTCTACTTGAGTAATGATTATTGGATACGTGTTCTCTTAGTTTTGCATGTAGCTTAGGGGGGAAAACTATGTATTCCTTCGTGAAGAATGATCGAGGTGTGCAGTAAGATTCGAATGAGTTGAGCATTTACTTGTTAGTGTGCAGTTAGTTTATAAACTAATCGAGCCTAAATTTTATATAAGATTTAAAATGTGTACATGTTCGGCTCGTTTAGAAGGTGAACGAGGTCGAACTGAGCTTTTGACGAGATTATAGTGTTATTTTGTGTAGAGCCGGGCTTTAATTACCTTAACGAACTGAGCCTAAAATTCATACAAGCTTTAAAATGTGTTCATATTCGGCTCATTTAGAAAATGAGCAAGTTCGAGCCGAGCTTTTTGCAAGCCGCACACGAGCCGAGTCCAAGTCGTGTCTCATATTACAACCCTAACAATGATGTGTTATTCCAACAGAAAGAAAAAACTAGGGTCTTTAAAAATCATTTTGGCTTAATCTAGAGGTATGTTTACCTATTTAGAAGTTGATATTGTTGAGATGTATGGATCTTCTCTACGTCGACTATACCAAGAATAAGTGAAATTGATATATAAGTTTATGGCTTACTCCTCTTATTGTCGGCTTACTTGACGGGCATCTTCACGTTTAAAACTCGTCGAATATAAAAAGTTAATAAATCAAGATATTAAAAAGAAAAGTTTCAAAGATTTAGCAAGTGGGAATTATTTTTTAACGACTTCGTTTATTGATTTTTTAACGATTTCGGATTTGGATTACGGTGCAGAGTTCTTTTAGTTTTAGGAATCATGTGCGAAATTGATGAGATTTTACAGTCTTCAAGACAACTTTCATTACACGGGTCAAATGAGAAATCGGCTTTGTGAGTAACTTATGTGTAGACCTAATCATCTCCGCAGCCCGAACGGACGTGTGTGGACAAAAGAGGAAGTCCAACCTTCCAGGCCGCCGGATCCGGACACCACTCAAGACCCGTTGGGTCAAAATGACCGGTCCATTGGCCCGGATATTAAAAAAAATAATTTTAAGATATTTTTGTTTGAAAAAATGGGTACCCGTTGGCCAGTCCAAACGGTTATGTCAAAGTTAGTCAACAAGCCTGCTACCAAGAGTAAGAGGAAAAGCAAAGTTTGTCAACAAGGTTAGTTAGCAAGTCCGCCACTAAAATTGTCTTCCTAAACATATGATCGAGTTGGATAACTAGTCTCGATCTAAAAAGCGTTGACACTGAGTTACTAGACCATGATGAAAAAAGTTAAAAACATCGTATGTTGGGTCAAACAATAAAGTTAATCAAATATTATAACCGAAAGTTAAACTAGTTAGATTGTTACTTTTTCTTATATCCTTCCCGGGATAAAATGACGCGGAGGGCACACGTCCGATGAACCACATATACAAGATTTCATCCTAAAACCAATTGACAGTAGAAGGAGTAACCCTAGTACTTATACGTTAGGTTCACACTATATAGTATCGTCGATGTGGGACTTTCCCTACATCTTAACATAGATGTTCCGTAATATTTATTGTTAAGTTGAACGCTCGATGAAAATGAATAAACTCGTATACTCTAAGAAAAAGTTCATATTTGATTTGACTCTAAACTAGCATTTGATTTCTGTTCCCCACTTCCAACCACGTACGTATCTCTACTTTGGGTAATACTTGATTGATCATCTCTTCTTGTTCCTATGGTCGTCGTCGCTTGTGTGCCGATATTCCACAGGAGAAGTCCATGGTGGGGAAGAACAAAGTTGGGGAGAGGGTAGGCATAAGAAGATCAACAACAAATTGGCAAAGGAAGTTAGGGTTTTAAGCGCAAGACATTTCCGATATATTTAATTTTAGTAAAATATTTTTATTATAAATAAACATTTCGAATTTAGTGTATAAGGTCGTTATATAAAATTAATAAAATATTTTTTTTTGACAATTGGTTGGTTTTAGGATATAATTGAACAGATTTGTTACGGTTGAAGGTAATAAGTTTTCACATCCAAAGTTGAGATATTTCGAGTTTAATATATAAGGTCGTCAGGTTGGTAATCTGCTTTTTCTATTGCTAAATTTTATTAAGAAGAATTTTATTGGATGTATGTGTTGGACTTCAGTTTAACGTGCATGCATGTGTGCTTGTTTGTACATAAGTACAAAATCACCGCTCTAGGGTCCGTCTGTATAATCCGAAGGAATACATCAATATCATTTAAAAAAGGAAAAAATATATGCCACTTGAAAAAGGGCATCCCATGAAAGTTTTGTTCTTAAGAAGGAAGCATGCCTTTGGCAAGCTCTTTAATCTTCACTTTTGTTGGCACTTATAACATATATATATATGTGTATGTGTTTGGTTGCCTTATCCCATTTGCTTTAGAAGCATGCATCATCGGTTGATATTATCTACAACCTCACAAAATGCCGACCATATATGATATATCCTTCTAATTAGGGTTCACTTGTTCAAATCTCTATCATAATTATTATGATGG
Organism: Fagopyrum esculentum; assembly: GCA_033239045.1. Taxonomy (NCBI): domain Eukaryota; kingdom Viridiplantae; phylum Streptophyta; class Magnoliopsida; order Caryophyllales; family Polygonaceae; genus Fagopyrum; species Fagopyrum esculentum. Next base: position 5,004,190 of record BSUD01000001.1, read on the forward strand.
TTTGTTTCCTATTATGAATTAAGAACATTATAGGAAAAAAGAGTAATATATTATAGGAATTGGTTTTCCACAAGCAACCTTTTGAATTAGGTATATTTTAAAATTTGTATTTTCCAATTAAAAATATCTTATAAATAGATTTAATTTAATTTGATTGAACCCTATTTTGTGTATAGCCTCCTTGGAAGGCATACCTAACCTAACCCTCGATAGGTAAATTATGGAGCAATTTATGGATGCTAATGGAAGGAAACTATCCATTTTGTGTTTTTTTTTTATTGAAGATTAAAAGACTTTGAGAAAATTAGATGAAAGGGCTAAACAAATAAAATAGACTCCTAAATTTTAAAATAAGTGTTGGATGTTAAGGTTAGACGATTTAAACTGGGTATTGAATATCACGTATAACGTTTTAGATGATAAATTTCAAGTGTATTAAGTCGGAAATTACGTTCAAATAAAATCCGGGCATAAGTTTGAGTAATCTAATTAAGGAAACGGTTTAAGTACAGAGGATTGCTACAATGCAGTAATAGAGAGTGATATAAGTCGTAAGCCGTTGATTTGCTTGATCCAATGATATTACTAAATACTTTAGGTCACTAATCACTTGATCCAATGACATTACAGATTAAAAGACTTTGGGTAATAAATGACATTTTTACACAACTCACCCAATATGTGTTTAATTTTGTTTGTGGATATATATAAAAATAAAACCCTTGTATATCCATCCTCATGTGTAAGATGTTAAACGGATCAATTCGATCTCATTCGAATTTTCGAATATGATTTGGTTAAACTTTGATCTGTATCAGGCCAGAGATCCAACAACTTTTAACTAGATCATGTAATTGTTCATATATATCCAAATTGTCGGTTTAATCTTGACTCTAAAACGTAATATATGGATATAAGTAGCCGGGTTATCCATTTGAGCATACACCTAAAACCTTAATATTTGTATTACATTTGAATGTTCACAAATAATCTTTTGATCTGGTACCCAAAACATTAATTCGTTTTTATATCCCATTATCCGCATATATTCGTATATTTGTGAATATCCATTTTACAAAAATGGTATTCGTATTCGAATTCAATTATCAGGGACCATCTTTCGGATTAAATCGAATAGTAACATTTACGGATTTCATTGGATTGTATCATTGGATTTCTTAGATCCTCAGTAAGAATAGTGTTGCACCACTCCTATCATGTGATCCACCCTTATCACGATTTTCTCATCCCCACTTAAGTGTCCTGTTTATATTCTCTACCGGGAGATCCACACATTTCCCTATGTACCCGTCTCTGACCGGATCGGAACCATTACCCTCGTATCGAAATCTTCCGATACGATTTTCAAATTGTTAGAATAATAAAATCGAATCAAAATTTTCACAAACTTACAAGTATGCAAGAGAAAATAGATCCCTAAGTGTCATTGTGATGAATTATTGTCATTTTAATGAAAAATGCAGATTTAGTAATTGTAAATGTGAATATTTGAGATCATTCATTTCTTTCTCAAAAGTGGAAAGAAAAAGAAAGCATTGGGTTGTATGATGCGACGGGGAACATCATTCTTGCTCTTTCTTTAATCAAAAATCACTACAATGGGCCAACCATCAAGATTCCAGAATAAATTTAGCCAATCAAAGTGTTCGTTGGATTCCTTTTTAGGGTTCTATGAACATGGTGGTGTGGTGTCACCTTCGATCACGCCGGAGTCGGATGTGTACCGCCGGGATTTGATGGCTTGGTGGTACCTAAGGATGGCACGAGATTGGATATTGGATGGACGTACCACTTTCATCATTTGAATAATTGAATTATTCTATAAAAGATGTTTTTCTAAAAGATGTTCTCATTTATGTAACTTATAGAAAAAAGAATTGTGGGTGTTTGAAAACCTTATTAGGATGGCACGAGATTGGTATTGGATGGACATACTACTTTCATCATTTCAATCGTTTTATAAAGGGTGTATTTGAAATCTTATTTACGTATCTTATAAAAAAATTAGGGAAATTTCGGATGGTACCCTTGTGGTTTGGGATATTCGGGACTTTGCCCAACAGTTTTTTCAAGTTCGGATGATACCCTTAAGTTTATATTGTTTTCCGGATTTAGCCAAATTCAATAAATTTTTGGGCAAATTTGGTTAGTAGGCTATTTAGAGAAATAGTGATAGTAAGTAGGCTTTTTTGTTTTTCAATTAAGTAAATATACCCCTCTTATTTTTTTTTACCTTCAAACCTTCTCCATCCTCTTGTTTTCTTCTTTCTTCCAAATGCTTTTTAAAAACTGAATTTCTTTTTTTAATTTTTTTTATGAATTTTTTTTGTCTTTTTTATTTTCTTTATTTTTTTATTTATTTTCTAGAATGAAGAATTTTTTCACACACCGGAATTATCACATACCGGAATTATCACATACCGGAATTTCCACATACCGGAATTTCACATACCAGAATTTTCACATACCGGACCAGAATTTTACATACCGGAATTAACACATACCGGAATTTCACATACCGGAATTTTCACATACCGGACCGGAATTTTACATACCGGAATTATCACATACCGGAATTATCACATACCGGATTTTTACATACCGGAATTTTCACATACCATAATTTTCACATACCGGAATTTCACATACCGGAATTATCACATACCGGATTTTCACATACCAGAATTTCACATACCAGAATTTCACATACCGGACATTTACATACCGAAATTTACATACCGGAATGAATTTTTAATTGTCTAATATTTAATTTTGCAAATTTTAGGGGACTCGTTGTAATTTTGCAATTTTTTTTATTGTAATTTGCGTATATGATGACGATTTGTAAAAATGGGTCCATCACCGTTTCTTTTGGTTTCCAAAAGACTTGTTCTTTTTCCCAGTTGACAATGACAAATTGACAAGACGTGGAGGAGTTGATCATTATTTGAGTGAAGAATTATATGTTAAAATTGTCTCAAAATAAAAGATTATGTAAACAAAAATAAATAGCGGACGGAAAACACAAGGATCAAGTGCTGATTGTGCCGCTAGTTTTAATTCAGAAATTTCTGGAATGAAATTTCTGGTATAAACTTTCGTATGAAATTTCTGGTATGAAAAATTCTGGTATGAAAAAATTTTAGTATGAAAAAAATTCTGGTATGAAATTTCTGGTATGCCACATACCGGAATTTCACATACCAGAATTTTCACATACCGGACCAGAATTTTACATACCGGAATTAACACATACCGGAATTTCACATACCGGAATTTTCACATACCGGACCGGAATTTTACATACCGGAATTATCACATACCGGAATTATCACATACCGGATTTTTACATACCGGAATTTTCACATACCATAATTTTCACATACCGGAATTTCACATACCGGAATTATCACATACCGGATTTTCACATACCAGAATTTCACATACCAGAATTTCACATACCGGACATTTACATACCGAAATTTACATACCGGAATGAATTTTTAATTGTCTAATATTTAATTTTGCAAATTTTAGGGGACTCGTTGTAATTTTGCAATTTTTTTTATTGTAATTTGCGTATATGATGACGATTTGTAAAAATGGGTCCATCACCGTTTCTTTTGGTTTCCAAAAGACTTGTTCTTTTTCCCAGTTGACAATGACAAATTGACAAGACGTGGAGGAGTTGATCATTATTTGAGTGAAGAATTATATGTTAAAATTGTCTCAAAATAAAAGATTATGTAAACAAAAATAAATAGCGGACGGAAAACACAAGGATCAAGTGCTGATTGTGCCGCTAGTTTTAATTCAGAAATTTCTGGAATGAAATTTCTGGTATAAACTTTCGTATGAAATTTCTGGTATGAAAAATTATGGTATGAAAAAATTTTAGTATGAAAAAAAT
>BSUD01000001.1:5010803-5061002 GCA_033239045.1 Fagopyrum esculentum
AAAAAAAAAAAAAAAAAAAAAAAAAAAAACAAAAATCTGAACGAGTTTTTTTTTCTTTTTTTCTGGGACGCGTGTCGGCCGTACGGTCGGCCGTACCGGAATAATGTGCCTTACTTGAACAACACCCTCTCTCTCTCTCTATATATATATATATATAAGGAGTAAAAGGATAGTTCATTAATTATAATAGAATAGTTTATAGTGTAAAATTTATAAAGGAGTGAAAGTAATAGTTCAAAACTTATTATGAGATAGTTCATGAATTATAATAAAATAGTTCAAAGTGCAAAATTTATAAAGGAGTGAAAGTAATAGTTCAAAACTTATTATGAGATAGTTCATGAACTAAAAAATCGTTTCAGAAAAACAATTTCTTTTTCCGGGACACGTGTCGCCCGTATGTACGGCCGTACGGCCGTACCGCATTAATTGAACCGTACCTGAACATTTATATATATATATATATATATATATTTCTTTTGACACGAAAATATGAAGAGATGTGAGATTATGTGTCAGGTTTTAGCTTTTTGTTTTAACAAGCACTTTTTTAATATTATTTGTTCAAAAAATTTATTTTATTAGTGTAAATTCTTTATACTAATCTTACAATTTTACAATAACACTGTGTAATTTTTTTTTCCTTCTATTTATTAGTTAATTTGTTTCATTAGGTTAAATTATCAATTCATAGTTGTACATGTTTGTTCAATCCCGTTTAATAATATGTGTGATTCGACTCAACAACATAGTACTCTCAGTTTTTTGGGACATCTTAATATTTTAGTTGATTTATTAAACAATAAAATGATTGTCATAATGGTTAGAGTTTAATATTAGGCGTAGATTGTCAAGAGTTCAAATTCTTTTTTACTTTACGAAACGCATTTGACGGCCCTGGTTTGTTCGATTTGGGTATTATGACATCCACAAGACTTTATATTTGTTTCCAATAAACATCACCTCATAAAAAAAAAAAAACAATGTATTGCAATTGAAGCTATGTATAGCAATTGGGCCTTTGTTATATAGTGCAAGTTTTGTTTTTCATACTTTAAAAATGACAAAAGTATTACCATTTTTATGGGCATTGCAATTAGGGAAGAACACGACCACCACTGCAACAACATATTATTTCATGGAAGATACCATTCCAAACATTACATTCCAAAAAAAAAACCCTAATTTGTCCTATTTAGATTCACCTCTCCCTTCAATAATTTAAGGACACAATCAGAAATCCGATTCAAAATATTAAAATATGGTTCAAATCTCAACTACTATTCCTATCTATATAATGCATCTTCAACATCTAACTTATTAGCATACTAAAACTCGACTCATTCGACTTAAATAATAGTAGGGTTGTTAGTATCTGGTGTATGCTCATTTACTTTCTAAACGAACTGAATATAAGCATCTAGTAAGCTTGGTTTAGACTCGACTCGTTTGTAAATAAGTTAGACATAGACATATGAGATAAACTAAGGGCCCGTTTGGTTTTAACTTCGGAATCGGAATGGAAACGAATCTAGTCCATATATATACCATTATTCATGAAAGTTTTTGGAATCCTTCCTTGTTTTTTGAAGTAATTGGATCTGAATTTGATTACTTTTGATACCCTATTTTGCTTGAAACCACGAGAAAATTCCATAAAATTTCATGAATAAGTATATACATATAGACTAAATTCATTTCCATTTCGTTTCCGTATTCGGAGTTGGAATCAAACGGGCCCTAATTCCTTATCTTTGAAACAAAAATATTTGAACTTATCAAAGACTTGAGACTATATAATCTGTAGATCGATTTGTCATTCCACTTGATTCATGCAACTTGCAAGGTAGGCTCAAAGTCGGAGCATGTTATTATGAATACTAAAGATTAGAAGGTTGTCGTCTAAAAAGCTGATTTTGGTGTGCCATTCTTGTCAATATCAATCCAAATGGGTCATCATTTGTAATTTGACAGCAACATTTTCGATGAAGAATAAAAGATAAATAGAAAAGAAGAGGAAAAAACGTGAGCGGCAGGATTCGAACCTGCGCGGGCAAAGCCCACATGATTTCTAGTCATGCCCGATAACCACTCCGGCACGCTCACTTCACTTGCTCACATTTGCAAGATCAAGTTTTTAGAGTTAATATTTTAAATCAACTTAAAGTCTGGTCTGATTGAGCATAAGATGCTTTGGTTCTTATGATCTTAAGTTTCTAAATGTAATGCTAACACTTCGTCTACGTCTCTTTCCATCTCTCTATGAAAGGCATGCTCAAAAATCTCAATTGCCCATGTCTTGTCAACAATGGTCACCGCAATTTGATCTTGATTAGTGGTACTCAACAATCTAGGACCGGATTGGACCGAATATTCAGGTCCAGTTGGTTATGTGTTTTGTTAGGCTCAAAATTGACCCCTTTAAAACTTGGTGGATCAGTTCAGACCGGACCTAAATATCCGGCACAACAGAAGCTCTCCGGATTGGTCCGGCCCAAAATTTCGGTCCGGTTCGGAATTTGAACAACCCTAATCTTTATAAACTTAGTTATTAGTCAAAGAGTCGTTGTATTTGGCAGGCTTTTGGCACAAAGAGCATAAGGATGGTATAATGTTGACAAATATATAATATATGATGATATTATATAGATTTTAAGATATTGGATAGATAAGGGAAAACGAAGGATCGTTTGATCACCTTTTTACCCTAGCTTTATTCCTACATACTCTCTTGGGAAGCTAAATGAAGAGGAAAAGAACAAAGTTGTTCTTGGAATGTCAACCATGATCTTCATCTTTCTGGGTTTGTCTGCAGATAAAGATCAGATTCAATGGGCAATAGGAACCAACCAAGAGAAATGGAACTTGACAGCATCATACTTCAGAACATAAAGATCATATTCATGGGCAATAGGCACAGTGAAAACTGAAGGCAACAACAACCAAAAAATAGCCAGAATTGTGAAAACTGAGAAATGTACACAAAATTGAAGATCTCTATCCTGCTTTTTACACCCCTTATGATATCAATCAGAATGAAAAAATATACAAAAAAAAAAAAACAAGCAACCAAAAAAACAAACAAAAACAGGCCCCAAAACAATCAATGGTGTAATCATCATCCCACAGCTTGTTAGATACAGCAGCTGTGAGCTCGTCCTCTCATGAGAGTCAATACCCGGGATCCCCTTACCTTTCTTTGATGTCTGTAGCATTGTGATCACGAATATGGATGTGTAAAGTCTCTTTTCTGGGTCAATCCCGGTAAATAATCTGAATCTGACTTGTGTGCTCCCAAGGAAGTCCTAGGTGCTTCAAAACTCTATCAAGTGCCGTACCCTCCCATTAGATGGTAGGGGAAAGAATTAAAGAATCACAATTGAAAGTCAGAAGCCAGGTAAGATTTTTCCCTGGTAGTGATTTTTGTACGATGGAGAAGCATCCGACATAATTCACCTTCAGCTGCAGATCACGTTGCAGATTTTGATCTTGAATCTTCTGGTTTATTCGTGTGACACATGCAATCAGGGCATGGGAAAGTATATATTGAATCATTCGCTCTTTTGAGCTCAAATCCCTTAGAATCGCTGTGTGATCTTATATTCAGCATATGCCGCTTGAAGCTTCTCCATCTGGGTAACAGTATAACCACAAAATGAAACTTAGTACTTAGTAGGTTGATTTGACTAATATGAGCAACAGTTCCATAACCTATACAACATATTTTACTTCATTGGCATATAGACGTCTTCTAATACATACAAGGATCTTTCAGGAGAGGGTACCTTAAAGTAACCCATAGGCAAGATCAATATTCAAGGTTTTTAAAAAATCTTTTAAGTTATATGCAAGTGGTTTTTACACTATTGCTTCGATAGAAATGTTAATTACACTATTTAAACACACAGATTATGACATAGGGCTTGTTCGGCATCGCAAGTTTTTTTCCATTACTTTAAGCTTTTTGGGTAGCTGTATGAGTAGTTTAATTGAAGGCTTCGTAAAATTTGAAAATCTAATTAATGTTTGATAAAAGAAGATTTTTTTGGTAGAGGTATTAAATGATTTTAGCAAAAAGGACAAATACTAAAAATATTGTTAAAATGTAAGAGATATGACACTAGGGGTAAAATTGAAACAAATAAGTGAAAGCTATACAATAATCTCCACAAAGTTATCAACATTAGCTTTTTAAAAACCCTCCAAAAATCTCATCAAAAACCTTTCTAAAAATCTAATTTTGCACACAAAGCTATAGTGCCAAACACTAACAACAAGTTTTATAAAAAAAACACAGCTCTACCAAAATCTACAGAAAAAAGCTTTGAAAGGATACACCCTTAGTTGGCACATACAAAAGCCTTGATGCATACAAGGATCCTTTAAGAAGAGGTCATTTCCAGGTAATATGTAAGCAGGAATAGTTTCAAGGTTACTGGAAAAAAATTCAGTTATGACATCATGAAGAAGTTTCTCTATTATACACAGATCAAGTTTCAAATCAAGTGGTGTACACAGCTGGTGGTGGAGATTCAACAATAGGGTGGAGAGGCTGGCATGGAAGAAATAATGAGATCAAAATTGCATGGGGGTTCCCTTCTTTCAGCTTCGGAAGCTTCTTTGGTGGCATTTTAAATGTAGAAATTTTGTAAGAGGTGTGCCCAGATATTTTTATTATCTTCTAGTTTATTTCATAACAAAGAAGATGTTGGCATATCCTCTTCAGGGGATTTATTTAGTTATCTCAGCAGGTACTTCAAGAATTACACTGGTCATATTTTTCTATTAGCAAGGAAGACAGGGGAACAAGAACTAGATAAGGATATCACTTTTTGCACAATTCAGGGGAAATAATTTAAGCACCTCTTCAAGGTTCAGGCAGTTGAATCCAAGTTCCTGAACACTCTAGTTATAAACATAGTTGACAAACTATCTAAAGATATAGTAGATTTCAAGGATAGCTTATGCTATGCTAGTCAACTATATTACCTTGGCTCAGTTACAACAAAAAGAGGCAAGGGTGAAGTATTCAATGATGAGCATATATAAAATCATATATGGAAATGCATACCCAATATTAGGATTATCGAATACTTGTGCCAACTTTCTCTTGTCAGGTCTGATAGTCTTCGAATGTCCACCATATATGAATCTCCTATGGCCCATGAGAAACTGAGGGAAGTTTCCACCTTGAGTTGTAAGAAACGCTTCACTATATAGACAGACAGTGTAGTCTATAGCAGCCATCCGAGATGAAAAATTCTACAAGAAAAATTATGTGTTGTAAGAACCAAGTCATACTATGAAATCATAGAAAGATATTATGGAAAGAAGGCAAAGCACTAGAACCTGAAATGGCGCTAGTTCTTCAACTGATGCCAGCGTATCTTTTGTTTGCAGAAGAGGAAACATTTCAAGTAGCGGAGCCATATTTCTTTCAGCATCGTAGATTATCCCAGAGGCCAAAAATATAGATGTGTTTTTATCAAACCCCATTCCTCTAAGCATGAGACCAACCTGTTGACATGTAAGAAATCAAAATATAGAAGAATATATGTATGCAGCAAACTATAAGTTGAACTCAACTGATGCAGAGTCAGGTTGATAAAATTTTCAAATAAGTGACAGCCTGTTCACACCATTCAAGGTGATTTCGATTTAGAGTTACAAGGAAAATTTGAGAATCTAAAAAATGAAAAGAGTATCACAAGCCTCCAACAGAATTACTAGTTAGCTAGTTATCAGCTACAAATGTTTAACCAAACTCTATTTCCACAGTCACCCACAAAAGGTAGAAAAAGAAAAGAGAAAAAAGACAACAAAAGAATAGAAAGGTAAAAGATACAGAACACACCAGATTCGCAAAACAAAAATAAATCAGAGTCACTTACAAAATATAATTAAGGATTTTTTTCCATCTATCGTGATTGAGATTGTCTATGTAAACGAAATACTACTTCCTTGACATCATACCTCCAGAGGAGTAAGAGGACATTTCCCATTGATTCTGATTAGACCAGGACGTATAACTCGACCAGGCCTAGTAAATTTCCCTCTCCAACCTCTCTCTCTTGCTGCAACCATATCTTCTCGCTCTTGCTTGCCACCATCAAAAACACAGCAAGAGAAGGCAACCATATCCTGAGACAAACCAAATGGTGAAAGAAGTTATGAGAAGTGTTTATCTAAACTCACAGGAATGGTGACTGAACCAACAACAACAACAAAAGTAAAGGACATCGGGCCAATATATCTAACCTCCTCAAAGCGAAGGTGCACAGAGATGTATTTTCCACCATTGCTTTTGCTGCGTTCTTTCATCCTTTTGACCAAGGTTTCACCCATGGTTAAAATAGGATTAGCAAACTTCAAAGCTTCATAGTTTGCCAAGCACCTAAGCCGTTGAACAGCTGGAGGGGCATCAAATGACAAACGATTTGCAAAAGGAGAGATCCGTATGACCCTGAGTTATCCACTATGGTTGAGTAAGCAACTTTAAATGAATAACTATCATGACATAGCAAAAATAAAAATAACAAAGAGATTTTGAAAAAATTATCAATTAGGAAAGCAAAAACTTAGTCTTATCTCAGGGAGAGAGGGGGAAAGGATAGGCATCATGAAACTAAGAAATTCCCACCTAGCTAAAGGTAATTGGGGTACATGAGGATTTTTTGCAGAATGAGTTAGAAAAGAATTTACAGAAACATTTCATTTTCAACTTGATTTTTTTTATCATATTAAGATGATATAATTAGAGTATAGACGGACACCCAGGTATCTCATACAAAAATTTGCAGCTTTCAGGTGGATAAGTTCCAATTTCTTTAACAGACTTTCAGCATTGATAATTTTATGCTGCCTACAGTAAATTAATTATCCACATGAAAACTATTGTACAGCAATGTTAGCAGAAAACAAAACACAGGTATGCTAGCTCTATCTAAAAAAAACTGCATGACATGCATGAAGATGCTTTCACAAAAAATGAAGAATATTAAGCAGTAAAAATTTCAACTCACTTTTCTTCAAGGAGTCTTGGTAGTACATTGTCCTTGTAAAACTCAATAGGGGACCACGCTTTAATTCTGAAGTTATACACATTCGTCAAGTTGTGATCAAACCGCTCCATCAGGTAGCCTGGAATATTATCAACCACCCTTACATCATTTTCCAAGGCATGGATAAAATGTTCTTCATCATAGATATCATCAAATTTGCTGCAGAAAGGAAAGCGTTATCAGAACCTGAACTTGCATGGTGTAAGAACTGTTTTGTTCTTCTTCAGCAGAAAATGTAGACAATCTTTAGTGTCAGGTTAAAGAAAAACAAGGCATCACTCTAAAGGTAATGCAAATTCTAACATCTATAAAGTATAGACACCAATTTTATAACAGACTGTAAAGTTCTATTTGCACAATCAAATATATGCTACTGAGGCCAAGCCTCTGACAGAAAGCAATATGCATAAATTCTCATAAATAAGTTGAGAATAGAAATAAGTGTTTTTTATAGCACCTTTAAAATACTAGCCATACATCTATTTTACAATATGTTTTCTGAATTTTTTCTTCCATCCTTAAAGCTCTTTGTATACAATATATAGTATAAACAAGTACTTATAATCATACAACTTACATGATTTAAAAAGAAAGGTACAAAATCAGTTTTTTAATTAAACTAGAAAAGGTAGGCTAGTACCTAGCTCAAAGAAATGCTGGAAAAAAGTTGGAGTTGAAAGGGTTAAGGGTAATATATCCTATGAAGTATGTAACAATACAAACCTAAATCTAGACCCCCTTAGCATATGTAAAAACTAAAAAATTTACATTCAAGCATCTTATTATAGAAAGCATGCAATTAAGTTATTACATGAACTACATAACCCTAAGCTGATTACAGCACAGCACGTTACTATGCCAGTTGGAGAGCAGGTTTATAGATGAGACTAGAGATAACAAACAAAATTAGTGAACGGAGAATACAAGATGCAAGATTGGCACTGACTGATCAGAAGAAAACAAGCATGAACTTGAGCTGTTACACAAACAGCAATAAACCATACCGCAATTCTCCTTATACGTATATCATACAAATGTGTTAGTTAACATCAAAGACTACAGCTTTTTGTTCCTTCAGATTAAAATAACCCATCCATTGTTCAATGCAGAGAGTCGCATATTAATGGGTTAATAATATAATAATGCTTCCAAGGTTGAGAGGAAGGGGGAGAGAGAGAAACCTAGGATCTCTCCAGATGCTATGATAATGGAAATTGGGAATAACAAGTGTTGCATTGAGATAGCCTGCAACAGCAACTGCATTGCATATCTGTCAAAACATGGGAATCAAGAACACAGGAATCAGTTAATGACTATCCCAGCCTAGGCATCCAACTCTTGCATACATGAAAGTAAACTGCAAGAAACAAGAAAACTGACCGATGCCCTCTGTTGATTTAAGCCACCGTTTGCCTCAACATATAGGTAACCATTTGATTCCGGTAAGCCTAATATATCAAAAAACAGCTTTGCATTACAATTTGGGCATATCTGTAAAATCTAAAACAATCAAAAAAGATTATATAGATCTGCATGCATTATCAATCTATGGAACTTCCTTCAGGAAGGTAATCTGATGAAGAGCTATAGCATTCATTTAATTATAATTAAGCTGGAGTGACTACAAGCATTGTCAGCCTAACTGTCCACATGTAACAGTAAAAAATGCAAGAGCACTGAACTGTAAAACAGATGTAACACTTTAATGTCAACCCAATAACAACAAATGGATATAAAAAAATTTATAAGATTCAATAATCACCCACCAATGTCAGTAACACTGTTCCTAGATTTTTTGTAGATTTTTGAGAAAGCTGCAAATATGTAACATTATGTGACAGTGTTCTCATGTTGATCTTTTTTAAACTCACAAATGAGAAATGATTCACCTAAAATAGCAGAAATGGCTGGCTTTGTTACCAAAGAGCACATAGTGAATATAATAGCAGATAGGAGTCAAAAAGTATTTTCACAAACAAAACACAAGAGGACACAACCACTTTCCTCCATCTGGCTCCACCATGGATTAAGCTTCCAGCAAAATACCAGGCCAGATAAGGGATCTCAAATATAGCTTGGATGAAAAGCATAGTATATACCTTCAGTGGATCTGCTTAAACATGGTCTCCACTCACCACCTCTATAAGAATTTTTCCATATAGTTGATATCTACAACAAAATCAGAATTTCACATTATGATGAAAAACATTTACCATATTCTTAAAAGCAAGGGGAAAACAACAAACAGCAAAATCCCAGTTACATAAAACTGAAAATTAACTGCAACTTCAACTATTATAATATCAGGATTTCAAAGTACCAATTCAGATCCAAATGTGCTCTCCTTGTAAATTAGCAATTGTTTACTCAAACAGCATAAGGCTACTGAGAAAAGAAAAGAAAAGAAAAAAGATGGTGTATTCTCGTGCAATAATGTTGGCCAGCAAAAAAGATTGCCAAGATGATGAAAACCGTTCCTTAGACTTCTTTAATTTCTCTTTGCATAATGTTGATACAAATGATATGCAACCCTACCCCCTCCCAACAAGTCACAAATGAAATATTATATATTCCCTGTACCCTGACCTCTCAAAACATGTATCAGCTTAAGAAAAAATAAGGCTATCATCAAGCCCAACTCTACAGCTTCAAATTGATTAGCTCTTTTTTTTTCTTTTTTGGTGAGAAGGAGAGATTAGCTCTTTATTTAAAATGACTCGTGGTACAAATGCTATAGGATTTTTCAACACAAAAAAACAACCAAAGAACTCCTGTTAATCTATTCAAAATGGCTATTTATAAGTAATAGAACATTCATAAATTAACCGTTTGAGAGTAGTATCTCAGGGTTATGCAAAGATGTTAGGAATGATATAAGACATGAACACAGATTCCCCGTGTAAAGAAAAACGTACAATAACCAAAACAAAATATTTCATCCAAATGGCTCCTGGGATAATGATTATACAAAGATTGGTTTACCGTCCAATGTTCACAAAAAGAAAGTACATCCCTAGTCAACATTGGATTATAAAAGATAATGATTCAAGAAAGCATATAAAATTAGATGTATTAACTGAGCCAAAGCACAATACACAATAAACAGCTGCATGAAAAAGCAAATCCCAACTTCCTTGTTCCCAAAAATTTGTTCCCATGGTACCTTCTACCACTTGTTAATGTAAATTCCACTAATTCCCTTCAAGCCCTTTACTTAATTCTCACATTTCAGTGTTCTATAACACAACTTACAAAATTGTTCAAATATCTCATAGCATCTTCTATCACACTTAAATGCCACCCACAAGCTGCAAGTCTAAGACGTCATATTGACAGTTTCCTTGATACATAAATTAGAAGCTTTACGGATGTCAAATACACAGTACTAAGACATAAGTTTTTGGGCAGTAATGTAGCACAATAATCCCACCCAAACAAGATTGAGCTAAGTTTTCCTGATCCATTGCAAATGCAAGGCAATACTTGCAACCAATTCTAAGAGAAGACGCAACTGAGTGTCACGTATGAAATCAGTTATATGGGACAGAGAAAGACACTTGAACAACAAAGAATTTAACAAATCTGAAATTCTCTACTCGTACTACAGATAAGGCGAACTGATCAATACTGAGCATTCCAGCACATCAAAAGATCCCGATATTTTTAAATCCCCAATTACACAATCAAATCACATTGGCGCACAAATCTCAAACCCTAAAATTTCAAATCACAGACTTAAACACCAGATCACAACCCCGTCACTCCACTCGCAATCACCCGAAACCAAAAAAAAAACAAATCTTCCCGAGTACAGATACCAAAAACAATAAAAATGACTAACCGCATCAATGGTGGAATTATCCGAATCCATCTCAGGCCTGAGCTTGGCATAAACTTGCGGACTCCGGTAAACGGAACCAGGAGCAGGCCGGTGTACGATCCCAGGGCCAACATCAAATGAAACAGTCCCCATATAGAGAAGCATGCCGGAGATGTAAATCAAAGGAGCGAAGAGGAAAATCCCCTGACGACGGAGGAGAACTGAGAGTACTAACCAGGAAAGCCTCTGAGCGAAATTCCGATGGGAAGCCGATTGGCCGGAGCGTGTCCCCTGCTTCCGGTGACGAAACCTCGGAGAGCGTACCGAGGGCGATTGAGGCGGCGACGGGGTGGTGTGGCCGCTACTCGGAAGCCGGTGCATCACTGAGTAATTTTTTTGTAGGGTTTTCTCCGGCGATTTGGGGGATGGAAGCTTGGTTTACAGCTTACACCATTGGAGAAGAGAGCATCAAAAACGGAGACATGCTGGTTAACCAAATTCTTTGTTTGTTTTTTTTTGGTTTTTTCCTTTTGGTCTTCGTCTTCTTCTTCTTCTCTATGGGAAGTGCCAAAGAGAGAGAAGAGAAAGGGATTAGTAGAGAGGCTTCGCTTGATTGTCTTCTCATTCATTTTTAATTCATCTTCTCTCGACGCCCCATAACCATCATGCCATAATCTTTCTTAATATAAATTTTCAATCTTTTAATTTAAATAAATGATTTTTATTTTTTATTTTTTGTTCCCACAAAATTATTTTTAATAGCAATTAGAATATTAAAAAATTGATCAATATTTAGTAGTTGTATTGAGAAAAGGGGTGTAATACGAGCCGAACGAGCCGAGTATCGGCATGATCAATCTTGGCTCGTTTATAATCGAGTCGAGTCCAAGTCGAGCCTACAATTTATACAAGCTTTAATTTGTGCTCAAATTTGGCTCGTTTAGAAAGTGAACGAGCTCGAGCCGAGCTTTTGACGAGCCCGAGCCCGAGTAGCTCGGCTAAAATAATGCTCCTATTGTGTTATTTTAGCCGATTGAGTCAAGCTTTACCCGAACGAGCCGAGCTTTTGACGAGCCCGAGCCCGAGTAGCTCGGCTAAAATAATGCTCTTATTGTGTTATTTTAGCCGATTGAGTCAAGCTTTACCCGAACGAGCCGAGCATTGACATGCTCAAGCTTGGCTCGTTTATAAACGAGCTGAGCCTAAAATTTATACGAGCTTTAAAATGTGCAAACTTGGCTCGTATAGAAAGTGAACAAGCTCGAGTCGAAATTTTTGGCGAACCGAGCCCAAATAGTTTGTCTCATATTACAACCCTAGCGAGAAATTGACGCATGAGAAATTTAAGCTCGAATTCTTGTATAGTTTTTATATGTATTACATTAATAATATAATTTACAAATTGTATTATATAATTATTTCTAAATTTAATATTATATAAATATACTTTAAAAATCATATATAATGAATGGGTAGGGGTGGTGAGATTTTTATTGCTAAATCCAATTGGAAGCAAATTTGGTATCTTCTCTCGCAAGGATTTAGGGTTAGGAACTAATAGTCGTAACTAACAAATTGTGTTAACCAAATTGAATAACACTTTAGATTAATATGCTTTAAATAAGGTTAGGGGTGAAATAGGAGCCGAACGAGCCGAGCATCGGTATGCTCAAGTTCGGCTCGTTTAGAAAGTGAACGAGCTTGAGTCGAGCCCGAGTAGCTCAGCTAAAATAATGCTCCTATAGTGTTGAGTCGAGATTTAGAAAGTGAACGAGTCGAGCATTGACATGCTCAAGCTCAGCTCGCTTATAAACGAGCGGAGCCCGAACCGAGCCTAAAAATTATACGAGCTTTAAAATGTGTTCAAATTTGGCTCGTTTAGAAGGTAAACGAGCTCGAGCCGAGCTTTTGACGAGCCCGAGTAGCTTGTATCATATTACCGCACTAAATAAGGTACACGTAAATTTTACGAAGCACACAATTTAATAATGTTTGGTCGTAACGTACGGAAAAAGATGGAATATGAAGAAAATAAGGCAAAGTTAAGTATCATTGTATATAATAATATTTAATAATAAAAATAAACTATACTTTTTCATTAATATTATATATTTCCCGAAGGTCCTAATGTTATTTGGCAATGATTTTATTTAGCTACAATTCGCAATCAAAAAGTTAACATCATTGAAAAGTTTAATTTATTGAGTATAATATTTTTGTGAGGGAGAAGTAAATTGTTACTACTTTATCATTATTCTTTGGATGTGTAGTACCAAGTAGTAAACTTACAAAATTTGCAAACGTCTTATTATGTGGATTTTTTTTTTGGTGAATAAGACAATTTAACTAGTACAAATATTAATAATTTTTAGAATATTTTAGATGATTAAAAATTGCAATTTATGTTATATGGTTGTGCAAAGGTGAATATAATAAATTTTGTCTTGATTAAATCGAATACTTACTTTGTTATAATAAAGTACTTATGTTATTATCTTAATGTAAATATATATTATTATTTTTGTCCACTTTAAATTCACATGTATAAATTGTGATTATGATCGAAATTACCCCCCGTTTGGTTGTTACTCCGGAAACGGAAACGGAATGAAAATGAATCTAGTCCATATACATGTCTTGTTTATGAAAATTTTTTGGAATCATTCCATGAGTTTAATGTAAAATGCATGTGTTTTTCTCCATTTTGTTACTCTACAGGGTTTCAAAACTAATCAAATATTACTCCAACTAGTTCAAATCACAAAGAATGATTCCAAAAAATT
The DNA here is from genome assembly GCA_033239045.1 of Fagopyrum esculentum. Classification (NCBI taxonomy): domain Eukaryota; kingdom Viridiplantae; phylum Streptophyta; class Magnoliopsida; order Caryophyllales; family Polygonaceae; genus Fagopyrum; species Fagopyrum esculentum. Next base: position 5,024,468 of record BSUD01000001.1, read on the forward strand.
TGATGAATAAGGATATGCATATGGACTACATTCGTTTTCATTCCGTTCTCGTTTCCGGTGATAAAACCAAACGGACCCTTATATTCTATATATTTATACTAAAATAAACGATATTAAAGCTGACATGGCGGTCTCATGGTGTTTCTCGTATTTTATTTTTTATTAATTCTATAAATAAGCCATCAAAGTTATATATATATATATATATATATAGATCTGACTCATATGTAAACAGCTCTTAGCTCTTATCATGTGAACATGTAAACAACGAATATACGTGACTATACCGCCGAATATATAAAGTCAGGTCCGGAGAATATTTCTTCCATTAATAACACGATTTTTTTTTAATATCGTCTAATCTCAACCATCTATTTAACGATCTAACGGATATAATTTGTTCTCATTGTACATGGTAAGAGTTGTTTACAAGGGAGCCAACTTTTATATATATATAGGTAAATGTTCAGGTACGGCCCTTTTATTGCGGTACGGTCGTACGACCGTACCACAGGGCGACACGTGTCCCGGAAAAAAAAACATTTTTTTTTTTCTCTTTTCTGAAACGATTTTTTTTTTCCCGGAAACTAATGAAAATTTATTTGAACTACCATGTTATAATTTATGCACTATTACCCTATAAACTTTGAACTATTCCCATATAATCCATGAACTATTACTTTTTAATATAATCCATGAACTATTCTATTATAATTCATGAACTATCCCATAATAAGTTTTGAACTATTACTTTCACTCCTTTATAAATTTTTTAAACTATTCTATTATAATTTATGAACTATTCTAACTATCCCATAATAAGTTTTGAACTATTACTTTCACTCCTTTATAAATTTTGCACTATGAACTATTCTATTATAATTCATGAACTATCATTTTAGAAGTTATGAACTATTACTTAATAAGTTTTGAACTATTACTTTCAATCCTTTATAAATTTTACACTATGAACTATTCTATTATAATTCATGAACTATCCTTTTAAAAGTTATGAACTATTCTATTATAAAAATATTTTTTTTTTCCGGGACACGTGTCGGCCGTACAGACGGCCGCACGTCCTTACCGGAATAATGGGCCTTACTTGAACACTTCCCTATATATATATATAGATTTTAGTTCAAGTGAGGAGAGAGCTTGTAGATAGGAATTAGGAGAGCTGTAAGTCATTGGATGAATTTAAATCAAGGGCTCTCACACGCTCATCATTAATGGCATTTTTGTAAATTAACTTAAAATCTGAAAAAATACCCTTACGTCCAAAATAGTTATCAGTGTTCATATTTTTATATGTCACTAGTGTATTACCCGCACTTTGTGCGGATACAATTTTAATAAATATTTAATAATTAGATATTTATATGTATATTTTTGTAAAATAATAATCCAAAAAAATGAAATTATAATTATTTTTATGATTTTTAATTCTTTTTTAAACATTTATCTCTTCTAATTAATTTTATTTTTAAAATTGATTTGTTAAGATATGCTTGTTCGTAAAAAAAATCCGTAAAAGTTTAATTAACTATTTTTATAAAAATATTTATTTAATTATTTTTAAAAAATATAGAATTCAATTTTCAACTTATATTTACATTTAAAAATCACTTTTAAAAATAATTTTTTAGGCTTCGATAAACATGGCGTTGACACGTGGCAATAGAGGCTTATGCTTTAATATATATAAGATTGTTCATGTTTTTATACATTGGTGTTCATAGTATTTTTATTCATCAAATTAAGTGTCATGTCCATTTATTCTTTTGTGTTCATTTTATAATGCATAAATGTTCATTTACAGTATATAACCACACAAAAAAAACTCATCACAAAACGTTAAAAGATGATCATAATATGTTATGTATGTGTCAAAGTTATAGATAAGTCATCAGTGTTCATACTTTTATACGTCATTGTTCATGTTTTTATTCGTCAATGTTCATACTTTTGATGTCATTGTTCTTGTAAATATTATATACTATATTTCTATAAGGCATTTTGCCGAACAGTTTGCGTGCACACTAAAATGAGCATATAGATAATTCAATTGGAGCTATTAGACCAACTCAACATATGTATATACATGCATTTTCTCAATCAAATTTATCAAACACAAAATGATTCAAACAAATTTGATTTCGAACACAAACATCAATCATAATGAAATATAAACCTTAAGAATGAAAATCTAAACAGTGAGAGTAGAAATTCGAAGAAACAAAACCTAAATCGTCTTGTATTCTCTTTGATTTCACAGCTTTTTATGTAATTAATATCTTAATATTATAAACACGATTTTAAAGAAAAGTATAATTTTCAAAAAAAATGAATAGCATATTATAAACACCATAACTGTAAAAAAAATGAATACATACTTGTAAAAAAATGAACATCATATTTTATTAACACGATTTGAAAGAATAGCATAATTTTCAAAAAAAAATCCGAAAAATTGTTTTTCAAAAAATATAAAAATGAACAATTAATGTTAAAAAATGAATAGTTAGTGTTGAAAAAAATGAACATTTATTGATAAAATATGAACAATGATTCTTTTAAAAATGAACACATACTTATAAAACTATGAACACCAATTTTTATTTACAAAAAGAAAATCTGGAAAAAATAAAAAAACAGTGATGTGGCATGCCACATGTCACCACCCGACTCTCCTCATTCCTATCTGCAAGGGTCCTCCTCACCGGAACTAGACCCTATATATATATATATATATATATATATATATATATATATATATATATATATATATATATATATATATATATATATATATATATATATATGATCACGACTCATATTTAAACCGCTCTTACCATGTGAACATGTAAACACCGAATATATGTGTCTATACCGCCGAATATATGTGACTATACCGCAGAATATATACAGTCAGGTCTGACGAATATTTCTTCCATTAATAACACAATTTCCCTCCTTTAATATCATCTAATCTCTGTCATCTATTTAACGATCTAACGGATACAATTTGTTCTCATTTTTAGAGTTGTTTACACGAGGGTCAACCTCATATATATATATATATATATATATATATATATATATATATATATATATATATATATATATATATTGAAGGTAAAATCATTTGCATTAACACACTAACAATGACGTTATCAAATCATTGACTACATTATTTTATGATATTATAGGGCTCGAATGGGTCGATGTCGGTGTATTATGATAATGCAAGTGAGATTACCTCTAATAATACTCCTATATATAATATATATTACGAATTCATAGTTTGAGTCATTACCTGGATTCTTACTCCTATACATGTGCTGCAGGTTGTATTTTTTATATATATAATCTTATCTTACATACTATACACATATATTTAACTTATTTTAATAAAAATATATATTCTAAAGTTGTTTTATAATATCTATTATATTATCTTGATAAATACATCATTGACCTCTCTGAATTAGACAATTAGTATGTCACTCACATTGTAAATGCAATTATATTCTATTAGTATTTCTCTTTAGAGTTGTATTTGTGAGTTTCTTTGCTATTTTCTCACCATTTTTTTCTTCAAATTATCTACTCTTTTCCCTCTAACTCTAACTTATTATATGTCATGTTCTTGTCCGTTGGTATTTACGGAGATAGAACAATTTCACACCGCTTACAAAAAGACATAAAATATAGTATATAAAAACGACATACTACTTACTCTTGTTATGATCAACGAATCTTAAATAAAACTATTGTTAGGTATATGTGTTGGGTTTTTATGCTCGAACTCGCAAGTCGTTTGATCTCCGGGCTTGTCCATCTTTAAACATTAATCGTGGAATTGAACATTAAGTGCCTCGTCCAACAAAATTAGATGTACTTAAACATAACATCAACCCAATTAAATGGTTACACTCGAGTACTTTGACCTCGTGTGTGAAGCTAAAACTATCTCACACCTTTCAAACGGATATATAATGCAAATTTTTATATCCATATATACTAATTTCATGTAACATTGATGTCTGGTTGGTAATCCATCTCACTCTAATATCAACTAGACAAGTTATAAATATAAGTTAATTATGTACTTTGACCTCGTGTGTAATTTTATAATTCTTGAAAAAAATATAAAAAAAAAATAATAAACGAATGTAGTCACGGATAATTGATGTTTGGTTGGTAATCCCTCTCACTCTAATATCAACAGACAAGTTATAAATATAAGTTAATTATGTTACTTTAATTTTCATATACCTTTCTTGTGTATATACTACTTTCATGTAACATTGAAGACCCTTATTATTGTATTACTATCTTATACTAATATATGTAGTTCATGTAACATGGTATATTAATGAATTCATGTCAGCCATATATCATCAATTTACTTGCAGGTAACGTGTGAGATTCTTATATATGGTTTGTACATGCTTGTATAGTTTCATGCAAATCATGTGTATTCAATTCTTGTATCTTTCTTGCATACTAATCTATGGTTTGGGTTGAGTTTCAACCACTGAGTGAGATTTTTTCCCCCAATGATTTTATGTTTTAACGTAAATATTGGTAAATTATTCTCGTAATTATTCACCTTTATTTAGATTTTTGGATAATAATTTTCATACTCTCTTGTAACTAAATTGGATCTTCAATATTACACAAGAAAGACTCATTAGAAAATATATGACACACTTCTTGTACGTTAAATGATGATAATCGGCTCATTGAGATTCCTATATGTTTGGGTTGACGCTACAATTTCTAAGTGAGATTTTGTTTTTTTTATGATATTACGTAAACTATTATCTCACTTATCCACATCCTTTAATTAGATTATTGTATAATAACTTTCAAATTCTCTTGTAACTAAATTAAATGAAATTGAGATAAGGTACGTAATAAGGACAAATATGTCATTATTGATTAGATGATGCTATCTACTTAATAAACTATACTTATATGTTATCTTGTACAAGAATTTTATGTTCGGGTGCATTTCATCAAATTTCTTCTAAAAAATTGGTATTGAGTGTCGAAATTATCAAATAATTCAATCGGTCAACAACACAATTGATTGATCTAAAAATGTTATTTCATCTTAACTTTGTAAAAACAGAAGTTTCAACATGCAGTCGAATATAATTATCTCGAGCTTGAATTTATTTTTATTTTCTACACCGGTTAGTCTATTTATTCGATAATAAAATAGAGAAAAAGTTATGGAGAACACGTGGCATGAGTTGGTTGGTGGAGTCTAATATGGGTATCCACCCTTGCAAGTCATTCTTGTTACCTTCTCCACGTGATTATACGTTTCGTGTACTCATTGCTCAAACAATTTAATACAAAAAAATCAATTAAATTAATCTTTCACTCTTAACTTTATCAAAAAAATAACTACATCTATAAAAATTATAATTTTGGTCTTTTGGATCGATACTTTGGATCCGATTAAATTTGAACTGAAAAGTTCGGTTGTCCGTCGAATTTTAAAGGACCTAATTTTGAACACAAAAGACCAAAATATATTTAATAAAAACTTGGTTCGGTCCAACTCAATCTTTTCGGTCCATATCCGATCAATGAGCAACCCTCATTGGACCACCGTTTGATATGTACCGATGGTATTGATCGATGATTTTTTACGTCTAATTAGTGATTGCCTACATGCTATTGAGGTCTTATGGACGACATCCTCGACCCTCCACATATGGACCTATTTGTTGCGCTAGACACATAATTTTGTTGAGGCTCATTAGAGGTAGGAGGTGAGATCGACAACGAGACCTCATCAAGATGTTTCGGATTTGTTGAGATGGCCTAAACTGATATGGGTAAAGCTTAATTGGAGGAGTCACGAGGACTCGAGTGGTGGTTGGCTTGTCAACTACATGGTCAATATCGGTTTTGGTACGGTGCCTATATTAGAACTATGGGTATTGTGAATGGTGTATGAGTGCATGTATCAAGGCTATCATCATATCACAATAGAGAACGACTTACTCATAGATGATGGTGGAGAAGACCACGATTATAATACTTTTGGGTTTAAAAAAATCGAAAGAATAATATAATACTATGGAGCAGGGGCATGTGCATTTGGCCTAAACGAGACACATAAAACTCAATGCGAATTTCATCCTAAAACCAAATAACAATAGAAGAAAAACACATCGACCTTTTATGTACTAACTCGAATTCTCCACCTTTAGATGAGAGAAGTGATTCTTCCAACTTTAAATGTGAAAATTTAATATCTCAACCCACACTCCTGATCCATATATGGACTTATAGGTTCGATTATAAAAACAGTTCACCCTTTTCACAACCCGATTAGACGTTGTCAATACTTTCTACATACAGATTGATATATTCGATCAGTTTCGATACATCTTCTAATTTTCTTGCTGGTTTGTTCTTACTTATTTTTGTAACTATTTTAGTTTTGTACCATATGTAGGTGACTTAGGTGTTTTGCCCATGCTAACTATTGATATAGTCTAATAGTTGGACCATTATAATTTGTGTTATAAAATTAATATTGCGACCCAACTCATTATCAATGTCAATGTCACTTTGTCGAGGAATGTCAATATTAATTTTGTTCCCACGTGGTATGACCATTCTCATTACATATTTGTTTAGGCAACAGCATTTATTATTTTATTTTATGATAATATGCTTAACTAAATATAAAAAAAAAATTTATTTATTAATCGTTTTTGAATCAAGACTTTAACTTTAAGTAATGTCTGAAATCCGTGCTAATTAAAAGCAACAACAAGACTTTGCCCAACCAGTATAATGGAATAATGGGATATGTTATATACACGACACTCAAATTTACAAAGATCGCAAGGCGTCGGCATCTAGCTTAAGCGATGACATACAAAATTTTATTTTATTTTTCAATCAAGGCACCGACGTCACCAGCCGGTGCCCTAAAAAAAGGACTCCATTGTCATTTATTTAATTGATCCTTTTATCCTTTATCAATTTTCTGACTTACTACATAGACACATTTTTTTCTAAAAAGATATGAATAATGGATAATTGCATGTTGTTTTGCAAATTTTTTGAAGGTCTCGAAAAAAATCACTTAACTATAAATTTTTCTTTTTCTTGTATAAAATAATAAAAGAGAGTTATAAGTCGGATAGAGGGAGTTTATAAAGTTGAAGAGGATGATTGAGGATGAGATTTATAAGAGAGAGAAAAATCAAACGCATTGAAATAGACTATAGTTAACAAAACTTGCTTTGAAAGTTTAATGAATAATATTTTTAATACATTAACGGAATCAACACCAAGAGCCGACCCATTTTATCTTTTTTGATTTTTTTTAAAAGGGCGACGGCTCTTGAAGATATCCGAAATGATCAAGTTTACGAACTTAAAAAAGGTACTCTAGTAAGAGTACCCTAGCATAAACTCATTTAGTTTCATTCTAGTCGTGCTTGAAATTTCGGTCCCTGGTACAAATCATCATTGGACTTCCCAAATTTATTATTGGTAATAGATGTGATTAGGTTTCGAACTATTGGTCTTTGATTTCATGAAATTGCTATGAAGTTGGTTTTGAATTAGAATGAGTTTGATTCCAATTGATATTTGTTGAATCAAGCATGATAATGATATTGTCTTTTGAAAGAACTATGTAGTAATTTACAAGGCAATGATGGTTGCCTTAATAACTGCCTCAACTATATTTTACAGGAAATCATATATAGGCAAAGAAAACTCGACGAATTGTTGTTTACTTGATCTAGGCTTGATGAATTGAGCATTCGAGAAGCTTGCTTTTGCTACTCGAGAAGCTTGTTACATGTGCCAACTCCAGCTGCAGCAGCGAGATGCCATGCAGCATGAATGAATGGAGTTTCCGCGAAAACATCATCAGCAAGAAAGAGTGCACCACCTAACAAGGATGATAGTTTGTGCATTGTATGTGCACTTCTCAGCTTCGGATTCTCCAACGCTCGCTTTGCAAATGCCACCTGAGAGTAACCAAATCATTTTTTTCTAATTCATTGCTTCTATTCATGATTTGAATGTTATATGACTAAATCTGAGCTACACTTTAATCAAGTTACCTCCATCATGCCGGTATGAACGACTGAGACCATGAGAGGTTGGAAGGGCAAACAAAGAGCAGATGCCGCCATCAGCAGTTTCGGGTTTTCGCTTCTAATTGCTCTTGAAAGACACTGCAAACAGATCACACATCAGAAATATCAGCTTCTGCTCTTATGCATAATATGATGGAATTTGCATCAGTAAATTTTGTTAAACAAGAACAGAACAAGTTTGAATCTTTTTAGTTGATCTTACCACAGTCGTCGTTGCAATCATGGCATAATCAAACCATCTTAAGTACTTCCTTATTCTCCCTCTAGAAGAATGATACAAACTTGAAGCAACACCAACTCCAATCAAGGAGTTTGCATAAAACTTGCATTTCATATTTTTCCTGCACCATTGTTATATCTTTGACAGTTAACAGCTAGAAGATGAAAAGTCACAGATAGGAAGAAAGGATCTTGCCTCGGCGCATGGACTCCAAGAGCAATAAACGGGAGTGATGTCACGACATTCGCAATTGTTTCCGCAACACTTTGGTCACCTGACAAAGGTAAAAAAAAAAAACACTGAATTGGTTGTTCAAGAATGTGCAGTTAAAAACTAAGCTTGGTTTATGTATAATGTACCACTAATGCAACTATGGATGGGATTCAGACAGCCGGGTCTTTGCTGCCATACTCGTCTGATAAAACCGCGAGTTAGGATTAAACATTATGAGTAGTATACAAAATAGTTTAAGGATCTTTGTCACTTACTGGATCACAATGCCTTGGCTAGTTTCGATAGAAGAGGTTCTGCATGATGGATGAACATCATCCTCATCTTGAGAAATCGCCTCCAAAGAAAATGGTGGATGAGGTTTCAAGTGAACTCCGTGTATACCGTCTAGAGGTTTACCCGAGTTGAAGACACTCAAGGGACTCATGAACCTCATTCCTGCCTGCAATTATGCAGGCAGGAACTGAGAGGCTTAGTTTGTGAAGGAAGCAAACCCTATAGGATCTTGATTTAGATCTTGACATTAAGCGGAAAGATTAATTTAGGTATTGAAGATTATGCAACTATTTGTCTAAGAAAGTAAGAATCATGCAGGCATACTGCAGAATATGCGAGTAAATGCAAATTCATGCATAATCTATTCGGGGGTATAACCCAAAGTCTGAAGCAAGAAACTCTTCTTCTCAAGAGACAACAAAGGGCTCTTTGTTAACGTAAGATTACGTAGATGAAGAGAATTATTTTGATGAATAATTAAGTAGATGAAATTGTTTTTAAGAGGATGAGTATGACAATAAGTGAAATGAGTGTTTGGTAAAATGGATATGATTGTAGGTAAAATCACGAAAAAATACGTATTAAAATTTTGTTTATAGATGAAAGAGATGAAAAAAAGAAAGAGGGATAAAAATGAGATTTTAGTCTCAATAATCCTTATAATTCTATAATCAAAATTTTTTTAGGTTATAAAATTCCCACAATCTAAGTCTCTTAATCTCCATAATCTTAACCTTTAATCACTTTCATTCGAATTATTTCTTCTTTTTAATTTTCATAATCTTAATCCCCTAATTTGTACACTTACCAAACGGAGCCAAAGTGATGTATAACTGTGGTAAACTGATCACTTGAACTGATTTACAAAACTAACCATAAACATCTGATTTGATAAGGCTAAACCACTTAGCAGAAACATAGCATTTTGCAATTACATAATTCAGATATAGGTTGGTTTAGGATATTTCTCTCTAATCCAAATCCTAATTAAGAACACAAGTTCTAACTCGTGCATATAAAACCCTAAACGCAAATCCTGTCTACAAACCCTACTAAATAACTACAATCAAACAATTAAACCAAATGGAAGCAAAATACATCAGGAAAGGGTTTTCCAAATCGAATGTGCATGTTAAAGCTAAGTATTACATCATTCAACTCACCAAATTCGCCAAATGATAGATTACAGAAGCATAAAAAGCAAATTCTCTACGCAAATGTAAGTTAACACAAACCTGTAAGAATGGTGTTTCAAGGAAGAACGCAGAAATGCAAAGACTAATCTCCTTTCTTTTTTGTTGTTGGAGAATAGTTCAGAAGCTAATAGATTAACGTGTTGTGTATATTTATATATGTATATAGAGGAGCTGAAAAGGACAAGCATGAAAGAAGAAATAGGAAGATGATGAGGAGGAGATGCGAATTCTCTCGCGAATCTTCCGCTGGGAAGCTTCAGCATATTCGGTTTATATATGCGCGCGAGGCCAGGCCGCAATTTAACTATTTCCCCCTCCCTTTTTAGGAAATTACAATAAATAGCATGAAGTTTCTTTAGTGGTGTTTCATGGCATAAATTATTATAAAAAGTTACCAAATTTTTGTAGAGTTGTGATATATACCGGAAAATCCTTTACTTTTCAGTTTTGACTATGTTTTTAGCGATAGTTTGAGTAAATTACTTGACAAAAAGTAGTTTTGTTCAAGATATTCGAAATATTGGATGATTTTGTGCAGTTTTTTTTTTGATAAGCAAATGCCATTAAAACTCAAACTGCAGAATCCAAGTCTTCAAACAGGATAGAATGCAAAACAGTAGAAAAACAATCAGAAACATAATAAAACAAAGGCTCCACCGGCTTGATACTAGCGAGATAGTGAGCAGCTTGATTCCCAATTCGCTTCGTGAACGACCAACTAATAACAGGCACCCCTTCCGCCACCTTCAGAATCTTGGCAATCAACATCCCTAACGAATTTCGATGAATGGTGCGAGACTTAATGAGCGATATTACTGTTAGACAATCCGACTCAATAATAGCATGTGACAACTCTTGCACCACTGCTTGCTGTATAGCCCACAAAACCGCTTCAGCTTCCGAGACTTCCGGAGATGAACCAGCTTGAATCATCTTGGCTCCTGCGAAAGCAACTTCCCCATCATCAGCCCTTGCAATAATACCAACTCCACACCTAGAATCCGAACTCGATGCATCTGTATTAATCTTTATGAACCCAGTAGGCGGCTTCTTCCATCTTCTGGTATCTCTATCTCGCACACTTGAGCTTGTTCCTGCACGTTGTTGTTGCTGCCGGAAGTCACTAAGCCATTGTAGTTGAGACTCCACCACCATTCGAGCCACCTTTACCACTCCTTTAAAAATGGCCGAATTGCGAGCAATCCAGATACCGTAAAGCAGCATTGCCCATTCCTCAACCTCCGTGACCTTCATCATCTCCACCGCGAGCCAAAGCGTTTCCTTGAAAGACCTGTCACGACGATGAAGATGGCGCATAACTGGAAAGAGTTTCCAGACCGCCTTAGCCTTACCGCAAGAAAACAACACATGCTCCGTAGTCTCGACACTACCGCAAGACCAACACATAGGATCGGAGCGACATTTCCTCTTCATCAGATTATAATTACAAGGAAGAACGGTTGAGGCACATCTCCAAATGAAATTCCGAATGCTCGGTGGTACCTCCAACTGCCACACGGCTCGCCACAGTCTTTCCTCACCACCAACTCCAGATGACGACGAACCCACCTCCGCCTCAGTGAATTTCTTATTTACAAGCATATGATAGCAAGACTTAACAGAGAAAATGCCATTCCCCTCATAATACCAAGTTAGGAAATCATGAATGGATGAATCAACCAAATGGATACGTTGAATAATATCACTATCCTCCTTGCAAAACAAGACACGTACCCGGTCCTCCATCAATGTCCCAGAATCCCAATCAATAAGATCGCTAACTTGCTGAACCTGATCATCATCCAAAGGCCGTACAATCGGTTTGAAAAGTGAAGGCCGGGGTATCCATGCATCACTCCGAATGGATATAGAACGACCATTGCCTACTGACCATAACAACCCAGCCAAAAGGGCCTCTTTACCCCGCATGATGCTACGACATGCATAACTTGGAGAGTAACCATGCCGGGCATCCATAAAAGATGAAGATGGAAAATACCGAGCTTTGAGAAGCCGGCCAAGCAAAGATTCTGGATTGTTGACAAGCCTCCACCCTTGCTTTGCTAGTAGAGCAATGTTGAAAGCTTCAAGGTCCCGAAAACCCATACCACCAACCCTCTTTGATGAACAAAGTCGTCTCCAACACATCCAATGAATTGATTTCCGATCCGCATCCCCCCACCAAAACTTACATATCATTTGCTCAATCTCCCGACATAAATCTGTTGATAAATAGTAACAAGACATGGTGTAAGTAGGAATTGCTTGAAGAACCGATTTAATGAGTACCTCCTTCCCGGCTTTGGATAATAAATGGCTCTTCCAAGACATAAGTTTGTTCCACACTCGGTCCTTGATATTCGCAAACACCACCTTCTTGGACCTACCTATCATTGTGGGTAATCCTAAGTACTTGTCATGCTTCTCAACCTCAACCACTTGCAAAATACTTTGAATCTCCTCTCTTCTGTTATCAAGAACATTGACACTAAACGATAGTTCGGATTTGCTAAAATTGACTTGTTGTCCAGACTCTGCTTCGTAACATCGAAGAATATCCACAATTTCTTGGCTTTGTTGACAAGTAGCCTTAGCAAACAACAAACTATCATCAGCGAAAAAGAGATGAGAAACCACCGGAGCACCTCGGGCAATTTTAATTCCTTTCCACCTCCCGTCCAGCTCACTCTGCCGTATAAGGCCTGAAAAAGCCTCCGCACAAAGTAAGAACAAAAAAAGTGAGAGTGGATCACCTTGACGTAACCCACGTGTGGGCAAGAACCTTTTCGTCGGAACACCTTGCATAAGAACTGAGAACGAAACACTTCGCACACACATCATAATAAGATCAATCCAGCCGTTGTTAAACCCCATCTTGTGCATACATTTCTCAAGAAAATTCCACTCCACTCTATCATACGCCTTAGCCATATCTAATTTCAGCGCCAAAAAGCCTTCTTTTCCCCTCTTTTTCCTCTTCATGTAATGGAACACTTCCGCCGCAGCCAAGGCATTATCCGTAATTAGTCGTCCCGGAACAAAAACACTTTGTGTTTCAGACACTACCTTTGAAAGACAAGCCTTTAACCTGTTCGCCAACATCTTAGACACAATCTTATAAAGCACGTTACACAGGCTAATAAGACGCAATTCCTTCATGCGAGACGGAGCGCTAACTTTAGGAATTAGTGATATAAACGTATAATTAAGATCAGCTGGCATTTTCCGTTCATTTATCACATTAAGGACAAACCTCGTAACATCAGGACCTACAATATGCCAGTTTTGTTGATAAAACAAAGCCGACATACCATCAGGTCCCGGAGCTTTTGTGGGGTGCATTGAAAATAAAGCAGAATATACCTCCTCACTAGTGTAAGGACGCTGAAGCGCAAGATTATCAGCATCCGAGACTACGCGCGTAATTCCTTGAGAAGCCGTTGAAAGAGGTGCATTAAGACTAGTTTGAAACAGATCCTGAAAATATTCAGATGCCACCCGGGCCATACCATCTCCACTCCTCCACTCCATCCCGTTATTGTCGATTAAGCGTTTAATAGAATTCCGCTTTTGACGCCCATTAGCCTTTTTGTGAAAAAACTTTGAATTTCGATCCCCCCATTTTAGCTCGTTCACCCGAGACCGCTGAAACCAGATTTTTTCCTCTTGATCCATAAGAACACTTTCCTCTCTCTCTAATTCCTGTCGCCTTCCCACCATTCTACCCGTAATTCCCCTCTTGTTCATCTCTCTAAGCTCCGCTCTGACGTCTCTCAACTTGGCCAAGACGTTCCCGAAAGTCGTTTTATCCCACTCCTTTAGATCATCCATACACCTAGATATCTGCCGCATGACTCCCCCCTCCTCCAACCTTACAATAGGGTTATTCCAGGCATTCCGAATAATAATTTCACTCCCTTCATCAGCAGCCCATAAAGCTTCAAAGCGCCTAGGCCGTTTACCGGACCGGTTCCGAGATTCTGCACACTCCACCCTAAGCGGGAAAATGATTAAAGGAACATGGTCTGATCCCTCTCTCTCCAAATGCAATACTGATGCGCCAGGGTACGCCTCACACCATGTCTCATTGGCAAAAGCAAAGTCTAATCGTTCCTGAATGAACTCGGATTCTTTCCGTCCATTATCCCATGTAAATCGAAGTCCCAAGTATTCAATCTCAGTGAGTCCGCAAAGCTCCAATGTATCCCGGAATTTTAGCATATTTGAATAAGACGGAACATTACCCCCTTTTTTGTCCTCAAGGGATAGAATTTGGTTGAATTCACCCACACACAACCACTCCCCTCACGTCTCCTCTTTGAGTTGTTTGAGAAGTTCCAATGTATGGTACTTATCACTCTCTCTCGGCCACCCATAAATCCCCGTAAACCTCCAGGAAGAAGACTGATCCAGGTATGAAACCACAGCATCAATATGATGGCATGTATAGGACTGAATATTAAGTTGTATTTCAGCATCCCAAAACAAGCATAGGCCACCAGACTTTCCAACACAATCCACTGTAAAACCATTCGCAAAGCCAAGTTTGATTCGCACTTCCTCCATTCTCTTTCTCTCACACTTGGTTTCCATTAGAAACACAATCTTGGGGTCTTCCCGCCTTACCAAATTAGCAAGACGAACAACTGCACGGGCCTTCCCCAACCCCCGGCAGTTGTAGCTTAAGTAATTCATTGGTCCCGGCAGAAGAGGAACTCATCCTCTCCCGCCGATACATCGTTGTTGAACAACGCCCGTCTCTTAATTCCTTGGGCACGCATCATTTCAGTGTCAACCCCGTCACTCGAACTTTTTCGCTTATTCGATGTAACCATCCCTTCCATCTCACGCACCCCTCCCTCTCTAGCTATTCTTTTCCATTTGTGCAGTTGTCTCTCACCTCCCTCTTTCCCTTTTCCCCCGTCCACCCCTATGTTGCTTATCCCTCCAGCCTGATCAATTTCATGCCCCACCTCCCCTTTTTTCCCCTCAGTCACACACTCTCTCGACTTGCCCCCTCTTAAAGCCTCTCCTTTTTTCCCCTCACTCTCTTTGTTTTTCCCCAGCATGTTTTCTTCAGTGTGGGACTCTAGATCCAAAACAGACCCTCCCTGCCCCATGCAACCTACGCTAGTAGCTTCTATATTGGCTAGCCCAATCATTTTAGACATTAGGGCATGAAACTCATCCGTACCTTCATCCAGACTCTTCTCTCGGCCTTCCACTACATCATTTAGAATATCCAGGAGTCTACGGCGTGGTAATTGTTCGACCGGCAATGTACCCCCTTGTCGCACAGCTCCTGGCGATCGGTCTTTCATAGCTTTGAGCAGTGAACGTTCCCTCTCTCTCTCCGTTGCGCTTCGATCCATCATAATCTTCAATGGTGATGCTCGCAACCTATCCCCATATGCTGGCGTAGTCGTCGGAGTAATCTCTAATTCACATTCCAAGTCAACATGCCCCAGACAGCCACATGAATAGCAAAAATTGGGTAGCCTTTCATAACGCAACTCTACCCAACATTTCTTGCCTCCAATATTTAAGATTAGCCCCCGTCGTAGCGGTTTTTTGACATCAATGTGCACTCGAAGTCTCAAAAACCTTGCACTGATCATAATTTGATCTTCATCGAGTTCAAGCAGCCCTCCGAAAACCTCCCCTACCGCTTTTGCTGTGATCATATTCATTGATGTTAATGGAAGATCCAAAACTCTAATCCAAAACGGGACTTTGTCAAAAGAGATATGGGAAGGTTGCTCATCTCCGGCCTCCTTAAGCATGAGCAAAGATTTGTCAAATGTCCAAGGACAACCTCTCAGAACTTTGGCCCGATCAGCCTCATCGACAAATTGGAATGAGAAAAGATTTTCGCGAATCTCCCTGAATATGAAATTATTCCGTAACCGCCAAGCCCCTTTCATAGTAGATTTCAGCGCATACACATTGAAGGGTTTGTTTGTAAGCAGAGATCCAACCAGACCTATTGGTTTCACTGTTGTTGTATCATCCCGTCCCACCTCCTCCACGTAGATCACCCTAGCCTCCTCCTCAGTAATATCCAGATCAGTACTTGGCCCCGAACTACTTGCCATCGTCACAATCTTCAGTACCTGCAAAAACCTATCTAATGCACCTCCTTCAATCGGTGAACCCGCACGCATCCGGCGAGAAAACCCTGGCTTCCACGGCCGTCGACCGGAAAGAAGAATATGAGCGAACGTAACTGCCAAGAAACGGTTACAATAATCGCCCTTTCTGCCCTAGGGTTTTTAATTCTCCAGTCGCAAGCCCATCATCATCTGCTGATTTTGTGCAGTTTATTCATAATTGTTGCTGAAAAAATGCCGTTGGTAAAATCTATTACCTTCACAATGAATTATTATGTTTTGTTTTTCAATAATTGCAAGACGTTGTGTGATGTTATGTTTTTCAGTTTTTATTTTAGTTTGGAGTAATCTTCTTACTGTCTTACAATTTTAACTTTTTTAATCACTAAATGATTCATATTAATGGTTAGTCCGTCTGCCGGTCTTTTTCGGCTTTTCGATTCACTAGGCGGCATGTCGTCTATTGTTTCGAATCGCTTTCCTTTTTTCAAAAAAAAAGAGTTTAATTCAGGTACGGTTTACCTTTTCCGGTACGGTTGTGCGGCTGCGTGTGCGGCTGACACGTGTCCAATTTTTTTTTTTTTTTTCTTTTTTTAAAATTTTTTTTTTCCATAAACGAATGAAAATTTTTTTGAACTACTATGTTATAAATTCTACACTATTCTCTTATAAAATTTAAATTATTCTCATATAATTCATGAACTATTAATTTTTATTATATTATATCAAATTATTTATAAATTAATCGTTTACATGTTATGAACTATTCAATTATAATTCATGAACTATCATTTTATAAGTTTTGCACTATGAACTATTATATTATAATTAATGAACTATCCTTTTATAAGTTATGAATTATCCCTTATAAGTTTTGAACTATCATTTTCATTTATTTCTGGAAAAAAAAAAAAATTGGACACATATCAGCCGCACAACCGTACCGGAATAGTGAACCGTACTTGAACAATACCCCATATTAATACTCTATATTTTATGAATTGTAACTCCTAATATTAATCCCCAACTAACTCTCTCGTTCATTTTTTTAGATTGTTGGGATGAATATTGTTAAAATTGTTGGAGATTATGGTATACGAGAGATTATTGGGGTTTGTTAAATTTTGTAAAATTTTGGTATTTTATGTAGATAGGATTGTTTTAATGACAAGATTATGAAAATACCATAAACAACAAAGACAATAATACACTTTTGTTCATACACCGTAGAACGACGGGTAAATATCTTTACTGAAAGCATACATTGCAATTGTTCAAAACTCAACCTTTGAAGCTGTCACGGCAATATATCTTTACTTTAGTTGGATTTTCCCTCACAAGCAAACACTGACAATAATTAGCCATGGGAGAAAAAACAACAGCCTCATATCACTACTATACTTCCATTTCTGCACTAAAAATGGGTAAAGGTCAACCTAAATGTTTCACCCACTTTCCCATGAATCTGTTTAGATTTTATTGCATGAAATGCACTCCTAGAAGTGAAGTAAGCATGTATATGAGTACAAGCCAAGAGGATAGCAAACATACTTAGACATTAAGATATGGGTATGAGATTGATAACTATATATGACATTTGTCATTTGTGTTTGACAAGATGATGAGGTATATTAAGTATCAAAATTAATACTTTTATAAGTATTTAACAAGACTTGAAACAATGGAAAACAAAAGAATTAAGCAAGTACTTACATAGACTTCACCAAGAGTAATTAAAAATATCTGGAAAATCCAACATACATAGTTTATTCCAATTCATTACTCCACCAATCCAAGGCAATATTTATAAAAACAATTTGGTTTAATAGGCTTATTCTAGTTTTGTGTTTAGTAAATATACCCGAAGAGTATGTAGAGTTTGAAAATAAATACAAAAGGTTAGGGTAAAATTGCCCTCGTGTTTGTATATTAACTCCATTGCGAGCTTAAGAAACAACTTGTCAACCACTCTCCTCTGAGAAATGTTGCCTCCACATATGTCTTATACATACAAGATAACCGACAAATTGAAGCTACTCTAGATATCTGATGGGAGTGAGGGGAGCTGTAGATGGAAACTCTGGATAAGACAGCTTCGTGTTGTGTTCGATCAAGGTCTCAGCCTCGCACGTTTCTAAACACATCCATCGGGATCATGTACATGTATAATCATGATACAACACCTGTGACACGCAATTGTTTTACAATATGGAAGTCGTAGCAATTTGGCCTGCAATCCGATACAGCAAAAAAAGATTCTAGTTGACCATTGAAACCAAAAATACCATCAGCTCCACATATGATGGTCTTAGCCGGCATACAAGTGAACGCCCTCCCTGGAGTCAGCAGCACCAACACCGTGAAATTGGTATAAAAAGTCTCCACTCTACCAAGTATTGGGCTGCATTTTGTCATCTGACAGAGAATAACTTGGCACTGTGAAATTGGTATCCAAATTAAGCAATAGTGCATTACCAAACACAACCAAATAACAAGGATCTGACATTAAAGAGAAAGCTCAAAAGCACAAGAGTTGCTCAGCTTTGACAAACTGCTCCAATAATGCAATAAAAAGCTGAATTTAAAAAAGATGAATTCAACAGCCTTGTTATGTATCCTTGGCTCAGCCTGAAAATGTCATTCTGCACATAAAAGCTTCCCTGTGGTGTTGGCATCAGATGGAACATCTAGGGGCACCAAACAAATATATAACATCAGGGAAATGCAACACATTACAAACACTCTCACCGGTATTCAATGAATAAGAATCTAGCTCAAGACTTTATTTATTGATCCACTATGTTCCTTTTCACCAAACAAACCCAGTTATCTACAAGATCACAGGTTTAGGGATGTTTGAAATTTTACCACATTTTACAAGGTTCCTTAATTGCTACCAAAACCAAGTCTAAGGGCGCTAGATACAAGGCTGCCATTTTCAAAGAAGTTGAAACTGTTGGGAATGTGTATAGTTAGAGGCAAATAAATGAAAACACAACCATAACAAGATAAAACATGGCCAAAAACTTAGGCACAAACTTAACGATCCATAATCCATGTTTTGTGATAATTCAACATACTCTGAAAGGAAGATATATTGAACATCTCATACGGTCTTACCTATACTTAGTAAAGGTGACACGGATGTAGAAACTTACAACATATCCCTTTCTTACTGAATATCTATTAAATAAGGCTTGGGTAACATATACTTGTGACGTTGAATTGGTAAGAAAATATGATGCTAATTGCATTGTTGTCCATAAAGAGTGGCCTAAACTCTAAGGTAGGGTGGAATTGTGTACTTTACCTTATTATACGAGGGCAGCAAGTAATGAAATGTCAACAGATAAGCTCATGGTTGGACAACAGTAGAAAATAAGTATATAACTCAATTTAGCAACATCCTGTAGAAAGCCATGCTACTTTTAACACTTAAAAACTACAAAAGATAAAGGAATTTTAAGATTGGCAGATACAACCACTCTATAAACCTTCATCAAAATAAGCTACTCTCAAGTCCAATAAAATAGAATCAGCTGGATTTTTCAAACTCTAGATTAATAATATATAGTTATCAAACTCATCTTTAATCAAACTCATGTATTAGTATTACTCTTTCCCATCACACAAACGTAGAGATAGAGCATGCTGATGTATGAATTATTAAGGCACCTGTATTTATGCAGCCATCAGGCCAGTAGTTCTCTGGTTCAACACTTCCCATAACACATTTCAAGCAAAATTGTTTGCATATCAATGCGACTACCGTCCTAAGAAGTTAACATTAACATTTCAGGAATAATAGATCGAACTCCCTTGTTCTTAATGTGTACAGGTGTCCCACGTCGACAATATGAAACTATGTGACCCTAACATTGATCACATGTCAATGTTGGGTTCAGTCAATCGGTGAAACAAACACATGAAGGCCTAATAGAAACACTAGATCTATTAAGCCGCGTGTGAATTTAGGGATAGATAGCAATTTAATATAAGGCAAATCGCACAATCAGGAACATTGTCGGTCCTGATCGCAAACAACAGCCTAAATCTAGCAACTAAGAAACCTCATTTGACAACCGCAACTTGCGAAATCAACAGAGCGAGCAAGAGGAGAACAAGAAAATAATTAACCTGACTAAATCGGAGGGAGTGATTTTCACCAGCGAGTTGGAGCTGGCCACTGACGAAGACAAGAGCTTGCTCCCTAATCAAATCCATAAAACCAGATACCGTCTTATCTCTCCTGGAAGAACCAACACATCACTCCTGCTTAAAATCATGGTTCGATTTCACAGCGGGAAGGCAATTGTTCTTCTCAAAGAGAAGGAACTCAAAAGACTGTAAATTAGGGCAAAATGGCGCAGCAGTACACTGTACTGAACAGTGAACGCTAACGTACTACTTCCCTTTATAAGATTGTTGCATAATGAACCACACATTTAAAGCGGCATACTAGCAAGTTGTACAATCAGCAGATTCCTCATCCTCATACGCCACGTGTCGATGCCTCAGTGGAATATCCCTTTTCCACCTCAGCTTCCCAACCCCCAAACCAAAAGGGATCATCATCTTTCATGTATGGAGACCCCTTGAGGCATTTCTTCATCTGCCATAGAATAACATGGAGGCCGTGAATGCACTAGGATTGAAACCCCTCTGCATCGTCCCTGACAAGACCTCAAAATCCAGAAGGGTTTTCTCAATCCCTTCAACTCCCCATCTCAGAATTCAAGATACAATCTCAAGGCTCCTCCATGGCAGCAGCCTGGTACTTGTTCCCCCTTTCCTATCGCCCAAAATAGGTCTTGCTCTCACCTATGAAGAGGCACTTCAGCAGTCCATCAACACTAGCTCCGGCGGTGAGTTCGACACCGGCGGTGGCTCATTTGAGGGTATTGTTAACTTCGCCACTGAGAACCCAATCGTGATTGGGGGTGCTCTTGCCGTTTTGGCTGTGCCCTTGATTGTGTCCCAGCTCTTGGGGAAGTCCAAGCCCTTTGGCGTGGAGTCTGCCAAGACAGCATTTGCCAAACTGGCTGATGATCCTGCAGCTCAATTGCTTGATATTAGGTCTTTGAAACAAGTGAAGGAGATGGGTAGTCCTGATATCACATCCCTCAAGAAGAAGCCAGTATCCATCGTTTATACTGGAGATGACAAGCCAGCCTTCTTGCAGAAGCTTGCCCTCAAGTTTAAGGACCCAGAGGCCACCACTCTGTTCATCTTAGACAAGTAAATTAAATTGGTTTTTATATATATTTTGATAACTGCTATTGAAATTCCATTGGATGCATAAGCTTGATATATTGAAAATTTTGTTGCAACAAGATTTGATGGTAACTCTGAGTTAGTTGCTGAGTTGGTTACTGCCAATGGGTTCAAAGCTGCTTATGCAATAAAGGATGGAGCAGAAGGACCTCGAGGATGGATGGTCTGTCTGTCTGTCTGTCTTTCCTTGTGCTTATATGATCTTTCTAACCAAGTAAGAAACTTGGAGTGATGAGACTGTTTAATTGTGGTGCAGAACAGCGGCCTCCCTTGGATACAGCCAAAGAAATCCTTGACTCTGGACTTTGGTGATTTCACCGGCTCCTTTCCTGTATGTATAGCATACATATATTTTAAGTATTTGTTAGGAATATACTTCTCTCAATGTTATTTTCACCTGAGCTTGCAGGAAAGCTCCGAGGCATTGCCTGTAGCGCTGGGGCTTGCTGCTGCAACTGGGTTTGGAGTGTTGGCATTCACAGAGGCCAGTCTTCATTTCTAAATCATATGAAGTTAGTTTTGTATTCTATTCTATTCTTGTCATCAATGATCGTCTTTTGTTTGTCCAGATAGAAACAATTCTCCAGGTTTTAGGGTCAGCTGCAATCATTCAAGTCCTAAGCAAGAAGCTATTGTTTGCAAAGGCAAGATGATCAAAGCCTTTCCCCTGCTCTATGTCAACTCAATTAATCTTCTACATTTTCATAAATGAATGAGAGAAGATTGGTCTAATAAGGCCTTTTTTTGTGCCGATAAAAACTAGGCCTTGATTATTTTTTAATTCTAGAAACACTTGGTTAAGGGGTGAAAGAGCGCCTAGTTTGTCTTCTAATAAACAAAAAAAACTGTTTGACACTACATTAGACAAAAAAGGTCTACTTAACCAATTCACTCTTTTCATGACAGGATAGAAAGCAAACATTGGAACAGGTTGACGAGTTTCTAAACACGAAAATTGCTCCCAAGGAGCTCATCTCTGAGTTGAAGGTGACCGTTCGTTCTTCTGGATGTATAGATAGTCGAAGACCTCATCTCTGATTTTGCTTCTCAAAATACAGGAAATTGGAGCAGCGCTGCTCCCATTGCCAGTGAACAGCAAGGCTCTTCCTGCTCCTGCTGAAGCAAGCACTGAGTCACCTCCTCTTCCGAATGTGGAATCCATCACTGAGCTGCAATTGGTAGAGGAAAAGGTAGAGGCGGTTGCAGAGCCGTCTCCAGCTCCTGGAAACAATTCAGTTCCCCAAACTGAAGCTAAAGTAGAATTGATCCCTAGGCCACTTTCGCCATACACCATGGTACATTCCATTTATGTTCACTGTTCTAAAATTAGTTAACTAAATTGATACAATCAAGCATAACTTGAATTCTGTTGCAGTATCCGGATTTGAAGCCTCCATCTTCTCCACGCCCTTCCCAGCCTTCTCCAGGTCCGACTCCTCTTCTTCAGAAAGTGGAATCCATCACTGAGCTGAAGGATACAGAGGAAGTAGTAGAGAAAGTGGAATCCATCACTGAGCTGAAGGTGACAGAGGAAGTAGTAGAGACTGCTACGGCTCCAGAAACGAATTCGGTTATTAAAGCTGAATCTAAAACAGAATCACAATCACCATACCCCTGGGTACATTTTTCTTCTTAATGCAATCAAACATAATGGTTTTGGTTATCACTCAACTGATATCTTAAACTCGTTGCAGTATCCGGATTTGAAGCCTCCATCTTCTCCTTGCCCTTCCCAGCCTTGAAGTATCTCAACACATTCGACAGCTGCTTAGTGTTTGATATGCAATGTGTAGCCACGAGCTATTGAGTTAGAGTTTTGTGTAATCTACCATCACCGGGCAGGAAGGTTGTATCAAATTTGTATCCAGATATATTTTGCATTGTATCTTTAAAGTTGCAAGTATAGATGTTGTGTTACGATTGTTCACGTTCAATGATGTAATGGTAAAATGAACAAAGATTCTTACTTGGTTAGAAAGATCAAATTTGTATCCAGATATGTTTTGCATCGTATCTTCGAAGCAATATAATTTCCTCATTTACAAGTAGTTTTTATCTTTCTGAAATACAATTTTGAAAATTAATAGAACACTGCTACTTTGCAATATAAAATGAAACCAAAGTATTATCCATGCTATATTACGTGTCAGTGGTTCTTCATAGGAAGAAAGACAAACAGTAAAAATAAGTTGTGCTCTTGTTGAGAGTCGAACTCAAGACCTCCCGCTTACTAAACGGGTGCTCTAACCAACTGAGCTACAAGAGCTTCTACGTGATAAAATTTATCATTATAATAGAAATCTTAATAAAATAAAAATATGATGCATATCATTCACCAAAAAAAATTAAATGTCCCTAGTTACAAAAAAAAATATGACAAGATAACATGTTTTTAGATAATTTTCTTATTAATTATACAAAAATAAATAATAAAACTCACTTCCATAATCAAAAAGAAACTTTATTATTGGCAGGAACTTAAATGACCCTTGAGGCATGTATTTCTCTACCTCATCTTCAAACTTCTTTGCTAATGTGAAATCGTGTGGTTTTTGGGCATATTAATCGCAAGAAGCCAACCCTTACGAGATATTTGATAGTTCTACAGTCAGATCCTCACCTTCATGCTTCACACCTTCTGATGGCTCAGCAACGGGTTGTTCCGAGTGAGTTGGACGTTGCTCTTGAGCAAGAAGAGTTGGACGTTGCTCTTTCACCCTCTATGTTTGTGTTATGTGTGAAGCGGCTAAGTCATTTGATTTGGAGTATGTAGATCGGGGTGGAAACCCATGTTTCTCTTTAGGAGGATCTAAGGGCAACATATTTCTCTCTAGGGGGACTAACCGTCTTTAAAAGAACAAAATAAATGAAATACAAAGAAATTCATGAAACTACATAAGGAAATCCCCAAAGTAAGTTGCGCAAACATACATTTGCTGGCGTACAAACAACTATTATCCATTTACTTTTTATTTCTACACCTTACAAATGAAAGTTGGATAGGAATAAGGTGTCAATGAGATGAAGATTTTCAGTTATCCGCAAGCATTCCTTGTCACGGTGATGAGACCAAACATCATTCTCCATATGGTTATGGAATGACGAGGTCAATGGTACTCACCCCGCCCCGATTCGTCCTCGTTGAGAATTAACACAAGAATTTTCAATCAGCACATGAAAAAAATAAACTCATGATTTTTATTATTTTCGTTATAGTTTGAAAGTATTTTACTTGAACTATATAGAGACAAATATCAATTTTCCTATATATAAGAACAAAGACATTGCATTGAATGAAGTGTAACTTGATCAATTGACATCCCTATTACGCGTTATCTCTCCTAACAAAATATTTTTGTATACTTTTTTTTTTTTTGATAAGAAGGAGGGCAGCAAATTCGAATCTGGCTGTTATCAGGAAGCTTGGATGGAGAATATTTTTGTATACTTATACCCTGATAAAGTATTTCAAAATTTGTAATAAATGAAGATGTTTGTCGTCACAAGTAATAACTAAGCAATATAAGGGCATTTCCCTATAATGATATCGTGGATTTAGAATTCTTGAATCTTGTAATCTTGTAAATCAATAAAAAGTAAATAAAAACACGGTTTGTAGGTCCATTATATGCATTTAAAAATAAGGCAATTCGTTGATGCATGTGATTTGCAAAACTTGTTAATGACCCACGCCGCAACGAGGCAAACAGCTAATTAACATTAAATGAATATGTACGGTCAAGTGGTAAAATAATTGAACAATGGAGTTGGAAAAGGACACTTTCATATCACTCAAATCGTAACAAAAAGTCCCCAAGTTATGGCATGTGGCACGATGGACCATCATAATTATTATGGCTGAGCATCGGTCCAAAACCGCAAACCGAACCGCAAACCTGAAAAACATGGACCGCACGGTTGCAGTTCGAACCTCAAATGAACCGCAATTTGCGGTTTGCTTGCGGTTTTGCGGTTTTGCGGTTTTTTTTGCGGTTTGCGGTTTGAACCGCAAACCGCAAAACAAAAACTTGCGGAGCGCAAACCGAACCGATTAAGTGCGGTTTGCTTGCGGTTTGGACCGCAATTTGCGGTTCGGTTGCGGTTCGGTATCTGCTCAGCCCTAATAATTATGTAATACATACGATACAATTGTTAATATATTAGGGCTCGTTTGGTACTACCCGTGTACGATGCAATTTCTTATTTATATAACCCGGTTACAAGAATTGTTGAGGTGTGAACATTTTATGGTTTTCGTTCTCATAATCTGGTTTTACCTATATATATATATATATGTTGTATTTTTTTTTCTTCTGAAAATGGAAAGTGTTTTGAAATCATTAGACGGCGCCGTCTAGTGGTTGAAAGGCCGAAAATATCGGTAGACGGTTGATAGGCGTGAAAACATGTTGTTCGTTACCACAATTGCGCAATCGGGTGCATATTTTTACTTTTCACGATTATAACTACGTGTTTGGTGTGCTTAGTTGGAGCCGAGGTGAAGCCGACATAAGCTGACGAACTAGGTTGTTATTGTTTAAAAAAAAACACTTCAACTACACTTATGGAGTGCACAATAAGTGTACATTAAAAAAAAAACTATACAAACCGAATGTGTAATTGATCTGCTCTGATCGGCTCCAACTACACACGCATATGCGTAGTTTAAATCCTGAGGTGAAAAACTGAAATATATACCCGAATTGTGTAGTGCTAGTAACTAATAAAGATTTTCGTTGTTACGTCTAAAAGCCAATACCATATTAGTGTTTTTGTTGAAAATAATAACTTATTTTTTTGGGATGTTACATGGTACAAGTTCCTAAGATAGTTGAAGTTGTATCAACTGGTCCAAAGTTCCAAACGAATCTTTAGATGAATCTTTTTCTTAGAAAATAACGAAAATATAAAATAGGAAAAATATTTTGGCCTTTTGGAGGTCCAAAAGGTTATAGTGGATGATCACATAATATGGGTCAACATTCTTTTTCGACTTCCCAAATGGGGGCTTTAAAATAAGTCCACCAAAACGTTATCCAAATTCATTAATATATTATTACATTTATAAAATGATTGTTTCTTGGATAATAACATACTTAATTACTCATGAAACAATTTAATTTATTAGACTTTTTTAGTTTTCTATTTAATAAATGTACCCCTTGAAAGAAGAGTGTGTAAAGTTTGAAAATAAATACAAAAGGTTGGGGTATATTCCTTAATTGAAACATTAAAAAGTCTACTTGCTACTATAATAAAAAGACCTAGTTATCAAAATTGTCATTACTTATTATATAATGTTAGAAATGCAATATATTTTTATCTTCTATCAAGTAACCATTTAACAAAACAACCACATGCTGCAGGCTTGGTCATCAGATGTGAAATGATGTATAATTGCAATATAAAACAAGTATAATGAATCTAATATAGAATTTTTTTAATAGATTATTTTTTATTATAATGTTTTAAGATCTGACTATATCATATATTTTTTATACAGTCTTTGTCACATAGTGAATTTTGTGAATATATATAGATCATGTTATTTGTCTCGTTAAAATTTATTACTTATAAAGAAACAATTTGATTTATTAGACTTTTTCTAGTTTTGTGTTTAGTAAATGTACCCATGAGAGAAGAGTGTGTAGAGTTTGAAAATAAATACAAAAGATTGAGTTATAGTACGAGTAAAAGGGGTAATTAGGCTTTTATTGTATAAATATAAATTAAGTAGACTTTTATGTTTTAATTTGTATTAACTAGGTCCCTTGTAATTTTGAGAAAAAGATAAAAATCTAAAATAATTTAAGATACTTTCAAAATTAAAAAGGAAAATGAGAGTGGTTCCCTACAATTATTCAAAATTAAAAAGATTCTCTCACTTAATTTTTTAAAATAAAAAAGGAAAATGAGAGTGATCCCCTACAATTAAGGAATTTGTTTTAACATTAAAAAGATTCACTCCCTTAATTAATATTGCTTATATTTTTTTCAAAGAGTCGCTTATTTGTTGGCACTAAAATTAATTACATGATTTTATGTAGATAATTTACGTGCGAAACTATGTGCATAATTTGCGTGCGAAACTATGTACATAATTTGCGTGCGAAATTATGTGCATAAAATTATATACAGAATTTGTGGGGGACCACTGTTATTTTTTTTATTTTATTAAAAAACATTCATATTAATTAAGGGGATATTCTTTTTAATGAGAGTGGTCCCCACAATTAATATTCACTTATCTTTTTAAGTTAGTTTATCCTTTTAATTTTTAATAGATATTTATTCTCCTTAAGTAAGGGGAGAATCTTTTTAATGAGAGTGGTCCCTACAATTAATAACCTCTTTATTACACTATTACAACTTAATTTATTTTTATTTATAGAGAGAAAATTGGAGGGGCTAGACATGGATACAACAAGGGCTTCCCTACACCAATTTTCTCTTATAGTATTTACTTAATTGAAACATTAAAAAGCCTAACTATTACTCTACTTTTTTCAAAAAGGCTTAGTTATCAAAATTATCCTTTATTAAATAGTATGATTAATTTATATAAATAAATAAATATATAATTTATGTTTGATCCATGCATGTACTATTAAATTAATATATTTTAATTTTTATTTATGTATTATATTTGTAATATTTGAATTATTTCCTGTTATTTTTTATTAATATATTGAACTTGAAATAAATTAGTGGAATTATGTATATAATGTCATCTACTATTAACACAAGTAATTTTTTAAAATATTATTTAAAACTTGGTACATAAACATAAAAAGTAGTATGTAACTGTTATAAAAAAAAAAGGAGTATACAATCTAGCAAGATGATAAAATTTAATTTATAACAATCTCAATAAAAACTATAGAGATTTAACAATACACAATATATTTAATCATCAGTATTCTATTACTAAATTTTATATATAAATAAAAAGCAATATAACCGAATAATGGATTATAGAATATTTTAAAACACATTATATGACACATACATATATCACATTTTAATTTTTGTTATTATTTATTTATTTAATTTTATTATATCTTTCATTAACTTTACCATATAAATAAAATAAAATAACATATTTCTAATCTAAAAATATAATATCTATTTAAATAGATTTTAATTTTAATAAATTAATTATTTTTATGCATTTTTTTAATATATTCGATTGGATATTTTTTTTTGTAAAATTAAAATTTTAAATTACCAAGAATGTTAATATATTACATTTAATAAATTAAAAAAAAACTTTAAATTATAATTATTATAAAATATAATTATAAAATTATATTTGATGTTAATGTTTTAAATACGGGAATTACTACATATTAAAATTTGAATATATAGGTGGGAAGTTGATGTACACAGGATAATTTTATAAATTAAATAAGGAAACATTTTTGAAAGAGCAATCTATAAATCCGAGATTGTTATTCGTACCACATGTTTCACGCTATTCATATCCGTGGTCCGACTACGCATAGCGTACGCGTATCAATAAGTTGATTTCGTTCAAAAAAATATAGCAAAATAGCTAGGCATACGCCATGTGTACGCGTAGTCCTACTACGAATACGCCATGCCTAGTCGCCCATATAAAAAATTCTGATAAAAATACTAAGGAAAATGGCCTACGCCTACACCTCGCGTAGCCGTAGCACCGTTAAAAAAAATTTTTTTGCTTATTCCGGCTACGCGAGGCGTAGCCCTACCCCGAATACGTATAGCACGAAACCGTGATACGAATAGCAATAACCCTATAAATCATAGTTATATTACTTATATCATACTTTCCTTATGTGTTTAAACTTAAATTATTTTAACAAAATTAAGCTATAAATATAGAAAAAATGACCAAAAATAATACCAACTATAAGGTATTAACCAAAAATAATACAAACTTCAAAAATTACTATTTGATGCACAAACTATTTCACATTAAACCAATTTTGATACGGGGTGAAAATCTAGCCAACTTTTATTACAAAATTTGCCCACATATTTTTAAATCACACAAATGACCTCTATATTTCATTTTCTTTCAAAAATCACCCATGTTATTTTTGTATACTTAACGAATTAGGCATGAAAAGTTAGTCATCACTTTATTTTTAATATTTAAGGTAGTTTATTCATTAAAAAAAATTAAGAAGTTTTAAAAATGAAATTTTGGTTAATAAAACCATATTTTGTGTCATTATTGTTTTATGGGTGTAGTTTGAGGGAATAATCCATATTTGTAGGTAAAATATAACGAAAGAATATATTACTAATTTGAAAATTTGTGTAATTTAAAATTTAAAATTAATATATTTAACCTAAATTTGTCGAAAAAAATCTACATTCCATGTTTAAATTTTAAAAATTCAAAAATCAATCTTACTTTATACCAAAAAATTGTGGGAATGTCATCAAGTATGAGTCTTTTAACCAAAACTTTATTTTTAAAGTGTTAAAACTTCTCAATCATTCTTATAGTTATATTTTAAATAAATGGCCTAAAATATTTAAGAATAAAGTGACAAATAACCTTTATTATATATTTCGTTAGGTATAAAAAAAGTTATATGAGTGTTTTGTGAAAGAAAATATAATGTAGAGGTAAATTTGTATGATTTAAACAGTTATGGGCGATTTTTGTAATAAAATTGGCTATAACTTCACCCGTATTAAAATTTGTTTAATGTGAAATAGTTTGTATACCAGGGTATTATTCAAGTAAGGCCCATTATTGCGGTACGGCCGTGCGGCCGTACCGCAGGGCGACACGTGTCCCGAAAAAAAAAATTTATTTATTTATTTATTTTTTTTTAAAAAAGAGTAAAAGTAATAGTTCAAAACTTATTATGGAATAGTTCATAACTTATAAAAGGATAGTTCATGAATTATAATAGAATAGTTCATAGTGTAAAATTTATAAAGGATTGAAAGTAATAGTTCAAAACTTATTAAGTAATAGTTCATAACTTCTAAATGGATAGTTCATGAATTATAATAGAATAGTTCATAGTGCAAAATTTATAAAGGAGTGAAAGTAATAGTTCAAAACTTATTATGGGATAGTTCATGAATTATAATAGAATAGTTCATGAATTATAATAGAATAGTTTAAAGTGCAAAAATTTATAAAGGAGTGAAAGTAATAGTTCAAAACTTATTATGGGATAGTTCATGAATTATAATAGAATAGTTCATGGATTATATTAAAAAGTAATAGTTCATGGATTATATAGGAATAGTTCAAAGTTTATAACATAATAGTGCATAAATTATAACATGGTAGTTCAAATAAATTTTCATTAATTTCCGTAATAAAAAAAAAAAAAAAAATTTCGGGACACGTGTCGCCCTGCGGTACGGCCGTACCGCAAAAAGAGGGCCGTACCTGAACATTCTCCTTGTATACCAACTCGAAAATTTTAAAGTTTGTATTATTTTTTATTCATACCTCATAATTTGTATTATTCTCGGTCATTTTTCCACAAATATATGACTTATTTATGAACACTCATCGTTGGAAATCTCTATTATACCCTTTCCATAAATTCCACATACTTGAGGAAATTAGGCTGGTCTACTTGGCAGGCAAGTTGCCCCCAAGCGGTTTCATGCAGGCACCAAACCCGCCTTCCTTGAAAACACGAAAACGACGCGTTGCGCCACGTTTTTTCGTCTTATATACATATTTTTCTTAAAATATAAAATAGGAAAAGAAAAAGAAGGAAAGCAACCACGAGTTCAAATTCGACTCCACTTTCCATTTACCACCCGCCTCCGCTTAACGCTACCTTTCTCTCAGTCTCCACATATATATATCGGCCTGGAGGCCTTCACAACACACAAACTCACCTCCAAACCCTAACCCTAGTTTCCTCTTCTTCGAATTTCGATTTCCGAATTCCATTCTCTTTGCTCCTCTAAGAGATTCTTTCTTCTAGAATCGAATTCGCGACGGCCGTTCATCATCGCCGAGCTCAATTTGTTGTGAATGGTGGAAATCTCTAGTAATAACTATTGCTCTTATTTTATCCCCTTCGTTGCATCGAGGGGGATCCTCTTCTGCGGCTGCTCTTGCATGGAAGGCTGGTACTACCGCTGCCTCGGCGTCGACCCTTGAGATATCGGCTCCTTTCTTCGTACCTTGATTTTTGTTTGGTTTTCAGTTTCGGATTGATTTAAGTTTTCTCGACTTTTGAATACTCGTTCGGAAAGTTTGTTTCTCGTCCTGATCTGTTGGATCGAGCTTCGTTAAGTTTGATCGTGGAAAGATGTTGTTGAGTAAGCAGAAGAAGTCTCAGGTTTCCAAGGGAAACCGCATTCTTATTACTATCAATTTTCTCGGGAGCGCTGGCCCGATGAGATTCGTTGTTTACGAAGGTGAGCTCGTGGCTACTGTCATTGATATGGCGCTCAAAAACTACGCTCGTGAAGGGCGTCTTCCGATTCTCGGCTCTAATCTCGACCATTTTCTCATTTACTGTCCCGGCGCTGGATCTGACGGTATGCTTACTCACCGATTCTCTGTTTCTCTCATCGATTTCACTGTCCAATGGTTGTGTTAATTTAACTCATGTTTGCGTTACAGCGTTGAGCCTGTGGGAGGCAATCGGAGCAAATGGAGGACGGAACTTCATGATGTGCAAGAAGCCCCAGCCCGCAAAGGATTCCGGAGCTTCATCTCCGTCTGAGGAAGCGGTGTCTCCGGGAACTGTTTCGAAGAAGGGAAGTGGTAGGTTCAAGTCATGGATCAACAAGTCTCTCACCTTCAAGATCGCTTCACACTGAACTGAAGTCCTATATGGCTTGAAACTACACCCAATCCAATTAGTTAATCATTTGCTCTGTTATTTTCTTACTCAAATCTCTTGTTTCCTGTTTGTTTTTCTTTGAAGTACTTCATTCTTCTTCCATGTTCTAAGCCACTCATTATTGATCTCCGATTTGATTCAATCGGAAGTGGAATAAACTTTCTAGACTTTGATAGCATATTGATGTGATTTGGCAAGATTTTGTATGGTTTAGGAGAATTTTGAGCTATGATCCAGAGGTTTTATTTTCTCCAATAAAAACAATTGAGCCGAATAAGGTCTCTTTCATACGGTATTCACCATTACAAATCCAGCCAATAAAGACAGATAAAAAAAAGACTAAGAAATCTTACCTATTTATTTAGGCGTTAAATAGTTGGGTACATTTTTACAATTGTAGACTTGTAGTTCCTTCTTTTTGCAGGCACAGTAAATTTATTTCTTGACAACTAGACCTTTATTTTAGGAATATTTTTTTAAGTATGTGAAACAAATTAATTATAAAGGTATTAAATGGGTTGATAATGAATGATAAGATTAGCCTACTAAGACATGATTATTTTTACAATACTAATTAAGTTTCTAATATTTATTATTAAAAATTGATAAATAGTAAGGTTAATAAAATTTTAATTAAACAGTTAAAGATAATTAATAGTTATTTAATATATTAAATGGACTAAAGTTAAAAATAAAAAGAAAGATCGTGACAATTTAAAGATTTTCTCTATATTATTAATTATATTTAATTTTATTAATTATGATAATTAATTAGTCTTTTTTCCTCTTAATTATTTTTAACTTTGCTAATTAGAATAATTAATTATTCTTCTTTCTCCTTTTAACTGTAATAAATAAAAGATTGTTTTACTAATTAAATTTTATGTATTCTTTAATACATAATTTCAATTATTTCAATTACACAATGTTAATATATAAAAGACCTGTGTAACTAAACTTTGTGTAATTGACTTACTTGTGTAACCAAACCTTGTGTAAATGACATAAACAAATGTGTTTAATGGAAAAATGATTGAATGTGTTAACTACGTAAATTGACATAACAATTAAAATTGTGTAAGAACATTATATAATTGAAATTATGCATTAATATTGTGTAATTAAAGGTTGTGTATAACACTATTGTTTAACTTTATATCTTTTACAAATTATACAATATTATAAGAAGTTCGGTGCCAAATTTGTAAATTTTAAACGGTGCAGTGAAAGTTTTATAATTTTAGGAAGGTGCAATGGCATTTTTCCCTCATGACTGTCACTTTTTATTTTAATTTTTTTGTAAATTCGTTCTAATATTTTGTTTTATTAATTTAAAGTATTTTACTAATGGTTCGTACATTTTATGGGAGAAAAATATAACTGTTAAGTTGTTAAGTCAAAATTTTAGATCAATTTGTTCACGATTTATATGATATAAATTTTAATATTTTATTTTGTTAGTTCATGTATTCTTTTTATTCTATTTACTAGTTATATTTTTACGCATTTTTTTACTTGCACACATTTAAACTAATAATATACATTCTTTGAACTAACGATTTATATGATATAAATTTGTTAAGTCAAATTTTATCAATACACTTTTATTATAATATTTGTTAGTTCAAAAGTTTTATACTATTAGTTTATATAAAGTGTTCTTTGACATTACTCGACCACGAGAAAAAGAAGAATTCTTGTCCACGTCAGGCTGAAGGACCGTCCACCGAGTCGAGTGGTCGCCTACTATGACGAGCAAACTCGTAAATCAGGGTTAGCTATGATACCATCTATAAGACCGAGGTCTTACAGACGCTGTCTCCATGCCAACAATACTCGCACGGAAACTTCTCAAGAGGTCACTCGACTACTGGAAAAAAAAATCTTATTAACATAGGTAGCAACCCTTCTTATAAGTTAACCATAAATCTCCATTCATATATTTTATATTATTAGTTCATGCATTTTTTTAAACTTACGAACTTTTTTACAAAATGTATAAACCATTAGTACAAATGATTCATTTTATTTAAACAAAGTGAATTAAAATACTTTGTGTGATGGAGATGCTATTACCAGTTACATCTTAAAGTTAGGTTAGACACATGGTCGCCCTCATCTGCGCAGGATCAACTCAATTTGGTTAGACATATATGTAAAATGTAGATGCACATATGCAATTTGGTTTCTACTCTAAGAATGTTATTGTTCAAACATGTAGTCTAAGTAGCCATCATATTTTTCGTCTAAGTTCCTCTAACAAGGACAATGATGTTACACACACCAAGACTTATATATCACACGTTCAATTCATGTACTACTATTGTCTTGGTCATATTCAACTAATTCAATTGTAAAATCATACTATATATATACCTTAAAAGGTTGTCCTCGAAATTTATGTACGATATTCGGATATTGTAAGGGTCTCTCGTACATGGATGGATAGAGATTAGACCCGTTCAGATCCGGACAGCCTGTCAGGTTGAAAAAATGGCCGGGTATAAACAGAAAAAGACGTCCAAGCGAGTCGAAAAAGTCCATGCCGGCACGGGTAAAAATATTTAAAATATATATTGTATTTTATCTATTATAAATATTAAGTATTTAGTATAATTATAATAAATTTAATATATTTCACATAAATATCTTAATTATATATTTTTAAAAGCATTTTAAAAACATTTTTTATAATTATTTTTTTATAAAAAAAATACCCGCGGGCCCGGGTGGATACGGTAGCCGGACTCGATCCGGCCCGGATAAATGGGTTTAATATTTTATGAAGTCCGAATCAAACCCGACTTGAGCCCGATATGAACATGTCTAATAAAAATTATCCGGTTCCAGGACTCGTTTGGTTTCAACTTTCTAATTGAAAACTAAAAAAAAAAAAACCCAAATCTAATCACTTAAAGCCTCAAACTAATAAAACAAAATCTATAAATAAATCAAACCCGAATCGAATCCAAATATCTTACCTTATATATCAACCTTATATATTAAACTCATCATCACTTAACTTTAAACATATCAACCTTATATATTAGCCCTACAATCTCTGGACTTTAAACATAATAAAACTTATTTCTCAAACATCATATACACGCAAACACAACATTATTTCAATGTTGATTCCCATAAATAAAATGATTCCGTACAAGTTGTACTTAAATTTGTTTATAAAAAAAAGTCAAATTTGTGACGTATTATTATTATTAGGAATGTTAGGTTTATTGGTCATGTGGGTATATACTTTTTGAATTCGACACGTATATAGTTCGTCTGGTCTTGTAGTTGTCAAGTGTAACGTAACAACTACTTCAATTGACACATGTAATCAAGTTGTTAAAGGTTGATTTTAATACAAGTGCATACTTGATTAAGCTAGACAATCATGGATTGTTCTTAGATAGACAAATAAAATATTACCAAAAAGTAAGGAAATATTCATAGGTACACCGCTACATATAACTTTGACGTGTAATTTATATAAAATAATAATCATATCTAAAAATATAAGGGCAAATTTTCAAGGTAATTTTAATTTTCAAAAAATACCCTCGTACGGTTTTTTTTTAATATATATAAATATGGTGAGAACGAAGTATGGAAATTCCGATCTTATCATGTCCCAAACACGACGAAATTTCATCAAAAAATAACAATTACGTTTAAGCAAAATAAATCTGAGACGAGATATAGACATTAACTTCTCCATCCCGATATAAGTGTCCCGTCCCGGTTATATAATATCAAAACATTTATAAATAATTTTGAATCATTATAAAAATCAAGTACGAAATAATAATTAAAATAAACAAAAGTACAATAAAATTTTAATCGTTTCATTTTAAAGTTAGAATTCTCTATTTTTATATACACCCATTAAAAAAAGACTTTAAAATAAAGTTTTAAAACCAATAAATTCTTGTTGAAATAGGTAATATATAAATATAAAATTTTTAAATTCGAATTATAAGAAAAAATTTTAACAAAAAAAACTAACTCTTAGGTTTATTTGTAGTGATAACTTAAATTCAAAATTTATTATAGCAAAACATTTAAAAATCAAAATTTTATAATTTTCGATATAATAGTAATTTTTAAAATATTTGAATTGATTTAAATCAAAATAGTTTGAGAATTTAAATTGTATGTAGAAAATATTTTTGTAAATTGCACCAAACAAAATACGAAATACATAACTTATAAAAATAAAAAATTTAAAGTTTGAATTTTG
>BSUD01000001.1:5061383-5161222 GCA_033239045.1 Fagopyrum esculentum
TTTTGTTATTTTACTGATACATATATATATTGTAAAATATGTTTAATGATAAGTGAGGTTTAGACTTTAGAGGATAAAATATAATAATAATATATTTTATCTTAAAAATAATGAGAAATTGTTATTACATAAATTCTTTTATATCTTTATAAGTGTGGTGATAATAAATATTATAAGACATGTTCATTTGACAAACTACTATTGAAATAATTATAATTATCAAAATATCAAGTATAATAAAATATATTTAAGATCTTAATTAATTAAAAATTATTCAAAATACATCGTTAACTATATATAATTAAGGTAAAAATGCTATATATTTAAATTTTATGAATGAACAAATTGATTTAAGTGACTTTAACAAGTTTATTATATTTGTTCCTTTAGAAATTAAAATCTAAGTTGTTTAAATGAGTCAAACTGGCACGTTATATTAGAAAATAATAATGAAAATATATAAAAGCACATAATTAGATAGGGCACATGGCTTATCAGAATGGCATGTGAACGCAACCCATTTGTCATTTATCAAAGATTTATAATCATAAAAAAGAAGACACTTTGGACTCGTATTCCACCTTCCATATGTTGATTATGTTCCAACTTGGCCACCTATATAGGTCCAGTTCCGTCTTTTTTAAGTCATAAAAGATAAATATACAATGCTTATCTATATTAATAGAGCTGTAATATGAGACAAGCTACTCGGTTCGGATCGAGCTTCTTTATTTTCTAAACAAGACAAGCTTGAGCGCATTTTAAAGCTCGTATAATTTTTAAGCTCGGCTCGTTTATAAACAAGCCGAGCTTGAGCATGTCAAAGCTCAACTCGTTCGGCTAAAATAACACTATAGGAGCATTATTTTAGCCAAACTACTCGGACTCGGCTCTGGCTCGACTCGTCAAAAGCTCGGCTCGAGCTCGTTCGGGCTCGGCTCATTCGGCTCGTATTACACCCCTATCTAGTGATGAAGGATGAAACTCGTATTTCAAGTGTGCTCGTTCAACGTCTATGTTTAAGATTTTATGTCGAAATTATTTGGATAAAATCTTTCAACTTTTACTTGATGGAATAGGAGAAAGATCGAGATAAAGATTTCGTTTGGTAAAAGTATAAATTAAAAAGATTAAGATTAGGAGAATTAAAAAGGGATAAATAACTCTTATAATCTCGTTTGATAAGAGAATTAAGGAGATTAAACCGGCGTTTTTCTTGTGGGAAGGAGATTTAGTGGTCTCCGGCGCATCTAGTCTCACTTTTATTCATTAGAAAGAACGGCTAAGTAGTCATCATGCGGGGGATAGCCCCACCCCTTACATCATCGAGTAACAGGTCCACTACACCCTCCAGCAGGTCAAACAATACATTCAATCCGATAAGAAGGTTCAAAGCAAAACTAGAAATAAAACCCGCTACACTGTTCGCCTGGCGGTAGGCATGATGAAACTGAATGTTCCAGTCTCTTTTCTTAAAGTCTTTGACACGTATGTACCAGACTAGCAAGAGGCTGATGAGAGGTTACGTTGTTGCTAATGAGATTGATTACCAAAAGGGAATTAGTTTCAAAAATAACCGATCGGTAACCAAGCTCCTAAGCAATCTTGAGACCATGAACCAAACCCCAAAGCTCAGCTGCGGGCAATAAACATACCCCAAGATTAACACCATAACCTCTCACCCATCCTCCGGCACTGTTTCTAACTACACCTGCCACACTAGCACGACTGTCGTCTTTCGTGGCACCATCTGTATTCACCTTGATGCAACAATCCGGTGGTTTGATTACGGAGATCAAAGAAATTAGATTATGAGAATTTTGTAATTTTGCAAAACTTTGATTATAGGGATTACGAAGATTATTGAAGATAAAATCTCACTTTTATTTCATCTATAAAAAAAAATATAACACGTACTTTTTTTACAATTTTACCAAACACTCATTTCACTTATATCCATATTCATCTTTTTAAACAATTACATCCACTTAATTTCTTCATTTAAATAATTCTCGTCTTCGTCTCCATCTACATAATCTCCTGTATCAAACTGACCCAATATAGTATAGACTTTAATATGAAGATAAAATTGGAAGAGGTGACTCATCTTGCTAATTAAGTTTTGTAATTATCTTTCCTATTAATTAAGAAAAATTCGGCATACAAATGATAATGACGTGTGAGAAGAGTCGTAAGCAAATGAGGCAAGAGATGAGAGAAACTCAAAGTCAAGTGGAATCAAAGCATATTCGTTTGGCATGAATACGTGTCAACTTAATCACCACAACTCCACTTATACATCCTTCCGTGCAATACGTATTGTACCATGCGTTTTAGAACCGGCTCCTGGCGCATGCGCTCAAATCCTAAATAAGGATAAAATGCCGGTGTTTTTCGATGTTGAACGTGAAAATCTCGTTAAAAAATGGGGTTTTGGGCGCCAACGCTTAAAAAAACGCTTATTACGGCTCCACAATATGTAGTTGTACAAGCGGTATGAATAGTATGTTTAATGTGGTACGAATAGCAATAACCGCGTTACATGTACCGGTAAAAATTTATATTCTTTATTACGATGTTCGTAGTTAAGTGGAAACAAACTACATATATAAGATGCGTAGTTAAAATTAATTAAAAAATATTATAAGAACTAAATATTGATAAAAATAAATAGGTGAAAATCATTTTTTAACTACGAATAGCGCAACATCACACACGATTGTTATCACACAGAGAGAGAGTCCGGTTCCGGTGAGGAGGACCCTTGCAGATTGAAATGAGGAGAGTCAAGGTGGTGACATGTGTCATGTCACATCACCGTTTTTTATCCCATATTTTCTTTTTGTAAATAAAAATCGGTGTTTATATTTTTACAAGTATATGTTCATTTTTCTTACAATAATGACGTTCATGTTTTTAAAAGTAAATGTTCATTTTTGTAAAGAGTCATTGTTAATATTTTTTATCAATAAATGTTCATTTTTCCCAACACTAACTGTTCATTTCTTTAACATTAATTGTTCATTTTTGTATTTTTTAAAACATTTTTTTGGATTTTTTTCAAAGTTATAATTTTCTTTCAAATCGTGTCAAAAAATATGATGTATATTTTTTTACAAGTATGTCTTCATTTTTTTATGACATTTATAATATTCAAAGTAAGTGTTCATTCGATTAAGAGAAAATGTTCATATTTTTTTATTAATAATTGTTCTTTTTTTGTTAGAGTCAGTGTTCATATTTTTATTACTAATTGTTTTTTTTCTATTTTTTTATTAATGACATGGCATGTCTAGTGTCACCATCACATATATACTAACTCCTATCCGTAAGGGTGCTCCTCACTCGAACCGGATTCTATATATATAGAGAGATTGATAGACTTTAGTTCAAGTAAAGAGAGAGTTTGTAGATAGGAATTAGGAGGGTTGTGAGCCATTGGATGAGTTTTAAATCAAGGGCTCTCACACGCTCATCATTAATGACATTTTTGTAAATTGACTTAAAATTTGAAAAATCTATTACGTTCAAAAATAGGTGATCAGTGTTCATACTTTTATATGTTATTGTTCATGTTTTTATTGATCGGTGTTCTTAGTATTTTTATTCATCAAAGTGTCATGTTCATTTATTTTTTTGTGTTCATTTTATAATACATAGATGTTCATTTACAATATATAACCACAAAAAATAAAAATAAAAAGTCATCACAAAACGTAAAAATATGATCATAATATGTTTTGTATGTGTAAAAGTTATAGATAAGTCATTGATGTTCATATTTTTATATGTCATTGTTCATGTTTTTATTCATCGGTGTTCATATTTTTATACGTCATTGTTCATGTAAATATGATCATATATGTTAAGTATGTGTAAA
Source organism: Fagopyrum esculentum (assembly GCA_033239045.1). Lineage (NCBI taxonomy): Eukaryota > Viridiplantae > Streptophyta > Magnoliopsida > Caryophyllales > Polygonaceae > Fagopyrum > Fagopyrum esculentum. The sequence goes on from BSUD01000001.1 coordinate 5,065,264, forward strand.
CAAACATCCATGCATTGAACACTAAAAACAGACAACAAATCATTAAACACTATCAAAATGAATGAGCTTCATGAACCCACTTCACAAAATACTTTCCACCCTCCATGATCCTAAACGCAACTCCTGCGTTACAACCACGTCGATTGAAAGTTGTCTTCTTTTTGCTCGTACTATGTTTGCCATTTTTCTTACCTTCCCTTATGCATACAAAATACTTACAACATTGTTGGGTTTGTGATTACATGAAACACGAATTTCAAATCCACAAACAGAGGCAAACCTCATATAGAAGTCCTCAACTTCCTCCACACTTAAAAAATTGTTGACCAACATGTGGCTTCAATGTATTATCACATTGAAACCCAATTGGTAGAGTTATTTGAAGTTACTTGCATAACAGTTTCATCTTCATTACATGGAGCATTCGCCCTCAATCCCGACACAATGATTGGTGATGATTGCGTACCCAACATCACTGAATTTGTAAAGCAATGTGAAAATATACTAGTGTAAGTTCATATTTTTTATTCATTAATGTTTATACTTTTATACATCATTGTTCATGTTTTTATTCTTTGGTGTTCATAATTTTTATGCCATGTTCATGTAAATATTGTAGACTATTTTTCTATTAGACATTTTGTCGAACAGTTAATGTGCACACTAAAAATATCATATAGATTGTTCAGTTGGAGTTATTAATGATGAGTGTGTGAGCCGTTGATTTAAATCTTATTCGATAACTTAGATGACTGATAATTCCTATCCACAAAATGGGAACTAGCACCTCTCTCTCTCTTTTATATATATATATATATATATATATATATATATATATATATATATATATATATATATATATATATATATAGGGTGTGGTTCCCATGAGAACACCCCTAACTTGAGAACATGAGAACAATCGTACACCGTTGGATGTGAGTATTAAGGGTTGAGATTTATAGTAGATATCAAAAATAATAATAACTACGAATAATAATAATTAGGATTCTAACAATAACTATGAATAATCCACTCAACCAACAATAACTACGAATAATACATTAAACGATATGACACATTCGTAACAAAACTGATAATAATTACGAATTTGTTCTCATGTTCTCACGTTAGGGGTGTTCTCATAGGATCTATACTATATATATATATATATATATATATATATATATATATATATATATATATATATATATATATATATATATATATATATATATATATATATATATATATATATATATATATATATATATATATATATATATATATATATATATATATATATATAAAGCAAGATTTGAAGTAGTGGGCATAGGTTCATATGGGGCCAAAGTAAGTGGGCTGCTGCTTTCACGTGAATCTATGGATCTGTACTTCTCACTATCACATAACCAAAACTCACACGTCTTTTGCAACTTGCATATGCCAACCGATGCAGCCAAACCACCACTACCGCACTGCACTCAAACCTGGGGCCCACCAATGATTAATGAAGGTCCGGTAAAAATATAAATTTTAATTTTAATTCTTAAATTTGTATAGTTCATTGAATATATTAAGTGCCCGTTTGGTTGGAGCGGTGGAATGAAAACGGAATGGAATCGGATAAGGGTTAGGAAATGAAGTGAAAATGATGAGATTACTTTCATGTGTTAAAATACCTCTAACCAAACACATTTTTTGATTGATTCGGAATCATTCTGTTACCGAATGATCCTAGCGCTTCCAAACGAGCCCTAAAATCTAACTCAAACGTAATTTTATTAGATTTCTCATACATTATAGTTATAATGTGCTAAATGGTTATTTAGATTTAGTGCCCGTTTGGTTGGAGCGGTGGAATGGAAACGGAATGGAATTGAATAAGGGTTGGGAATGGAAATGTAAATGATGAGATTGCTTTCATGTGATAAAACACCTTTAACCAAACGTATTTTTTGATTGATTCGGAATCATTCCGTTACCGGGAATGATTCCTAGCGCTTCCAAACGGGCCCTTAGAGTAATAATCCCATACCATTTATCCTCTAACAAAAATTTACACTATTTATAATATTCTCTTTACTATTTTTTTAAAATTACATGTAAAATTATCCAAACAATGAAGTTAATATAAAAATTATATTTATTCACATTTGTGCCCGTTTGGTTGGAGCGGTGGAATGGAAACGGAATGGAATTGAATAAGGGTTGGGAATGGAAATGTAAATGATGAGATTGCTTTCATGTGATAAAACACCTTTAACCAAACGTATTTTTTGATTGATTCGGAATCATTCCGTTACCGGGAATGATTCCTAGCGCTTCCAAACGGGCCAGTAAACATAAATTGATAATAAGCTAATATTCATACCGGATAATGTTTACGTATAACTTGTAAAAAAGTAAATCTTAGTTTTTTTAAATTGACACCTATCTTAAACACCGACGCCATCCGTGCAAAATAAGACACTTAAAAGTTAAAACTAACATCAAAGTGTGTGATATTTTAACCTCAACCTTGAATTTCAAATCCAATTTGTCTGCCTCCGCCGAAGGGCAACCTACAAGCAAAGTGAAAAATCTTATGTAAATGAAGATTTATATGCAAACGGAGATTTGCCTGCAACCCTGGTTTTTGAACCCATCTGCAACTCCGTCGTCTTCAACAACCGCCTGCAGTGGGTTTTGAACTTGGGTTTTGTTTAGGATCCGTTTGGTTTTAACTCCGAAATCGGAAATGAATATAGTACGTACATATGTCCTTTTTCATGAAAGTTTTTGAAATCATTTCTTGTGGTTTGAAGTAATTGGAGTAGAGTTTGATTACTTTTGATACCCTGTAGGTAACAAAATGTGGGAAATCAAGTGTACTTTGCACTAAATCACGAAAATAATTTCATAAAATTTCATGAATATGGATATGTATATGGACGAAATTCGTTTTCATTCTATTTCTGATACCGTTACCGGAGTTGGAATCAAACGGACCCTTAATGTGTACTTCTGTATTTATATTCTCACTGTCTGTCTGACAATTCCTTGCTTCTCCTTTGTTGTAATTAAAGTTTTATTTTAATGTATTTTTTCTTTTCTTTTTGTTTGTTAGGGTTTTTTTTATGACGGTTAATCCGTCTGTCGGTTTATTCGACTTTTCGATCCATTAGACGTGTGTCGCTTTATGTATCGGACCACTTTTCTTTATAAAAAAAAACAACCGTCTGCAACAACCGTCTCCAACTCAACCAGCATCTTCGACGCTTGAAAGGACCGGAATCACGTCTTCCTCTTTTTTTTTGTCACCGGAATCGTCGTGGTGACTAGGGGTGAGCATATCCGGGTATCCGATACGAAAAAATTTAAAAAGTCTGATCCGAAAACACACGGATAGCCGACAATTTTATCCAGACGGACATTCGATCCGAAAATTCGATCCGGATATCCACTCCGACTTTTTCCTCTAAACACCGATCCGTATCCGATATGATGATCCGAAAATATGCCCGGATCGGACCGGACTCGGATATTAAGAGTTGTAGTACAAAAACGTACGTGCACATGTCAAGCATGCAAACCCACATTAACAAATCCAAAACTCTAAAGATTTTGACAATCCCTAAGAAAAAGACCCATGTGATATTTTCACTGACCTCCAAAATACGTACCTTTTTGGCTTTCATAAGTTGTTCAATGCAATTTCTCTTCCAAGACGTTTAATTACATAGCAACATAAAGGTCAAAACAAAATGTGGTTATACGACAAAACAATTCAATTTTGTACGCTAAACTTGTTGTTTTGTAATAAACAATTAAGAAAACAACGTTAAAGGGCAACATTATTAACCACATTAATCAATATATACCTACACCGAAATAAACATATAGCTATTATACACTCATTGTAAGTATTCATGGGCCCGTTTGGTTCCAATTTCGAAAACAAAAACGGAATGAAAATGAATTTAGTCAATATGTATATTCTTATTCATAAAATTTTATAGAATCATTTTTTGTGGTTTTATGCAATATGCACTTGTTTCTCCACATTTTGTTACCATATATGGTATCAAAAGTAATCAAATTCTACTCCAATTATTTCAAACCACAAAAAATGATTCCTAAAAATTTTCATGAACATAAGTATACGTATGGACTGGATTCAATTATATTTCGTTTTCGATTCCGGAGTTAAAATCAAACGGACCCTTGATGTTTAAATTGTCTCTCGCCAATCACCAATAAATGGTATCATCGTCACGTTGAGGTACTAACCTATACTCAATGTGAAATTTCAATATTCTCAAGATAATTACAATTTTGGTCCGTGGCTCAGTCTTATCCGACCCGTATATAATTTTATACATATAATTTATTTATATATGTATATGTAATTTAGATTATTTTGAATGTCGCCTATTTCGATTTTCATTTAGTTTGTTAGAAGTATTTTGACGAGTTATACTCATTTGTAATACAAGATTGCAGGATAACTTGACTGTAATGATACTTGTTGTTTTTCAAGCATTTGATATATTCATTTGTGTGTTGATTGTTGTTGAACTCATTGATAGTGCTCTATTCAGATATAGTTGGATTGAAAGTTGATGTTAAATACATTATATTACTTGTTTTGAAATATAAATTTCGGAGGGAAAAAAAATAAATGGGCCAACTGGGTCGGCCGACAACCGCCCACTTTTTTCGTGGGTGAATATGGGCAGCGTTTATGGCCCAGACAAGTGGAGTCGGGTCAGCTCGTTCCTCACCTTCCGAGTAGAGTTTTAAGTTATGGCACGTCCTGAACTCGGCCCGAGTCCACTTTTTTCATTTCTTCTCTTATAAAAAGAAGAAGAAATGAAAATTCGGTTAGAGTTGGGGGCCCATTGGGCATGTCCAAGCAAGAAGTGAGATTTGCTAATGGAGATTGAAGCCCATTTGATGATTGGGCCTATGCTCATTTAGAAATTACTAATATTGGAAAAGGCCCAATATTTTCTCAAATTATTATAATATTTGTAGGCACAAGTAAATGTAATGCAACTGGATATTGGTCGTCGGGTATTAACGTGGGGGAGTATATGGTATAGTAGGCATGGAAGAGGTCAACTAGAATACACAAAAAACACGACAGCTATTCTCGAATATAAAAAAAAGACTATGATTCGACGATATTCAGATTGAAGGAGACAACTTTGTGTCATTAAGGTTTTTAATCGGGTTTTAAGTTGTTCTCGCAAATTAAGATGATTATGAGTATGCTCTATTCAAAGTTTATTGAAGTCGAAGTTAAAACTTAAGTGCATTGATAAATGAGGTTAAATGAATGAACTTCTGTTTCTCTATAAAATTGTTAGATGAGTAGTTTTTAGACAACGAAGTTTTTTAAGATCATGTAAGTGTAATACTACTATTTTTTTTATGTTCTTTTTATTTAATTTATTTTTATGGTAAGAATGACGGGATTGGTTGTAGTCCAACTCAACAAAAAACTAAGAAAAGGATACCGAGAATATAGAGTTGGGCTTTGACTTGTCACACCTCTAATATCATTATTCAACAAAGATAATCGACCCATTGGAGCATAATATGAGATCACTGTTATACAAATTTTACGTTGATTTCCTTCTTGAGAACGTAAACTATTGGCGTCATTAACAGGGATGAGAGGCCCTCATATTATGGACGTAGATGGACAATCACGGAGAGTGTGCATGAGAGTTTCCTCTTCAATTCTACATACATGACATCCATCGGATCGGGTAAGGTGTGTTTTGGATCGGGTAAGGTGTGTTATCGCTATCTCAATGCTTGACATTAATTGTCTATGGGTGAAAAGTCATAAGAATGTTGGAGCTCTCTCAATAATTTGTAGCTTCCAAAACTTAGCGTAAAGCTACGACACAACAATTCCTATATTACCCGACGAGCCTAAGGACTTAAAAGTGGGAGACATTGTGTACATACCACTAAAATCAAACCTCAAAGAAATATAATTTGTTGCCTCTTGTTCCTTGTTCAATACACGTCCATCCACTTTTATAAGCATTTTCATTGAGAGAAGAGAGATAAGTCTATGTCAATTACAACAATGGACATCAATCCAGAAATAACGAACCTTTATAGGCTAAGAACAACCCGTTAGAATTAAATAATACATCGCCGAGAAAATGTCAATCTTGACACCACGGGTTAATCCAAAATCTAGCGATTTCACCATTAACAACAAGCCTTCTAACCCCTTACTTCAAAACAACTTATTTTCCCCACATCATAACCCCTTAGAAAATGTGACCCCTACTTATGCAAAATAAGCTTTGACATATGGTGAAGCTTTGGACATTTGGGAATGAGAGCTAAGAGAGTTTCGTTGTTACCAATCGACATGAACGAGGTCACAAAAAAAGCTCTAACACAACGTAGCCCCTGATGGTCCAACGATATCCCAAAAACATTCATAAATACCGACCGAAAACTAACACATCAGTGATCGCATTTTATGAAGAGAACCCTTAATCTCACTATCGGTGAAAGTTTTATAAAGAGTGACTATATTTATTAATAATAATTGAAAAATATCCAAATACAATATTGTAAGGACTCTATATATACATTTTTTTTGAGGTTTCTAAACGTACCGGTCAAAACCCTTATTAGTCACCAACACTACGCAATTCGGATGTGTATGTTTTTTAACCTCCGGATTACAACTACATGTTTGGTGTGCGTAGTTGACATATAGGTGAAGCCAACGAACTATGCATCCCGTATGCGTAGTTATAATTACTTAAAAAAATATTAAAAAATCCAACTACGCTTATGGAGCATACCGTTGGAGTGCATTAATATAAATAATGCACTCCAACTACGCACCCCATAAGCGTAGTTAGCGTGTTTTTTTTTTAATAATAACTACAACTACGTTTCCCAAAAGTGTAGATTGTCGACTCCAACTACGCATAACAAACGCGTAGTTATAATTCGGAGGTGAAAAATAAAACTACGCTCCCGAATTTCGTGATTGTGATGACAAATAAAGGTTTTCGCCAAATATTATTCAGATATTCTTATATAACACTTAAGGTAATACGAATGACTATATTTTTTAATAATAATTAAAAATGATCCAAATACAATAATGTACCGACAAACATATGATTTATTACAATTATTATACTACAGTTGTCAATTTATATATAAAATCAGTTTTTGTTAGTACTTTAAAACGAGAAATGTGATAAGTAAAAGTTGAATTATTAGTGCAGAGGAGATTATCGAATTAAATGTTAAAATTCAAACTATTGATTCATTTGTTATAAAACTAACAATTACTTTTATTTGTGCTATCATATTTTCAAATCTAATAATTCAATTTTTTGATGTTAACCATTCATTTCTGGATACCTTTTGTATTATATTTTGTTGATTTCCTTAAAAATTTTCTATAAATACAAATTATGTAATGAGTTTATATTACAATTCATATGTTTTGTATGATATTCATTTTTTTTAAAAAAAATGTGATAATATTCGGAGAAAAATAAAAATTGGTAATTGCTCCAATGTTATAGGGTTTGACTGGAAGTTAGGAACTGGTATAAGGTTGATTTTGGTGAGGAAATGGACACTTGTTTCATTAATCGACGGAGCGCCTACATCGACCTGTGTGAAGGCCCCACATATTCTATTAGAATATCAACCCTAACACATATCATGTCCTTCAACAACCTTTTTTTTTTTTTTTTTTCTATGTCCAATTTAACACACAAATGTGAATTTTCATAGAAGACATACAATCAAGGTACTATGGTCGAATTTGAGTGGTGTTTATATCATCAAAAGAAAATAGCACGAACACACAAACATGGAATGAAATACAACATTATACGGGTCGAAAGACAACCTCTAGATTTGACTACAATGTAATGATTGAAGTTATTCCAAGGACCCTCGTTATATAAGTGCTTGCATATAACTCAACGACGTAGTGAAAGTTGGGGTTTCTAGATTTGACTACAATGTAACCATAGAATTTGTTGGTGCCCAAAGTATGTATAGGTGACATTTTAGTACCTGAAATATGACATTGCGACCCATGACTTAAATGATGGCAAATGACTTCCATTGGTTCTCGAGGGAAGTAATAACTACATCACCAATACGAACAATATTATGTCTTTTCCTTTCAGATAGGTGATTCCTATATACTTTTCTTATTTTATCAGGTTGTCGCATATAAGAGACGTTATGGTTAGAGTTTGAAGGTGAGTTAGAGTATCAATTATGTACAATTGATCTCACTTGTATTGCGTATATTCTAACTATCATACACATATATATGCTACATACCCCAAGCGGGACTTGTGCGATACACTGATACACAAGACCAATCTTATGTGTAATAGACATGTTGATTTTTCACCAACGATTTGGTAAAGAGGTCAACTAACTATAAAGAGGAACAAACATATAAAAATAAAGATAAAGTCCGTTTAATCTTGACATCGTATAACATAAAAATTTATAATCAAATACTTCATACACTCGTAAAAACAAAAAGATTAGTTAATTGTTGAACAACTTATTTTTAATCAATAAGTTGTGTATATTTATATTGCCATATAGACATAGATCCTACTAAAGAAAAAAATCAAACTTTTTAAAACCGAACACCATAAATAAGAATATTAGATTTGTAATATAATACCATAAAACTAAATATATGATTACCATAAATGTGAAATATACAAACATTAGAAACATATCCATAAAAATGAATACCATAATTCCCAGCTAATTAATACATATGTGAATAAAACATTGTTCATGAAAGATATTCTTTTATAAATCTAAAAATTCTAATACAATGGATTTTTAATTAATGGGTTATTTTGATTCAAAATGTAAATATAATAATTGAAAGAATATAGTCCCTTTCTATTGTGAACATATCTATTTTTTCATCATATAGTGATTAATCAATCATTTTTTTGAAAGCCATGACTTTTAGGGCCCGTTTGATTCCAACTTCGCAAATGGACACGGAATGTAAATGAATTTAGTTCTTATGTATATCCATATTCATTAAATTCTATGAAATCATTTTTTGGGTTACATGCAAAATACACTTGTCTTTCCATATTTTGTTACCTTATAGGGTATCAAAAGTAATCAAATTCCACTCCAATAACTTCAAACCTAGAAATGATTCCAAAAATTTTCAAGAACAAGGGTATACATGGACTAAATTTGTTTTCATTCCGTTTTTCATTCCGGAGTTAAAACCAAACGGGCCCTTAGAGATTAACTTACTATTCATAAAGATTTTTAAAAAAGAAAAAAAAAACAAAGATATTATTGAGAAATGGAAATGCAACAAGACGACTTTCCCCACCACAACACATCGTATTTGCATGCACGACCTTGGGTCAAACACCTTTGCCAGGTCAACTTTCTCAGCGTATATATATACTCTCCCATTCTCCCCCTTTTCCCAAATCTCTCCCATCTCGATCTTCTCTTTCTATCAAATCCCCTTTTTACTCTCTCTATCCATTTCCAGAGCAATCAATCCCGATCGACAATGGAAGATGTCAACAACTTCGATCACATCAACGACACCTCCATCGTCAACGACAACTCCCATGGATGGCAGAAGGTGACCTACGCGAAGCGTAGAAAGAATCAGCCTCAGCAGAACAAGAACGACGCCAAGCCACGCCAGAACGGATCTGTTCCGGCTGGAGCCAGCGAGATCGATGGAAATGTCTTCCGAGCGATCGAGGAGCAGTCGCGTGACCGTCGTCGGCGTGTTGTTGAAGCTCAGAGGGCTGTTGAGGATTCGGATCTGACCTCGCTTAAGGTCAGATCAAAGGATCGGCGAGTTGTTGACTCAGAGGATGATTACGATAGTGAGGTGGAGGAAGGGAAGGTGAATGCTGTGGCTGAGGAGGGTAAGAAGAAGGAGAAGAAGAAGAAGGAGAAGAAGCCTAAGGTGACTGTCGCTGAGGCCGCTGCGAAGATTGTTCCTTCTGATCTCGAAGCTTTTATCGCTGAAGTGACGGTACGGAGTCTGATTTCGAGATCAATTTTGAGTATTTTGGTTTTGATGATGCATGTTGCGGTTTGTGATTTTTTGAATTTTGGATTTTCGTTGTGAATTGTTTGGAATTTTTGGATCTTCGTGTTTTCTAGGGTTCGTATGGATCTCAGGAGAACATACAATTGATGCGATTTGCGGATTATTTCGGACGGGCATTTTCTGGTGTTGGAGCTGCCCAGTTCCCTTGGGTGAAGATCCTCAGGGAATCTACTCTGGCTAAGCTAACTGAGGTGAGTTCGTGTGTTGAATGTGGGTTGGAATTGTACATGCATAGTTGTCATGGCATCCTTCCTTAAAGGATAATCTTTTTCTCTGATCTAAACATCTAACCTAATTATGCCTCTGATTAATTCAACTAATTTTTGTATAATGATTTGAGCGAACGTTAGTGTCTGATACCATGCATGTCAAATTCCACAAATGAGTTTAAAGCTGGAATATGATGGATCTGTTGAGAGGGTACACGTTCTGGGGGTTGTGATAATTCTGAGAACAATGTGATGACATTGTATTAAATGGCGTGGCCCTTTGTAGCGTTGCATGAATTATCTACCATTACTAGTAGCCCCTGCTATTTTGACTCCGTTTCACGGTGAACCCTTTTTTTGCTTCTTGCACAGTGATTCATTAATAGGTGGCCCTTACCTAAGGCAAGTAGGCAGTTTGACATTGATATCTGCCAGAGGAGCTTCATTCCCAAACCTAATTCCTCTTTCTGACCCCAGATTACAATTTAAGTTTGTGTCTTTATGGAGTTCTGCTTACACTAGTTCCTCATGCTTCACTACAGTCACCATCTGAAAGTGACAATGTACACTGCGTAGTAAGAAAATATTCTGTTTTTATTGACATTTATAAGACAGATAGGCCCAGTAATATCTACTCTGGTAAAAATCTTATGTTTTACGCTCCATGGTTTGGCCCGCCTAGTAAATTATTGCTAGTCTATCATCTGAAAGAAAGAGATTATATCATTACCTTATTTGACTTTGATTTTATTCAAATTGCCACATGCAAATTACTGCTCTGTTGTGATATTTGTGGTGTTTTGCGCTACATTTTGCAGGTTCCTCTTTCTAACATCCCGGACAATGTTTACAAGATATCAGTGGAATGGATCAGCCAACGCTCAATTGATGCCCTTAGTTCCTTTGTTTTGGGATTACTAGACAGTATTCTTGCTGATTTGGCAAGTCAACATGCCAGTGTTAAGGGCGCTAAGAAAGGAGCTCAACAACCATCATCAAAATCTCAGGTAACTTGCAGCTGCACATTGTATATCTTATAATGTCTCCCCGCTTTATTATCTGTAGCTTTTAACCAGACAGCATTCTAAAACATGATAGGCAACCATGCAGTCACTAGGATGATATTAGCTAGATGTCTATTTGTGGAAGGGTTTTCAGGGTCGCAGACTCACAGTGCAGTCATCTCTTATAAGTTATAACCTATGATCAATGTTGTTTCCATTTAGTTGACGAGAAGGAAGTTGAGGGTCTCCTGATTCTAAAAGCTGGAAGACTCACTGAATTAAAGATAGAGGAAAGCAGATATGATTATTGGGTCTCTTGGATGGATGCCAAGAACTGATGAAAGAAAATACGATTTTATTACTTCTGTACTTACCTATCCTCTACGCTTACAGGTTGCAGTATTTGCTGTTCTAGCAATGGTACTACGACGGAAACCTGATGCACTTCTTAATGCATTGCCCACATTAAGGGACAACACAAAGTATCAAGGACAAGATAAGCTTCCTGTCATTGTGTGGATGATTTGTCAGGTTGGTGGTGTTTAACACTATCATGTTAGAACTATTTTAAAGATTGGCAGTAAGTGATTAAAATGCTGATTCTGACAAACACTCTTGATGTTTGTTACCTTGAAGGCCTGCCAAGGTGAGTTACCTGTTGGCTTGTATGCATGGGCACATAACCTTTTGCCTGTCCTTAATAGCAAATCCAGCAACAATCCTCAATCAAGGGATTTGATCTTGCAGTTGGTTGAAAGGTTTGAAATCACTGAAACTTTTGCTATTGCCATTTTTATCTTCTCTCTAAATTTCATGTGCTTGACATGTTGTGGTTCTGGTTTCAGAATTTTGTCAGCCCCAAAAGCTCGTAGCATTTTGATGAGTAATGCCGTTCGGAAAGGCGAGCGCTTGATTCCTCCTTCCTCTTTTGAGATACTACTAAGAGTAACTTTTCCTGCATCTTCCTCTAAATTAAAGGTGTGTGATCTATATACACGGGTATAATTTTTTCTAAGAGAACTGTACTATTACGACAAGCATCTTTATAAGTTCTTTTTTTTTTCCCAGGCAACTGAAAGGTTTGAGGCTGTATACTCAACCCTCAAAGAGATTGCTCTTGCTGGTGTCCCTGGAAGCAAGGCAATGAAACAAGCTTCCCAGCAGATATTCAGCATAGCTATTAAAGCCGCTGGAGAAAGTACTGTACTCATATACTGATCTTAATTATCCGTATATAATATTTTTCTTGGAGGAAACAATGGAGTACAGTAAAAATCATCATTCAGATTTTGACAAAAGGTTTCTTTTACAGGCAACCCTGAGCTGTCAAAGGAAGGAGCATCAGTTTTCATTTGGTCCTTAGGCCAAAACAGCGAGTGCTACAAGCTGTGGGTATGAGACTATCTTTTGTACATATTTGCTAATAGTTTTTGTTCCGGACTTTTTGTTGTGGCTTTTTCCCCCTTCATTTCATCTCTGATTGAATCTTGAACTCCATTGTAACAGGACAAACTGTACCTGGATAACCTAGAAGCAAGTGTTGCTGTTCTGAGGAAAATGGTTGAACAATGGAAGCAATTGAATCTCAGTCAGCCATCTCGGGAGGCTTTGAAGGCGACTCTCAAAAGTTTCCAGCAAAAGGTAGCTTCCCTTTTCTTTCCCTTGTCCAATTGTGCTTGATTCTTGTATAGATAATGGCCACACAGCATTGTAGTTGTGACATACATTCCATGACATATACTGCATAAAAATATTTCACTCGCATTCTTATGCTGTGTTTGGCCAATACGTTTAGTGATATGGCGTTTGGCAGCAAAAGGAAATAACTTTAGAACCTACTCATGACAGTTTTTTATATAAATCCTTCATCTGACATTCTCTTTCTTCTTAGAATGAGAAGGCACTGGAGGGAGAAGATGGTTCAAAGCAAACAACACTCTTCAAGGAAGCCGACAAGTACAGCAAAATATTAGCAGGGAGAGTATCACCCGGCCACGGCTGCTTGAAAGCAACAGCCGTTCTTGCTATCATGTTAGGTGCTGGCGCTGCAGCCATGTCCACAACAGACTTAAACTTGGAGTCATTTGATAAGGAGAATTTGTCAGTGATGCTGAACTCTCTTCAGACCACTTTCCAGACCTCCATCCAGAATCTCCAGACCTCTTTCCAGAACTCCTTCCAGACTGTTTAACTCACGAGTATATCTCAGACCGCCACGGCCTATGCAAGCGAAACCCGAATCACGTGACTAGGAGAATCATCAACCAGCCCCTATAGGCCATAATAAAAGATCATACAGAAATCCTTTCGAATACCAAAACATAGGTTCTAGTTTTAACGTTTTTGAAGTTTTAGCCTGCTATCACTTTTCTACTCATGCCCTTTAACTTCAGTTTTCGTGTTTTCTTCTTTTTAAGTTAAAACTGCATAGGGCAAAATCCCAGGCACATGTTGCAGAGTTCAAAGTTACAAGTTGGATTTTGGCATGTTTAATCTTTTTAATTAAGAGCTCTTCTCTGCCTCATTTCTTCATCTTCTCATGAGCTGTCTTAATTAAATAATGCCGGCTTATATCCCAACTGCAAGAAATGAAATTTCAGAATAATCCAACTCAAGTGATGAACTAATTCTGCGGTTGATGCTTTTGGTGCACATGTGAGGTGTTAGTGTGAATGATATGAAATGCTGTTGTTTTTGAATAAAATATATCAAGTTATATGGTCATTTTTGTAGAAGAGCCATAATTGATTCGCTTCCCTAAGTTGCCTTGCATGTGAGAATACATTATTGTTTGATTATTGAACATTAGTTTCCCTCTCAATAACAATAAAATCAGTGGACTACTTTTATTGTTCATTGGTTTGACGATGAAATCCACCAAACGTATTTGTTGGTCATGAATTTAACTTGTATGTGCGCTCGTACTCATACAATTCGATCAATCCAATAACCATTTGAACCGAACAATTTTGATTAAAAAAAATCATAATTTTTCATAAATTTCATCCTTATCCCGTAAATATCGGAGCCCTTTGAATCGTTACATGAAATTTGCGTGTGAAAACAGCAGCATTATTTTATCAACAACTCCATATGATATGACACAATAACTCTATGTATAAGTTTTACTAAAATTCAAATTTTTTTTAATTCTGTTAATGAAATATAAATTGATGATAAAGATTCGTCGAACACCTGACACCACCGTTATTTACAAGTGGCATCGCTCAATAACAGATTCTCAATAGGTGGCTACTACTGGCCTTTGGCCCACCATCCTCACTGCCATCTATATTTATGCTTTTAATTTAGTCAAATATCACCATCATACATGCCACCCCAATCATTTTTTTAATAAAAGACCGATATAGTTGAACCTCAAATAAAATAAAAATAAGTTAATTATTCATTTTACTATTTTTTAAGATGTCAAAACCAAAATATTATTTTTTCATGTAATCAACTTCTTCTTTTTTAGAGTTGGAATGAACCATTCCATACAATCATTCTCATTCCGATTCCAAGCCTTACTAAACACGAGGTATTGATATGACTCATTTTGACTCCGATTTCTGATTCCATGGAAATTATATCAAACGGTATCAATCTATTTTTGGTAATTGGTCAAGGAAAAATCAAATTTTCTTTTAGTGACTTTTCAATATAATTAATATAAGATTTTATAGTATGACTTTTTAAATGGAAAAATGATAATATTAAAATAAATAAGATAAATATTTTATATTAAATTACGGTGGGCTACCCAAAGCCAGCAGGTTCTAGAAGGGAAGAATCTGAAAATTCAGTAGACGAAGAATTTTTGTTTTCCATTCTGGACAGAAACTTCCGTTTTCTCTTTCTCTCTCAAATTTAGCCTTCCATTTTTATCGTTACAGTACGCGCAGAAGAGAGAAAGGAAGATAGATTTAGAGAGCGAGAAGGGATTGATCGAGAGAGAAAATCGAGATTAGACAAGTGAGTTAATGGCGACTCTTCAAACATGGAGAAAA
Organism: Fagopyrum esculentum; assembly: GCA_033239045.1. Classification (NCBI taxonomy): domain Eukaryota; kingdom Viridiplantae; phylum Streptophyta; class Magnoliopsida; order Caryophyllales; family Polygonaceae; genus Fagopyrum; species Fagopyrum esculentum. The sequence continues at coordinate 5,080,622 of BSUD01000001.1, forward strand.
GCCTATGGTGCTATTAAAGATCACACCACAGTCGGTCTCGCTCAAATCAATAGCGACTACAAGGTCTTCTTCTTATCTTAATTTATGGTTAAATGATTGGATTTGGGACTTCTGATTGATTTTTAGATAAATTAAATTGTTTAATCTTGTTTGTAGGACTTGGATGTAGCGATTGTAAAGGCCACGAATCACGTTGAGTGTCCGCCCAAAGATAGGCACTTACGAAGTGAGTTTTCACTCCGTTTTTGCTTGTTGATCTTTATCAGATTAGTTTTCTTTCATTTATGATTTGATCATGATCGATTTCTTTTTGTTTTTCAGAAATTTTGATCGCAACCTCTGCAATTAGGCCTCGCGCTGATGTTGCTTATTGTATCCACGCTCTTGCACGTAGATTAGCCAAGACGCGTAATTGGACGGTATGCGTTTCAGTTTCATTTCCTCGAATTTGTTGTTGAGATCCGATTTCAGTTGCGTTTCCGGTGGTTACGTTTAGTAGCAAACGTCTGCTTGCTCATGGTTTTCCCATTCTTGATGCTGTGTATCACGACTCTTGAATAATTTATTTCCCGATGTGATATGTCGACGGCTGGAAGTTGATGGAAATGCTTTCGGTATCGGATTAGGTTGAGTTTGGATTTCACAATTGATGTGTTTACAGTTGATCAAATCAACATATTCTAGTGCCACTGTGTTCGATGTTTCCATTTCTTTGACTGATTCTTTTTGATAGTTTTTATTACGATTTTGTGCTTAGTTTGGCGGTTTGGCCAAGGTTTTCTGGTTCTGATTATAAATTTATAAGAATCAAGAATAATCTCTAAGCCTTCGCCTTTCAATAATTTTTATTGTCCTGTACAACTATTGACTTTTATTTTTGCTAATTCAACTTTCCATCTCTTTTGTGCATTTTATGCATCATAGACAAAAATATCCTTTAAATGAAGCAGCATTAATAAAATGTTAAACTATTTTTTGGTAGTCATGAAAGCTGTCTCTTCTTCTTTGACATTTTAAAGCCAAAATCGAAAATAAAACTGTGCAGCATGCTTTACGCTTGTAATTGAACTTTTAACCGAAACTAGATTTTTTCTCTTCCAATCTTTTTGAGGTGGTTGGTGGCTTGATGCCTCTTGTTAATATTCGTAAAATGCTTGAAATTCGTTAATTGCAAAATGAAAATGTAGAAGCCACTTTGCTTGTCCTAATGTTACCTTTGCAATTGAATATCTAATCTGCACAAGACTACATTTCTTTGATTCTACTTGTTTTCCATATCTTCTTTGTTCACTCTCATCTCTTGAGTCATGTATATTCGAAAATTTGGTAGTTTTAAAACATATCACAAGACTTCTTGCTGTGACATACATATGAATAATTAAGTAGGTTTCCTTCCCTTATTGGCAAGATTGTTGATTATAGACTTTTTAGTGTATCGGTCATGCAATCCTGCTCATCCGTATTTGCAACTGAATCACCATGGATCTAAATGGTTTTCTAAATTTATTCCCGATGAACAGGTCGCATTGAAAACACTCATAGTTATCCATAGGTTACTAAGGGAAGGTGATCCAACATTCAGGGAAGAACTTTTAAACTTCTCACAGCGTGGCCTCATTCCACATCTCTCAAACTTCAAAGACGACTCGAGCCCTATTGGTTGGTATTATGATATACTTTTTTATTACTTCTATTTACACCTTATAGGCTCATAGCATACTTCCAACTGTGGAAATGTAGCATTTAATCATATTCAATTATTTTTGTTATGTTTCTGACAAGAAACAACATATTGTATGTTTTCTGAATACTGCTTCAGCCTGGGATTGCTCTGCTTGGGTGCGAACCTATGCCCTGTTCTTGGAAGAACGCCTTGAATGCTTCAGGGTATTAAGATATGACATTGAGACTAAGCGAGTACTGAGGCCTTCTCAGGAGCCAGATATGGTATAACTTTGATTTTCTTCAGTTTTTGTGTCCCTACGAAAGTTACTTGAAGTTTGTTAATTCTTATAGCCTTGCGATGATAGATGTTACCTTGTGCGTGTATGTCACACCTTCAGTTGTTCACTTTTATTGTTCCATCAGATTGAGAAGCGGAGTGGAGTAAGGGACAATAGAAATTGAATTAGTTGCATTTTATAATCTTGTTAACGACATGGCTCTTCTCCATCATTTATAGATAAATCTCACGTTGGTGGAAGTTCATGGCAAGTGGGTACTTCATAAGGATGATAGCATTCTTGTGCACCATCTCTGAAATGAACTTCACTATTTAGCTTCAGATGCACCAGTTCTTCAATTAGTTGATTCCCCAACATCTGCTTGAAATAGTCTTGTATCTTTATATAATTATATATAGAAAAGTTGCCTTTTGATATTATCGTTGTATATTCTGCATAGATCAGCTTTAATATTTTTAGTCCATGTTAACAAATTTATACACCGAGGATAATACCTTACTTTACTATACCTGATAATATAGCAAAATGGATATACTTATACGAACTTATGTGTTATTATTTGAGGAAGAATCTTATCTGATTCCAATTTTCCATTTCCATATGTAGAATTTCAGTGTAACCAGAGATTTGGACAGTGAGCAACTGTTGGAACAATTGCCATCACTGCAGCAACTTATGTACCGCCTTGTGGGATGCCGGGTGTGTTTTTCTGTGGTCTGCATTTAGATTTAGGGTAGCGTTTGGATGGATCTGTTTTTTGTCATTTTCTTTGTTTCTTTATCCTCAACAAATATTGAGACTCTTGTTTTAACCTTAACAGCCAGAAGGTGCCGCTGTGAGAAATTATGTGATACAGTATGCACTTGCACTGGTATGTAATTCTCTTCTTTCTTTGTTTCACACTTCACAATTTTCTTTAAATAGCAAGAATCAAATTTTTTGTTTAGATCTTTTCTGGAAATATGATTTAAATGATGGGATTATCTTGATGTTTTACTTCTACAAACAATTATATCCATTGGATAGACAAAGTAAGTTTTATATTTTATGCTGTAAAAGCAAAATGGCATGCACAACATGTTTTCATAAATCTCTTTTTCTCAACAATAAAATTAATATGATCTGTTCCAATAATATTTGAATAACCTTTTGACATGGAAATGGTGATTGCTGTCTCGTTCTCCCTCTCATTCTCTCTTTTTTCTTTTTTTATTGCAGGTATTGAAGGAGAGTTTTAAAATATACTGTGCTATTAATGATGGGATCATAAATTTGGTTGATAAGGTATGCTGGGTATTTATAATCTGTTAAAGTGCACACACCACTAAACTACTTATCAAACTTGCCGTATCCTATTGCAGTTTTTTGAAATGCCAAGGCATGAAGCAGTAAAAGCCCTAGAAGTATACAGACGTGCTGGTCAACAGGTTAAGTTAAATTTAACTTTATTAGAATCTGTTTAGATTGCGACCCCCAAAATATTAGTGATGTGTTATTATTTGATAGGCAAGGTTGGTGTAGTTACAGTTGCAGTGATTTATCTTATATGCTTAATTTTATCTGTAGGCTGGGAGTCTTTGTGAATTTTATGAAGTTTGCAGAGGTTTGGAGCTTGCTAGGAACTTCCAGTTTCCAGTTCTAAGAGATGTAAGGAATTATTGGATAAGATCTTATACATGGCTCCTTTAACATGTTTTCCTATTCTGTATGCTGATATAATCATGAATCATTTGATAAATCTTTTCAGCCCCCACAATCTTTTCTGGCAACCATGGAAGAGTATATTAGTGAGGCTCCAAGAGTTGTCTCTCTTCCAACCCAGCAGTTGGTAAGTTCTATTCTTGAAATAATGGAGCAGGGGTGCATGTTATATAATTGTATAGTTCTTGTGATAAATGTTTTCTTTACATTAAAATTTAGTATATTTTTCATTACCACCCAGGACTTCCCGGAGAGGCTTCAGCTGACGTATTATCCTGATCAATCTGTGCCGGATGATGAAAATAATTCAACCATTGATGAATCCCACCCAGAGGCTACAGATAAAATTGTTGCTTCAAACATCGAGGCGGCTTCTCCTTTCACACCTACAAACAATATGGAATCAGCAGATTTTCTGGTAAGTGTCTTGGCTCTCATGTATTCTGATTTTTATGCACGTTTATTAAATTTTTAACCTCTTTTAATTTTTCACCACAAAAAAAAAGAATAAGAAGAGGTAGAGAAAATTTTATTATTTACCTTGTTCTTGTTTTTGGTCCTTTCAGGGACTGAATGATACGTCTCCTAATGCATCAGCCATAGAGGACAGCAATGCATTGGCATTGGCAATAGTGTCAACTGGTATAGAATTTCCCACAAGTTGTAATTTTGCAATTGAAATGGATTAGTTTAACGGCATCGTTCTTTTTTACTAGATGTTACCTCAACCTCAAGCTCTGGGGCCGCTGCATGGAATGGTTTTGACCCTACAGGATGGGAACTTGCATTAGTCACTGCTCCAAGCAGTGATATTTCTGCTCCTGTTGACCGACAATTGGTGAGTTATATTCCTTTCTGGTCATACAACTTTGAGTGCTGTGTACAGTTAAAATTTTATGATTTTGGAGAATATGCTTCTTAGTCTATTCTGTTTGATTGTTGGTTCCTAATTTTTCTTTTGAACAAATATTTGCAACTTAAACTTGTGGAATTTTAGAGGTTGAGCTTTCTTGCTGGAACAGATCGCTAGCTGCATATCTATCTGAGTATCTGTTATTGCAGCCCTTTCTTCTTTTTCCTTCTCTTTTTTCTTGCCAAGTTAGAGTAATTGGAGGTCTAGATTGAGCTTTTGACTGTACCAACCCTGTCAAACTTTTCTATTTTAAGTTGCAACTTGTAAGTTGGTCGCTAAAATTAGATTAGTGTGAATATTTGTTGTATGAAATTTCTATTGTTGGTCAACAAATCATCTTTGCAAATATGCTGGTGAAGTTATGCGTATATCAACTACTTTGTTGCCTTTATTCTCTTTTTCCTCTTCCTAACAATTAAATTATATTAAAAAAAAAAACTTTAAATTGCAGGCTGGCGGACTAGACTCATTAACACTGAATAGCTTATACGACGCAGCATCCTTCAGGGCCAACAACCAGCAACAGCCCATTTACGGAACGCCAGCTCCGAACCCATTTGAGGTACATGATCCTTTTGCAATGTCTAGTAACATTGCAGCCCCAATCTCAGTACAAATGGCCACAATGTCACATCAGCAGATCAATCCATATGGTCCTTACTCAGCCCCATATCCCCAAACGCACCAATATCCTGCCATGACACCAACCAACCCATTCGGCGACGCCGGGTTCGGGCCGTACCCATTGTCTAAACCCACTTTTCACCCTCAAGCTACCAATCCTTTTGGGAGCACAGGTCTATTGTGATTCACGGCTCTGCCTATTGTAAATTTAGATTGGGAAAAAATTGATTATTCTGTTATAGTTGAGAAATGTGTGGGAAGAATTATGAAAAGGAGGGATTATCTGGATATTGAACGGCTGTTGTGAGTCACTTGTTCTTGGTGGGGGTCAGTTCAGATGTTTAGAGATTTGTTATGTACTGATACACCATGTCAAATCCCTCAAATGGGCCATATAATTGTCATCCGTATGGTTGTGGATTGTGATAAACAACTTTTTCTTTTTTGTAAGTCTTTTTCCATTCATTTTGTAAAAAAATTCTCTTTATTTAGAAATTTCCATTTTCTGTTTGGGATCAAATACCATAGCTAGGATCAGCTAGCATGACTAAATATGTGCTTGATTTTTGTAGATTTTTTTTCATTCATTTTTTTATATAAGTTTAATTTTTATGGCGCTTCAACTTAAGGATTAAAGTAGTATTTGGCCGGGTGTTGTTCAAGTAAGGCACATTATTCCGGTACAGTCGACACGTGTCCCGAATTTTTTATTTTTTATTTTTAAAGAACGAGTAAAAGTAATTGTTCAAAATTTATTATGGAATAGTTCATAACTTATAAAAGAATAGTTCATGAACTATAATAGGATAGTTCATAGTGCAAAATTTATAAAGGAATGAAAGTAATAGTTCAAAACTTATTATGAGATAGTTCATGAATTATAATAGAATAGTTCATGAATTATAATAGAATAGTTTAAAGTGCAAAAATGTATAAAGGAGTGAAAGTAATAGTTCAAAACTTATTATGGGATAGTTCATGGATTATATTAAAAAGTAATAAGTCATGGATTATATCGGAATAGTTCAAAGTTTATAGGAGAATAGTGCATAAATTATAACATGGTTAAATTCAAACAAATTTTCATTCGTTTCCGAAAAAAAAAAAAATATTTTTCGGGACACGTGTCGCCCGTACGGTCGGCCGTACAACCGTACCGCAATATATGAACTGTACCTGAACATTAGCCATTTGGTTACATCACTAGTAGTGTTTCAAATTTTATTTAGAAACATGTCCTTGATAGCTCGATTAAAATCATGATTTATTCTTTTGCCTTCAAATTTATCTCATATTATGTCTTTTACAATCTTATTATTTATTCTATAATTGTTCTCATAATCAATTGTGTGAAAGTATAATATTCTAAAATGAAATATGTTGGGTTAAGAACGATTAATGGCTATAACAGAAACATAAAATAAGATATCTGTTACTTGTAAATTAGAGTTTTCCTGTGTAGCCAACTCACATTGAATAGTTTTTTTCAATGAAAGAAACCATCGTTAATGAATGTGAAAAACCTGCTTAACACATTGTGATTAGGATTTGAAATTAATAATGTTTTTGCTCATTCAAACAAATATGAAATAGCCCATTTGTTAAGCAGTACTGAACTAGTAATCATGAAAATGTTAAGCCTAATCCTATAACTCATCAACTAAATATGCTGGTGGATTGACATTGAATTTTACCCATCGTCCATTTTGTAGTTATTGGATTTTTATTTTCTCTTGTAAACAGGTTGTCATAAAAACAATTATTTGTACGTTAATTAGTTATATAAAAGTACTTTTTTAACGTTAAGTATAAGAATTATAACTTATGTTTAAGAAGATATATAATAATCTTACCATGATTACACTTTGCAAATGGGAATAAAGGCTTAAAGAGCCAGGAACCATCATTCATTATGCATCTGAATATACATCTAAAAGTATTCTTGGATGGGTCCGGGTCCCACAGGCACGGCTCATTCATGGCTACTGGTGGCTGTGGGTCGCCCCATTTAGCTGATCCACCGCGCCGGAAAATCTGGGTGGCGCGGTCATTTACCCACGTTTCTTTAATCTATCGGGTTAGGCTATTAGCTTTTCCATTGGATCTGCCAATATAAAAGCTTCCTTTTTGCCTAATTTCGGGATTTCTAGCTAAACTGAATGCCTTTCAACTGTTTGGTGAAATGTCTGTGAGAAAAGTCTGAATGTATCAATCAAGTTTTTAAAATCCTAATCTCCTTATCTTTGAAGGTGAAGCTCCTTTGTGTTTACCAATTCCATTTCCATTATAAATCACCTGCTTGTTGCTGTTTATATTTTCTTTTAATTTGGCTTTCAGATGATCAACATTTGATGGTATTGCTTCAATGGGTCAAAGATTCAGGCAAGTACTTTGAAAAGGAATGTGTTCATAAACCTGTTCATTATTTTATGTCCCTCTCAGTTCATCTCAAAAACTTCCTCAAAATATTTTATCTTGCCCCATTTTTTAAAATTTCATACTGCAATTTTTTATATATTTTTGGAGGGTCTACATTTGGATGTATAATTCTATTTCCCTTCAGACCATCTTTCTCATTCCAAACATAAAATTTGCCCCCTCAATCATTCTATTTCCTTCTCTCACCATCCTTGCTCTCTTTCTCCACCCACAATCTTCAGCTCTTCACTGTACATATATAAAGAAAACTTGATTACTATCATTGATGGCACCCAATAAGTTTGCTACTATGATACAAAGGAAAACCAATAGAATCACCCTTGTTCTTATCTATGCTGTCCTTGAATGGGCTTTGATATTCTTTCTCCTATTGAATTCTCTCTTCTCTTACTTGATCATCAAATTTGCTCACTACTTTGGCCTTAAACCGCCTTGCCTTTTTTGTTCAAGACTTGATGACATCTTTGAGCCCCATAATCCTAAGTCTTCTTATAGAGAATTGTTCTGTGAGCACCATGCCATTGAGTTATCTAGATCATGTTATTGTTTCAACCACAGTAAACTTGTGGAATCGCACTTTATGTGCGAGGATTGCTCGTCCTCTCACCAGCATAATTCCAAGTCTTCTTATGATGATTGTATGGTGGTTGAGAAAGGTGATGTCAATTTGAGATGCTCATGTTGTGGGGTGACCATTAACTGTTACATCCTGTCTCCCCGTCCTTTGATCAAGCCTTCTTCAGATGTTTTTGAAGATACCCAGAAGGCATACAGAGATGAGCTTCTTCGTCCTAATGGTTTTGAAGAGGAACCGGATCAAAATTCAATAGATTCATTGAGTATCAAAGAGCTGGATAGAGATATCCTGATGGGTCCTGATTCTGATCTCATAAATGAAGATGGTAATTATTCAGAGGGCTTTTCCTTTTGGCACCCTAAGGAAAGTTACTCTATAGTCCAGACCGATGAAGAGGAGGGTGACGTAGAGTTAAAAGAAGAGACGAAGCCTATCCTCAAGTTTTCCACCAAAGGTTCATATACCAATGAAACAGTTCTCCCTCAGCCTATAGAGTTTTATATTGACCTTGATGATTATCAACTGGTTCCTGTTGAATTGGTCAATTTGGAGATGGAACAGAGTAATGATGAAACCCAAGCTGATGCCCAAGCTGATGCTCTTGATGTTGTGGAACAGCTTAGTCCCATGATTGAGGATTCGTCCACTGAACAAGGTCAAGAGCTGGAAATAAAGAAAGAGATTGATATCAAGATGGAATTAGATCGAACCGACATCAAGGAATTGACGAGCAAACAAGATCAGGAAGAGGGAAAGGAGATTAAGAGAGAGGTCGGTGATGCTTTGGTATTACATGCAAACAAGGTTGCTGAGATGTTACCAACTATACAAGGCGAAGAAGAAGCAACAAGGACAGAGTTTAATTGTCAGGTTGTCGGTGATCAAGCATGTGATGTTCCTGTCAATGCTATTGACGATCAACTGACCGATGAGATGGAATTTAGTGAACTGAATTCCAACATACCAGTAGAAGGTACTTCATATTGCCTTTTTGTTTATTGGTTAATGTATGTATGTGTTGAATTTTTACTCATTTGCAGATTTTGAAGATATATGTTATATAGAGGATGACGAAACCAAGTTTGAGGACTTGGCGACCAAACAAGGCCAAGAACCGGAGATAAAAACAGAGATTGGTGTTGAGGTGGAATCAGACGAAATCAAGATGAAAGAACTTTCAAGCAACAAAGGTGATGAAAAGGAGATACAGATAGTGGTGTTAGATGCAAGCACAGCTGAGATATTACGAATACCAACCATAGAAGGCCAAGAAGAATTAACAAGGAGAGAGGTTGGTTTCCAAGATAATGCTGATCAACCAACACATGTTCAACATAGTGTCATTGACAATCAAGTAGCTGACGAGACGGAGCTGGATGTCAATATTCCTGTAGGAGGTACTTCACATACTTTGGATTTTAATTCCCTCTCTTTGTCATTTTTCATTTTGCTGATGCATGAGTCCATTATTTTTTTTTATTGATATGCATATTTAGGAGATGTTTGTCACACAGAGAACGACAAGACAAAAGGTGAGGACTTTCTCACCAAACAAGGTGAAGAGCTAGAGACTACGAAATTGGATGAAACCAAGACAAAAGAGTTGTCCAAAGAAAATGGCCATCATGAAGAAGAGAAGCCAGAGATAGATGATGTTGAGATATTAGATACAAACAAGATTGAGGTATTACCAATTATACAAGACCAAACAGAGACGGCTGGAAGAGAGATATCTTTCCAGGATTCTACCATTGATGATCAAGTAACTGAAGAAATCGAATTGAATCAACTGAATGCTGTTGCTACATCAGGTAATTCTTAATTTAAATGTTAATTCCTTTTCTATAATTTTGTAATTTGTTTTTTTTTCCTGCTGTTTTGTGTTGAATAATTTGTATTCATTTGCAGTTTGTGGAGATGTTTGCAAGAGTTTGGAGTTAACAGACAAGAGGCAAGTGGCAGAACCTTTCATGCCCTGCAAAGAGCAATACCCCTATACTAATATAATCACCTGTCAAGCCTCAACTAGCCCTAGCTGTTTTCTAGAAAATGGAGATTGTGGTAAGCTATTCATTCTTGTTTATTCTTGCTTTGCTAATATATGCCGATCTCTCATAAGCTAAAGCCTAAGGTTTGATTCTGCAGAACCTAAGCAGACTGATGAAATACAAATCCTCAATGATACTGGCCTTGAGGTTTTTGAACAATCGTTGGAGGGAAGCGTTGCAACATTTGAAGAGCTCAAGTCTGTACTGAAATCTGAAAGGAAGGCATTCCAAGTATTGTATGCAGAGTTAGAAGAAGAGCGGCATGCTGCTGCAATAGCTACTAATCAGACAATGGCAATGATTAGTCGGCTTCAAGAAGAGAAGGCAACAATTGAAATGGAAGCTTTGCAGTACCAAAGGATAATGGAAGAGCAGTCAGAGTATGACCAAGAAGCATTGCAGTTAATGAATGAGATTCTGGTAAAGAGGGAGAAAGAATTGCAGGAGGCCGAGAATGAGCTTGGAATCTTCCGGAACAAAGTAAAAGACTATGAGGAGAGGGAAAGGATGAGGCTATCTATGAAGTTGAATAACGAATTAAGAGACGAAGATAGTTCTTGCAGATCTATGGAAAATGGGCATCACGAAGATACACCTATTGATGCAATTTTGAACTTGCAGGACTCCTTTAGTGATTTTGAAAACGAGAGACTATCAATCTTAGAGCAACTCAAGGTCTTAGAGGAAAAGCTTTGTACATTGAATGGGGAGAATGGTGAAGAATTCCAGATAAATGGCAAACATAATGGTGATTCAAATGGTACAGAGAATGGTTCATCCACCAACAATGGAAAACATCATGGGAACAGGATGATAAATGGTCAAAAGCCAAAGCAACTTCTTCCTTTATTCGATGCAGCTGAACTGGAATCCGATGATGAACTGTCAACCGGCATTAAAAATGAGTCAGATCCTGTGGCAATGATGCATAAGTCTCCATTTCTAAAATTTGATTTGGAAAATGAAAGGCTTGAAGAGGAAGTAGCCTACATGTATGAGAGATTACATGCACTAGAAGCTGACCGGGAGTTTGTAAAAAACTGCATTGGATCCTTAACAAAAGGAGAACGAGGAGTAAGCCTTCTACAAGAGATTTTGCAACATCTTCGGGATTTGAAAAATGTAGAACTTCAAGCAAGAAACATGTACAATCTATAAGTAAGCGATCTATCTCATTTTCCTGCCAATTTTTACACTCACACCACTAACATAAGATACATTACGCGTTTTTTACTGTCATTTATACATTTTTTGGTAAATGCAGGATGATCAACACTATGGCTTAACCGAAATGTACTTCTATAAGCTTCACCGCGACTATTGAATGATGGATTACCAAATTCAAGTCTGATTTCCATCATTTGGTCCTTTATCAATGCCCCTAATCCAATCAAACCCAAATTTTTTTGTGGGTTTTTTTGTTTTGTTTGTTCTTTAAGCCCATCCCTCCTTTTGAATGGTGAAAGAGATAGATGGGCAAAGTTATCTTTGTGTGTAGGATAACAAGACATCCTGTCCTCTGTTTGTTTGGTTTGGAAAGCTGGTGACAGCCAACGAAGATGCCAGTGCCAGGTATACTAGCATTATTATCTCTACAATGGGTAGTTTAGAGCTAAGAATAACTTTTGTTTCATTCTTTTTCCTTCCTCTCTCTTTTTTCTCTCTTTGTAGCTGAAATCAATGCAGCATCTGGGCATGTATTTCGTTGTCTTTTGAATGTATAAAATGAGTGTTTTGTTAAATGTAGAGTGCAGTTGGTTGTTTATTCGGAATGGAAACCAAAAGATTATACTTAGGAAAAAAATTGTGATATTTAAGATTTATATACGTTTGGTTGTCTTAAGAAAAAACCAAATGGACCGTAGTCTGCTGCTCTTTATTTGGATTTGTAGTTTCTTCTTAGTGTTCGCTATATGTAAGAGATGTAAAAAACATGTAACAAAATAAATTCATCAAGCTTGCTTGCTGGGGGTAGCCAAAGCCAAGTACTTTGTTTTGCTTGAAGATATTAGCAGATCTCCTCGGAGTCATTTTTGCGGATGAGAGCGTTAAGTTCGTGATTGTATGTTTCGGAAAAGTTTTCTGTTTAGTGATTTTTTTTTGTTGAGAAGGTATATTTTGAAATTGATTGAGTCTACAAATCAGACGATGAGGTTACAACTTCAATTGTGATGTGATCAATCATGATTTGTTTGACGACAAACTTATTTCTTCGTAAAATGTAGGGCTAGACGAAACCATCGAATGCAAGTAGAAGTTGAAGTGTAAGGTAACGCTTCATTCGTGATCAACATGTCAGGCTTATTCCGTTATAACTTAAGAATGAAAACGTAAAAATAATAGTTTGAATAAGAAAAAGTATTTTCCTTTTGTGTTGAAAATACCTTTAATATCTCATTATGGTAACAAAAAAAATGACCAATGATTGAACCCGTTAGACTACGGCCCATTCTCGTGATCTATTAGAGCGAGACATAATTTTGACAAGTTCGATACTGAATGCGTCCTACAATTCGTTTAGTGAGCTGGATTTTAGCAATGGAAATTGATTCTTATTTTTTTATAAGAAAATTTAGGCAGGCCTAATAAAGTTAATTATCCAACTAATTGCATCTCGATTTGAGATGGACTTTTCGTCTAATGATAGTACCTTTAGATTAAATAACTAAAATCTAAGCCTTTTAGGAACCCTAATTTTGGTGGAATTGATGGTTCTCAACGTAGGCTAACATATAAAATCAGCAGTTTATTATGATATTGGTTTGCTTTTATGTACTCATATGATAGAAATCATTGTATGCATGCGCACAAAGCAATGTAGTATTATAGGCACGCCTATTTAGGGTTTATGATTGGCTTTATACAAAAATAAGTCTTTTATAACTGATAATCTAGGTTTTTAAGATCTTGTTTGGACGATATATATTATAAATCAATTATTTTAAAATCAAATTAGGCAGCATTGAAGTAAAATGTAGCAAGTATATCAAAGAGTACGTCAACTAGTACAAGAATACAATAATTTTGTTACAAATCTATATATCTATATACATATATTAAAGTCAAAGCATTTCCTTCAACGTGTTTATCCTAACTTATTTTATGCCACGCGTCATTTTCTTAGAATTTTGATTTTTGTAAAAAAAAAAATTATATATATATTTATCATATTTAAATTAGTCAATAATGTAATAGTATAATTATCCTATAATACAAGTTATATTTATCTACTTACCATACTTGTCTTTTTATATATCTACACATATACATAAACATAGTTAAAATTATACTAATAGATTTATTATTCTTTGATAAAAATTATACCAAAATAACTTTATATATATAGTTATACATATATTTATCTATACTAAATATACTTTTTTATTTTATGTATAGATGCTAATGTATTTTAATTTTATTTAAAAATTGAATAGCTTATTTTTATTAAACTTCTATCAATTAATCTATATACATATATTAAAGTAGAAACACTTTGTGTCACGTGTCGTGATCTTATAAACTTCACACCACGTGTCATTTTCTTGCGCATCTTAATTTTATAATTATAGTAATTAACAAATCAATAAAAAAAGTAAGGATATAGATAATAGATATATTATTTTCTTTTATAATTTTATCGCAATCTTCAATATATTCTTTAAGATATCTTTTTCATTATTTTTTAAAAAATTTCTCACATTTAATTATAAAATGATTGGATTATTTATTATTCTAACTTTAACATATAAATATATAGTTTTTATATTAATTAGGAAATAATCACTAACTTAAAAATGTATAAATTTTTATAATATAATTATTACATTTTTTTATGGATATTATTTAAAACAACCTAAGATAATTTTGTAATTGAATTTTTTAAATGTATTCTACTTTAACATTTATATTTTAATTTTGAAATATATTTATATTTTTTCTTTTAAAATTTTTTATTTCACTTTTATCAACTTTATAAAATAGTCTACTAACATTAACTAAGATATGTAATATTGTCTAAATTAGTCTACTTTTGTTGTTTATCTGAAATTATAATTAATTTAATTATAAGTTTTAATTAATCTTTCGTTAGTTAATTAAAACCATTATGTTACATAAATTTTTTTATAAAAATTTTAAAAATTATAAAATTCAAATTATATCCGTGCCTGGCACGGGAACTACACTAGTATACTACTAAAACAGAACCCTTTTCGTCCCATGTCAACACTTTAATCATGCCACCTAAGACTTTTTGTCAAATATTTACAATTTTGCCACATTTTAATTACTATTATGTCATTATTCAATAAATGTTTTAAGTCAAAATTAAAATATTTTTCATCTCATCATGCCAATTCAACAAAAATAATTTCATGTAATCGTTTTCAATATCTTACGGTTATAAAAATAATTTTTTAAAAAATACAATATCACCTAACCGAATTTAGAGATTTCAATGGATTTTGTTTGGATTCTAAATTTTACAAATAAATCCGAACTAACTTTTAAATCTTATTGGTTACAATATGATATATAACAATATTTTATTTAAAAATTTGTATTATCGTTAATAAAGATTTTAATAATCGTTTTATTAAATCAATTTTTTTTAAAAATAATCGATTTTATTTTTCTTAACAAAAACTTTAATTTTTTAGTTATAGGTAATAATATTAAAAAATAAATTAGAAATTTATTACGTAATTTTTTTATTTAACACTTTGGCAATTATTATAAATGTAGTAATTAACTTTTGTTACATGATCTAATGAGATTGATATTAATATATTTTTCTTAACATTTAGCCTTTTTTTAAAAAAAAATTGTAACTTGTTTAGATAATAAATTTTTAATTTTTTTCCCGCACAAGGTGCGGGTACTAGACTAGTTTATAAATATTTCACCTCAAGCATAAATCATAGTTTGGCTAAATTTATTAGCGGAAATCAATTGATTGAGATTGGATTCCATTAACATGTTAGAGAGCGTGTGGACCTAAAACGGCCCAAATATGCATGGCCCAAAGTAAGGCCCAAATTTTACACTAACAAATAGGCCTTTTTCTATTTCCATTAGGTTTGTATATTCCTTAAAAAAATTTTATCATTTTTATTGAATTGAAGTTGAAAGGTAAGAGGTTTGATAGGAGTACATTTACTAAACATATTTATACCATGAACGTAGTTACTATAGAAAAATTTCAAAAAGCTTACTTAGCTAATTTGGTCAAAATAATGTCTTACTTTTCCGGCAAAAATATTAACTTTGGCGATGACATGTCAACCAAAATCTTACATGTTATTAAAAAAAATTAATTGTGTGATGTGGATTTTTTTAATCTAGTTAATACCATTTAATATTTTTAAAATCTAAATTAAGTTTTTTTTTTTCAAAATCCACATCACATAATTATTTCTTGATGACATGTAAGATTCCGGTTACCACGACATCGCCGGAGTTATGATTTTTGCCGGAAAAATAATATGTCTTATTATTTTAGATAAATACGTTAATAATTAGTATCGTTCATAGTAATTTTCAAAGTTGGTATTATTTTAGATTGAATGTTGATAGTTGGTTCAGTTGGTTAACAAAAACCGCAACTAATATTTTCATACATGGCGATATATATATACTCACAGATATGAGTTTACATGCATAATCTATTAATCAGAGAAGTGTCATTTGTGTTTATAGTCATTTAAAAAATCATAAATTTGTTTTTTATTGGAAATAGTTTTTTCCGTTTAGTATTATTTCAAATCCAACAAAATATAATAGCATATTCATAAAAAAAATGTTGTCTGAGAGAAAGTTATAGACATAACAGTAAGTAAATAATAAAATAAATATTAAAAATAAGATGTATTTGACTGAATATTAATAACTAATTTTTGGTTGGATGATGATGACGATAATAGGCAAAAGAGTGCATTTTCTTGGGTTTGAACTTTTTTGACATACCAAAAGTCAAAGACGTAATATCAGCCATGAGAAACGTCAATCTCTTTCTTCTCTTCCTCTCACTTTCCTTCATCAACTTGTCCCAGAACAAGTCAATTTCAGTCTGAGATCGATCCCTCAACGCGGCTTAACCAACCTCAAATTCCTTAAAATTCTTCCATTAAGATATTCACTTCAATTTGATCCTGTGTTCTCCCACGGATGTCCAATTGTAACAAACACACGTATCTTTTGAATCCATAGATGTCGGCATGAAAGCTAATAAGAATTTCATTCGCAACTTCGTCAAGCACTTCGTCACCTCTTCCTCCTCCAATTCCAGTCCCGAAGGTTAGAGAGCTTACCTTTTGTTTTTTTAATTTTCACTTCATGATTAGTTTTGTGATGAATTCTGAATTGGTGCTTATTAGATGAAGACTTGGAAGAGTTTGCAGCTCAGGAGCAAAAACACTTCGCCTACGAAACACTTGTCAAGGCCACCAATAATTTCCACCACGATCGTAAGCTTGGCGAGGGCGGATTTGGCCCTGTCTACAAGGTTCTATACCACTAGTAAACTGCCAGTTTTCTAGGTTTTCTGTTTTGTTTTGCAGTTTGTAATTGTTTTTATTTTATAGGGGAAATTGGATGATGGGAGAGAAATTGCGGTGAAGAAGCTCTCTCGGAATTCAAGGCAAGGGAAGACGGAGTTCCAGAATGAGGCTAAGTTGTTGACGCGTATACAGCACAAAAACATTGTCAATCTGTTGGGCTATTGTGCTTCTGGAGAGGAGAAGCTTCTTGTTTATGAATATGTTACAAATGAGAGCATTGACAAGCTGCTCTTTAGTAAGTTTTCTGTGTTAATCTTCTTACTACTGAATTTCCTTGCAGCAATTTTCCAGTTCGGTTATTTCAGTTCAATTGGTTGCTTTGGGAATGAACAGTGATTATTTGTATTCTCTATTCTCTAATTGATTAAGAAACTGAACCTATGCCAATCGAGTAGACATTTGTCTCATGATTCAATTGCTTTGCCAGATATGGTAATCAAATTGCTACACATGTAGGAAGAGCACCAGTTTATCCTTGTTGAAGTGATTTGAAGAGGTTGTTTCCAATTTTTTGGCATATGAAAATTGATTGCGTTTCTATGTTTTTATGTGTAGTAATATAGAGGCTGCAGCTGCAAATTGCATTGGTCTTCAGTGTTATGATAAATGATGAAGTAGGTTCTTCATTAACCACGCAGCTGTATTTTGTAATTGAAATTCCTGGAATTTGACTTTAGTGAAGATCTTGTTAGAAATCTGAAATTTTCTATTTATTTACCCTAGGATATTTTGTTCTGATTTTTGCATCTTGAAGCAAGCTGCTAGAAATCACCGCTTTAGCACTGCTGATGTTGCTAATTGTTTACCTTGGTAACATAAAACTTCACTTATACTGTTATACAGTCACCACAAGCAGAAACTGGTCTCTCCTGTCCCTGTCCACTTCCCATTTTTACACAACCTTTGAGCTCCGAATCATGTCACGCGGATGACATTGTCATTTTGACCTCCCTTATCTATATCTGTGCTCGACATTTGACTGTTCTGTTGTTTTTTAATAATCTCTGAAAGTGATCATGCTAAATTCGACATGCTGCTTAGATAATAAGTTGCGAGTTTCAACAGATGATAAACAAGATGTTCAAACTCTCTGTTAAGAGTAAAATGGATATTCTTCTGTGTGAGTGTAACCGTTGCTTCATTAAGATTATTGTATTCAAGTAATTTTTCTTGGTTGAGGAATCTTTTATCGTTTTTTTTCTCAGTAGAACCTTTTTTTCATGCAGATACTGAACTGTATATATTCTGCAGTAAATTCAATCTCAACTTCTGTGTAAATATATGCTTAAGATATGTTGTTAAGTGATAGTTATATTAATCTACTTTAGTGCAGCGCCTGGTAAAAAAGAGGAACTTGATTGGAAGAAGAGGTATGACATAATATGTGGAGTAGCGAAAGGTTTGCATTACTTACATGAGGATGCTCATCAATCCATAGTTCACCGTGATATCAAGGCTAGCAATATCTTGTTGGATCAGAAATGGGTTCCCAAGATAGCTGACTTTGGTATCTCCCGCCTCTTTCCTGAGGATGCATCACTTGTAAACACACGTGCAGTCGGCACCAAGTATGTTGTATCCTTATTTCCCATCCTCGTTTCTCACTTCTTCTTTACTTGGTAGTTTTATCTAACATGATTTGGTGGTGAACATCGACAGCGGATATATGGCTCCTGAGTATGCAATGTATGGAGATCTATCTGTCAGAGCTGATGTCTACAGTTTTGGAGTTTTGATGCTGGAGTTGGTTAGCGGTCAAAGAAATTCTTCTTCAAATTTCAACCTTGATGCTAAGAATTTACTTGACTGGGTAAGATCTTTGTTTATTCTGTCCATCACACTTCTTCAGGGTCTCTTCCTTGGTGTATAAGTTTGTATTCATATAATTCTGAAATTGGTAGACTACTGGGTTTACTATTTTGTATATATTTAGGGCATGTTTGGCATGAAAATATTTGCATTATTAAGCATTATTTGTCAATGAATTATCACCTCTGCAAGCCTTAGTTGACTAGTTACAAATCATACCCTTAGATTTATGTCATTGCACTTGAACATGACAAATAAAACAAGTAGGAAGCTCATCTAGAGTTTACAATGGTTGAATCACACCTAAAAGACAGGAGCTTGAATTAGATTTTTCTAGTAGAAAATTGCTAGATGCTTGCTGAATGAGAGTTACGTGTTGATTTACCAAATTAAGTGATTACTAAAAGCTATTGACAAGCTGTGTCGAATGAGATTCGAAAATGTAGGAAAAGAAAAACTAGGCTAAAGACTCAAAATTTTAGACACTTCGACTATAAAAGTCAAGATAGTGACCCTCTAAAGTTGATGGCTCTTACCTCATAGTGCTTTGTTCTTGGTTGGTGGGATCTTTAAATATACTGATTGAAGCCCATATTTTGGTTCCTCTTTTTTTTTGTGGAAAGGTCCAAGACAATATCATTGAAGGCATTTTGAAATGGTATCATAAACTGCAGTGATGCTAGAATGTCTTGTTTGCCTGCATTTTTCCTGTGTAGTCTTATCTATTTTGGCCACCAGTTATTCATTTAGCCTTGGTATATCATTCCCTTCCCAAAAAAGTTTGTGTATGATACTCTCAAAATCTACTTGTCACAAAAGACCAACAAGCGAGTAGAGAACTTGGGACGAGTTTAAAAATCTACAGCTAGTTTCGCGACACTTGGTCGATCACCTCTCCAAATTGAATTAACTGTTTTCTTATATCTATGTCCATCATGCTATCAGGTTTATAAAATGTTCAAAACAGGGAGGAGTTTGGAAATCATGGACCCAACACTAGCAGCAACAGCGGTTGAAGAGCAGGTTGCCTTAAGTATTCATATAGGCCTCCTCTGCGTCCAATCCAATCCATCGCTACGCCCCATAATGAACCGAGTTCGTGTACTTCTATCAAGGCCACCTAGCAGCCTTGAAGATCCCACGAGCCCCGGGTACATTGGCATGAGATATAGGAGATCAAGGCCAACAGATCATTCGTCATCTAATGCTAGCACCAGTGGTGCATCCTCGACTTCAAGACCCCAGTCCAAAACCGGGACCAGCACCCATACTGCAAGTGCTAATGCAGCCACCACGTCAAGCATTTGAAACCCAAAACCTGGGTTTGTATGCCCTTACATCATGTAAGTTACATGTAGTGTTGTTAGATGTAGTTTCACGAAGACTTTTAGACCATTTTTCACTGTAAACTTGTGTAAATTTGATTTATTGATCTTTACCCGTATTCCTGAATCCTTAATCATGCAACGGGAAGGATGGGATACAAACGTTCAATTGGATCGTATTGGTTAAGCAAGCTTTTTATAAGGATAACTTTCAACTTTTTCTCGAACAAACTCTAAGCTAGGTCCATTTGAGGCTGACTTTGCCCTCTGTGTCGTCTAAAATGCTCGTCATCCAATTTACGCTCCAAATGTGAAGCCATATTACACCAGTCCGGTTCGCCTATTGCCTTCATATACAAAATTTGGCACGAACTTGCGAAGCCATATTACACCAGTCCGGATCACCTATTGCCCTCATATACGGAATTTGGCACGAATTTTGGAGCATTATTAGTAACA
Source organism: Fagopyrum esculentum (assembly GCA_033239045.1). Classification (NCBI taxonomy): domain Eukaryota; kingdom Viridiplantae; phylum Streptophyta; class Magnoliopsida; order Caryophyllales; family Polygonaceae; genus Fagopyrum; species Fagopyrum esculentum. The sequence continues at coordinate 5,101,038 of BSUD01000001.1, forward strand.
GTATGAACTATAGATGAAATTTGGGTAACGTGAAGTCAGATTTCGTATATGAAGGCAATAGGTGAGGTAGGGAAGAAGAGAGCGATTATGAACAGAACATGTTCGAATAATGAATAATCCAGTTCATTAAAATACATCCAAACATAAATCGAACAGTATCTGTTACATAATGTATTATGTCAACCATCCATAATGCAAATTAAGCTCTAAATGCAATGCAATTCAAACGGACCCTAACTCATATACATGGCAAGACTCACTCTTCATTAAAATATGATGAATGCGAAACAAGGCCTCAAATATAGACTCAAATCTGAAACCTCGTGTCAGTGAATGAAATTGATAGACACTAATGAGATTTTCTGAAACAAGAAAACCGAACAATAAATCAAATAACAGCCATACTGTACTTGGAAACTCAGCCTACTTAAGGACCTGACTAAGAAGTAACGGGTCCAAAACAAAATGACTTAATTCTGGATAAAATAACATTAGATAGACTTTATCCAGACAAAAGAATGACAATGGCCACGGCATAACAGCGTCTTTCAAGTGCAAAAACGCCATACAATCAGCAATTAAAATGAGTTCAGTAGGCAGAAGAGCTGAAACATTAAAAAACCAATAAAAACGATCCATCAAAAGTTGTCCAAATGTTGAGCATTTCCTTACATACCACCAAAAAGAAATACAACCAACAAATACCACAGCAAATTGCTCAAAGAACAGGTCTACCAAAGTGCGGAGAATGATATCATTCTTAAATTGGCTTGATCTTGAAGTGGAGTGAGATTAGAGAGAAGACAAAACACTTCAGATCCTGCACAGAAATTAGTGATATCAATACATAACAGCCCGATGAAAATTCAGATTCAAAATTAGAGGTACCATTTGCAATATGCTATTCCATTATGTTTCTACCAAAAAAAAAAAGGTTAGTTCGTTCACAAATTTGGATTGTTTTCAAGCTAATAACACCAGCAGCACTTTCTCCCAAAGGGTTCAATATAGATAGCATCCAACTAAAAAACCCAGTCAAGTTTGTCATTATGGATTTGATGTTAAATGTCATGTGGCAAACTCAAAAGTCAAAACATAACTTAACAATACAACCTTAATACTCAAACGACCAGTCTTGCACTAGGACACAAAAGAACTCGGTGAGACAAAAGGGGATTTATCAAGAAATGCTAGACTCAATTCCCATCAAACCGTATGAGACCAGTTTCTTGCAGAGATAATAAGATCATATATGAGACCAGACCTCATTGGCTCATACTCCTAAAATACCTAAAAATTCTTCTAGTACTTCATTACAGAAGCATGAATGCTAAAAGCAACACAACAACATACACTACCATCACCTTCCATATTTAAGCAACATAAATCTTACTCTCCCTCTCTCTCTTGATATCTATTTACACTCCAAAAGATATTTGCCTAAATCAGTAAATCAACATATTAGAAGTCGCTGCAGCTTATCCCCACACTTCTTATTTCGACTCGTATGGTATGCTTACTTAAATCCATATACTTAAGCTTGGAATATAGCCATTCCGAAAGCTATTTTTGTAAGGGATGACTAGCATACTCAACAGAGCTATTTTTGCTGGGAAAATGACAACACATCACCTGCTAATTGCTATGAATATCGAATATCACAAGTTCCAGTTAAATTATTTAGCCCATTATACCAGCATTCCATTACACAATCAACATCACAAGTTCCAGTCAAATTATTTAGCCCATTATACCAGCATTCCATTACACAATCAATCTACTATTGGGTAGAATTCTCCAAAGCCTTCACAAGATTCAGATGACAATACCGATTGTAGGCATTTTCATCCTAAGCATCAGAATCCCACAACCTGAACAAGGTAATAGAAAATGGGAAATTACTGAAAATCAAAATAACTGACAAACCTGAACAAGGTAATAGAAAATGCGAAGGCCCTCAGGATCTTTGCTGCTCTGGACATCAACAAGAGATCCAATCTTCGAAGTAGTGAAGGAGATATGCTCGTTACCCATGACAATCTCAAGCTCCTGTCTTCCCACACGGTCTGGTTCAGGCCAATTCATATCGTCTTCCTTCATAATCTAATTTCAAACACAACTACTTTAATTTCATACAAAATTTGGAAACCCTAACCCTAAAAAGGAGAAACCCTAGAAGAAAGCGGAGAATGAGAGAGAAACCTCGCTTTCGGAGATGATGCGGCGGCACTCGCGGAGGACGGCTGGAGTAAGGAAGACTTCCTTGCGGATCATGGTGTCATTCTTGTAGTTGGAGTTGTTAGCATATCGGAGCTTGCCATCGGGACGGAACTCGAACTCCAAGAACTCGTGGCCGAACTTTCCCTTGTGGCCTACGTAGTAACGCAGGTAGAACTCTTCCTCTGCTTGAGCCATCTCTCTTTCTATATCTCTAGAAGCTCGACACGTAACAATGGTGGTCTCGAGTTTCTTCGCCCCTTCGTTCAAAATGTCTGGAAGGCGGTGTCTCAATCGAGTGGGAAAGTGGTTTTTTCGTAACATGTTATATAAGACGGCCTTCGTAAGAGAGAAGTCCTTGGTAACCATTTTCCTTTTTCTGAAAATTATATTTTACTGTACTGTATTTTTAGTTTTTGAAAATAATATATGATCTAATTTAAGAGGGTTTAAATAATAAATTTCAGTAGTTATATAAACATATAGTTTGATGATTTTTTTTATTTTCAAATACATTTGTTTGGCTACTATAATTTTTGTTGATTTTGAAATATACTAGTCAAACCTCTTTTAAAAAGCGATATAGAAAGTGAAGAAATAAAAAAAGGAAATTAACTGGTATATACATTTTGTAAATCTAAGGAAAAGGTTTCAATAAATGAAATACTAAATGGTAACAGCATCATGAAGTTAGGAGTCAAGACATTGTGACGGCATATTGGATAGATTGTCATGACTTGTCTCTTTTTTGTGATATTTTACAAAGTTTTTTTGGTTGCCTACTTACGGCATCATCATCTATTCCATTCTCTTAATTATTCATACTTTTTTTTTTGAGAAACAGCAACTGTATTTTATTAAATAAGATCAGAATCCGCAATGGAAGAAATGCATTGTGGAAAATGATCAGTCCATACACAAGAGGGGGTATCTAGCGGGATTCTAGCAACGTGATGAGCCACGGTGTTAGCACAGCGCCGTACATGATGAAATGAAACATTAGCAATATCCGGTAGGAGAGAGATGACATGGTGACATATAAGAGCGGGATACATAGTGGCCATGGAACCGTTCCGGTAGTTGAGATGGTTAACGATAGTCGACTCGTCAGACTCGATAATCATGGGTAAATGCCAGAAGTCACAAACAGCTTCAATGCCAAAGCAGATGGCAAGGGCCTCGGCCGTAGTAGATGACGTGGAGCCACTGGTGCATTTAGTGGCCATGAGGAGGAGGTGACCATCAGAGTTGCGCAGAACCGCTCCCAGGCAGATCATTCCGCTCAAGAGAGCCGCATCCGTGTTGAGCTTGAGAACTCCAGCAGGTGGTTTGGTCCAAGACGAACCAGGCAGAACTAGTGAACGGGAATGGGTGGCATTCAGAGAGCATAAGCGATAATCGTGAATGTATCGCCCGAAGTTGTTCCGGATCAGTTCGCCAGAGGGTTGTTCCGGATCGAAGAGCATCTTGTTTCGAAGAGTCCAAGCAATCCAGCAGTGGGTTAGGAAGTCAGTAACTCCCTCCACACCCACACAATTCCCGATCTCAATGATAACCTCCGAGGGGGACCCTTTGGATGATGCCATGAATGAAGGTAGAGACGACGATAGCGCCCAAACAACAGCAGATTTTGTGCAGAAAATGAGGGCATGCCAGAAAGTTTCATTCTCCAGAGCGCAGCGAGTACACAGAGGGCTGGAGATTGCATGTTTCGTATGTAGAGTAGAGGCGACACTAAGGAAACCATTGCAGAGCCTCCAGGCGAAGTGGAGAACTTTGGGGGGTAAGGTGCATTTCCAAAGGAGAGACCAGATAGGTGGGTGAGCTACATTGTGCGGACCAAGTTTTTCAAGCCAATATGCAGATTTAACAGTGAACTGACCGTTGGGAGATGGAGCCCAGATAATATGATCCTCCGCGTTGGAATGTAAGAGGGGAATGTTAGTGATGAGGGACACATCGGTTGGGTGAAAAACGGCACACAGAGCAGCAGAGTCCCACACAAAGGAATCAGGGTCAATGAACTCGGATACCACAAGGTTAGGGCCGACTCCAGGCAAGACAGAAGGACGTAGATAGCCATAAGGAGAAGGGATCCATCTAGCAGTTGCAGCGTCAATGCTCCTCCCATTCCCCACGAGCCATCCAAGGCCCTCCAAAAGGAGTGATTTAGCGCCCCAGATACTTCGCCAAGAGAAGCTGGGCCTCCAGCCCCGACCCGAGTCGAGAAAAGAGGTGCGCCGGAAGTACTTGGCTTTGAGTACGGAATGTAGGAGTGGGTTCAGATCCATGAATATACGCCAGCCTTGTTTAGCAAGGAGGGCGTCGTTGAAAATACGGAGGTCTCGGAACCCAAGCCTGCCATGGCTCTTAGGTTTGCACAAATCAGACCAGTTTCTCCAGTGAATCCGTTTCCTTGTGTTTGAGGTGCCCCACCAGAAACGAGCAAGGAGCGAATGTATTTCATCAATGAGCGTATCTGGAAGACGGAAAACGGACATAATGTAGGTTGGAATGCTTTGTAAGACGGCTTTTATCATTACCTCTTTAGCTGGTTGGGATAGTAGCTTCTCTTTCCAGCCATTCACTTTCTTCCAAATCCGCTCCTTAATAAATGAGAATACAGTTTTTTTGGACCTTCCAATAGCAGCGGGGAGGCCAAGGTACTTAGCATGGCGGTCGACAAGCTGTACGCCCAGAATATGTGAGAGGAGAGTTTGCTGATTCCTGTCTATGTTTGGGCTAAAAGAAACCTCCGATTTTTGCAAGTTAACAGTTTGTCCTGAAGCTCTCTCGTAGTGACTGAGCAAATCAGTTATCTTAGAGCATTCTATCGGAGTTGCTTGAGCAAAGAGTAAGCTGTCATCAACAAAGAATAGGTGTGTTATGGGTGGAGATCCCCTGCAGACAGAGACCCCCCGGATGTCTTTGAGTGAAGCAGCACGGGAAATAATGTGGGACAGCCCCTCCGCTCCCAGAATGAAGAGAATCGGGGACAATGGGTCTCCCTGGCGAAGACCACGAGACGGAATAACATTACCGTCAATAGCTCCATTGATTTTAAATGAATAGCGGGCCCCACGCACGCAACTCATCACCCGCGAGATCCATCCGTTCGCAAATCCCATACAGCACATGATTTTCTCAAGGTAATTCCATTCCATTCTGTCAAAAGCCTTGCTCATATCGAGTTTTAGAGCCAAATCTCCCCGCGAGCTAGAGTAGTGCTTAGTTTTCAGTGAGTGGAAGATCTCCATAGCGACGAGCGCGTTATCAGTGATGAACCTTCCCGAGATGAATGCACTCTGAGATAGTGAGATGATATCATTTAAGATCGGTTTGAGGCGGTTGACCATGACCTTTGTAATTAGTTTGTATAACACATTGCACAAGCTGATCGGGCGGTAATCAGAGATTCTGGCAGGGTGCGAGACCTTAGGAATCAGCGTAACAACAGTATGGTTGATGCTATCAAGAGGAGATTCCGAGAGCCACCACTGCTTGATAAAGCTGACAATATCGGGTCCAATAGTCGGCCAGAATTCCTGGAAGAACTTTGCGTGCATGCCATCAGGCCCAGGTGCTTTATTGGGATGCATTTGCCGAAGGGCAAGCAGTATCTCTTCTTCTGTGGGACAGGAAAGCAACATAGAATTCACAGCAAGAGAAACACAAACTGGGATGCCAGATGTGAGTGAGTCAATCTCATCAGAATGGGGATTAGATGAAGTAAAAAGTTTAGAGAAATACTCAGAGATGGCAGTTGATATGTTGTCATGAGTTGTGCATGTTTCACCCAAGTCGTTGATTAGAGCTGAGATGGTATTAGTTGAATTGCGTTGGGAGGCCTTATGGTGGAAATAGGCCGTGTTGCGATCGCCCTCTTTAAGCTCTTTGACTCGTGCCCGAGAGTGCCAATAGAGTTCTTCCTGGCGGTGGAGAGTGTCAAGCTCGGCCCCAATGGCAATGCCCCTCTCGAAGATAGTAGTGCTTGGATGCAAAGACTGTAAAGAGCGGAGCTCAGATTCGAGCTTGGATATGTTTTGTGTTCTCTCCCGGAACACCTCCTTAGACCAGAAGGAGAGTGCACCAGCACAAGCATCAATTTTGGATGGCGCAGATCCCCATGTGTGTGCCCAGGTGGTCTCAACAATCTCGCGACAATCGGGGTGGGTGAGCCATAGCTGCTCGAAGCAGAAAGGGCGAGAGCGATGAGAACGGGGTCTAAGGGAAGACCTTGAGTCAAGCATGATCAAGGAGTGATCGGATCTGTAACGTGGAAAGTGGGTGATGCGGATGTTTGGGTGAGTTTCTTTCCATGATTGAGAGGCCAGGAACCGATCCAGACGCTCCCTAACGCAGTTGCCTGGGGAAAGCCCCCTAGACCATGTGAGAAAAAGCCCCGAGTTACATCCAAGATCAGTTAAAGAGCAGTCATCAAGGGCCTCCCGAAAGGCGTCCATTGCACGTTGAGATCTCGGGGAACCACCATCCTTTTCGGTGGACAACAAGATTTCGTTGAAATCACCAACATAGAGCAAAGGGGAGTCGGTATTGGCCTTGATATCGCGCATGAGAGCCCATGTAAGGTGTTTATTTGTTGCTTCAGGCCAGCCATAGATGCATGCAATAGACCATGCAGGACCCCTAGAAGGGCAAACAGTGGCAAGAATATGATGTTGTGAGTAAGAGGTAACCGAAATAGTCAGATTCCTCCACCAGAGACCCAAACCCCCGGAGCGGCCATTAGAGCTGAGTGAGAGTCCATTGGTGAATCCGCATTTTCTTTTAACGATGTCAAGGTCGTGGCTTGAGATTTTAGTTTCCATCAAGAACACGATATTCGGGTAATGTTTCCAAGACCAGTCTTGGAGGGTCCGAACCGTCGGGGGGTTGCCCAATCCCCGGCAGTTTCAACTGAAGATTTTCATTGTTGTTCGCGGGCATGACCTTCCGTCATGCTCGCTACTTGATTGTCTACAATCATAGGAGTTTCTGAGGGTTGTGTACGTTGTTTCTTGGTGTTTTGTTCATACTCAAAACATGTTCATCCCAATAGTTCCAACAAATATTGCGTCGACATTTACTTTGATATGAGAGAAAGTTGGTGCATGGCATCATGAGAGTTCCGCATTCGTAGTAATTTTCAGGGACAATAAATTATCACGTATGACATGGTCAGAAACAACCCTCTCAGTCGTGGATGTCACTTTATTTCAAATGCTAAAATAAACATCCCTCATAAGTGTTCAGCTCGCCAAACCGACCCTAAATACACAAGGCAAATTTGCAAAGTATGTTTTTTTTTGAGATTTTGCTCTACTAACTAGACCCATATCATAAATCTATTTAGTAAAATGTACCCCCATTTTTTTTACTATTAAATGCAACTTTCTCATCTAAAAGAGTTAGTGTTGTTGTTGTTGCTGTTGTTTGATATGCCTGTTGAACTCACAAACAACCTTCGTGAAGGGGGTGTGGATTGCTCAAAGATCAAGGTCTATTTCTCTGATGTTGCAAATCAAACATGCTTGGAACATGTTATTTCCCGAGCAAAAAAGGCAGAATTTCCGCAATCTTTGGCACACCGATCTCATACACACTATCCAAGCATATACTCCGTGTAATTTATCTCTCTTTCTCCCTTCTTCTACTTTCACTACTTTTGATTTCAGTAAAGTTGTTCACTCATTGTTGCTTCTTCTTTTTGTTCTATTTTCTTATGTGCAGACTGTTGCTTTGCATTGTTTTGGTGAGTACTACTCACCGATATGGGGTTTTGTGTTTTTAACCTTGATTGATTTTGTCGTAATTACATCAAACTATAGAAGAACCCAAAAGGCAAATTCAAAAGAACCCATAGACCCGACCCGTTAACAAGAAGTCTAGGATCCGATTCTACAACGAGCTTGAAAGCTTCCTGGTCATCGGAAGCGGCAAAATCGAGAAGCATCGAAGGGCTAAAGAAGAACCCATAAGGAAAATTCGAATGAATTCGCATGATTTCGAAGAATTTGGTCAAATAAGATTGAAGAAACTAGGGTTAGAGTTCAAATCGAGGGAAAACCGTTGTTTGACTAGAAGTGAAGAAGAGGGTAAACCATATCGTAAATTAGGGTTAGAGTTCATACTAGAAAATTAGGGTTAGAGTTCATACATATTAGGAATAGCGTTCATACCAGAAAATTAGGGTTAGAGTTCATACCAACAAATTATACCAGAAACCATACTAGAAATCAACCAAAAGCCATACTAGAAATTCATACAAAAAAATCATACCAGAAACTCAACCACAAATCATACAAGAAAATCATACAAAAAACCATACAAAAAACTCAACTAGAAATCATATCAGAAATTTATACCAAAAACTCATTTAGAAACCATATCAGATACTCAATCAGAAATCATATCAAAAACTGATCCAGAAACTATACAAAAAATTCATAGCAGAAAATCATTCAAGAAACCCAACAAAAACCATATCAGAAACTCGTCCCAGAAAATAAAAAAAAGTACGAGTAAAACAAAACAAAAGAAATAAAAAAAATAAATAAATTATTTTTACCTAACAAAAAATTCATATCTCTATTTTTTTAAATAAATGGAATTAATTATTTTATGTAGCATTAATGAAGGTGGTATAAATAGTTCCTCTCCCCCACCGTGGATGCCAGTTCTCTGCAACCGCATCACTCATCTTCGCTGCCGCGCCACCATCCCTTCGGTGGTCCTCAATTTTCTCTGTTATTCGGCCAAGTTCCGATGATTTAGGTGTTTCCGCTTGCACCAGCTGCAAAAACCTAAAACACTGACTCCTAAGGTTTGTTATTCTTTTCATGTATCTACAATTCTGAGCTTCTTATTACTGCGGTTAATTGTTTCTCTCATCATTTTTGGTGTTGCATTTTAGCATATATCGTACATGTCTCGCTTTGTTGTGCATAAGCTCGTAGATTCGATTCGGATTTTTGGTTTTGATTCACTCTGTAATGCCAACGCTTCTATTTTTTTTTTTTTTGATTTTTGGATGCGAGTTTGGGGCTTTCGCCTTTTCTGGAATATCTTCATCTTCTCTTAGTTTAAATTTCGAAATGCTCCTTTTGGCTATAGCTTGCGTTATAACTAGCACGTTATATCATAAAGGCTGAAAATTTGTGTTTTTAGTTGAGGGTGAAGACATCTGGAACTGTTTGCAAAGTTAGGATATCTTATTTCATCATTTGATTCGAGAATGAGCTCATTCTCAATTACTCGCAAGAAGACGCCATTCCAGAAGCACAGAGAAGAGGAGGAGGCAAAGAAGAAGGTATGTGAGGGATACTGTTGGTGTTTGTTGAATGGGATTCTGAAATGGTAAACTGGCTCAGTGTCTGGTAATTGAATTCTCTTGCAGCGAGAACAAGATGAGACAGCACGTTTGTATGAGGAGTTTTTACAGTCATTTCAGGGAGATGATGCACCAGGTTCAAAGGCTTTTGTTAGAGGTGGTTTAATCAATCCCAATGAAAAAGTTAAGACTGACTCTAAAGGTTAGATTGAGAAATTTAGTATCATGATAAATTTGTAATTTTTACCATTTTACTGCTTCTAGTGCTGTTGTCATGATGGCTATTACTTTGTCTGTGCATAAATCATAGATGTATTTCATTTTTGTGAGGAAAAATTAATAAATTACCGCTCTTTCTATTCATTCACAAATGGCAGGTGGAAATTCCAAAGATGGTGTATCCGGTTCAAAGAAGGGAAGTAGGTAAATTAAATCCTTTTGATTATCCATGTTATGATGCTTCCATGTAGGCAAGTTGCTGGTAGCAAACGCTCAATATGATGATTTAAAGCTTGAAGGGGAGTCCTTTGTAGTTTTCATGGTATAGTGGAAGAAGGGTACATTGGCCAAATGTGTTTTGGATTAGATATGTATTTTGTTATAGTGTTCAAGGAAGTGAATTCTTTCTTCTTCGTTGAGGATGACTCGCCATGCTCAATTCTTATAGTTATAATTTTTGGTGAAAATTTATGGGCTGATTTTTTCATATGCCACATCATCCCCATCTTGTTCAATTCTTATGGTTGTTATAACTTCTGATGAAAATTTATGGGCTGATTGTTTTTTTCCTATGACACATTTTGATTTATATTGAAATCTTTTTATCTTGGCCATGCCAGGATTCCGCTGCATTCATAAATTGATTGTTCCTTGTCTTGGACTTTTTTCTGTCTAATGTTTGGGTGGGTTGGCTGTCAGTTTAAAAACCGTTTTCCAATGGTGGGACCAAACAGTCAACAGTGAGAGGGTGACAAGCAGTTTTTTGACACCCAAACTCACCCTTCATTTGTGTGGTTTGAAGTTTGAGCGTTCTCTGCAGTTGGTTATATGTTTCGATGTGCTTGAGAAATATTGTTTGTGCTATACACAGAATATTTCATAGTTGTTTCCGAGCAATTGCAGGGTTTGGTTGACCCCCTTGTATACTATTGTTGCAACATATAAGATATAACCCAAATGGCCAGATAGTGTGTTGGGTATTCAACTTGATACGCTGCAGCTGGATATAATAATTACTTCCGGTTTTCCTTGCAGTTTGTAATTGTGTTCTGTTCCTCTGATTTTCTGCTATGTCTTCAGATTTGTTCAGTACAAATGAGATGGGCATGGAGATTTTCAAAGAAGTGTTTATGGTATAACAAAAATGAAGGGAAATTTCGTGTGGTAGCCATGAGTTTTTGCATTTGTCTCTGGTACCCAGACTTTTGACAAATTTCTCCAGATAACCCTGAAGGTTTTGTTGATGTTTTTGCCATAGCCAAAAATTGCGATTGAGTTTGGAAAAATGGTTTGATGTTGAGTTGCAGCAAGGAACTGACCATATGATTAGGACTGTAGAGTAGCCTTTTCCTTATTTGCAAATTGCAGTGAGGGCCTATGCTAGTGGCCTAAAATGGTGCAAATATCTTTCTTAGAAAAATATCCCTTGGCAAGCTGCCTTTAGCTATTCATTTTTGTTTATTGTGTGTGAAATATGTGATCTATTTTACAGGTATGTCCCATCTTTCCTGCCACCTTCAATGACATCTAAGGGAAAGGAGTCAGAGAGAAAGGTTAGTATCTGCCTGGGATGTAGGTGAAATCGCTGCATATTTTAGCAACACCTCTAGTTTCTTTGTTTTTCTTCTTTCTCAAGTTCTTATCATTTGCAACACGCAGAGAGATGAAGAGAAGCCAAAGGAGAAAGAGAAGGGAAAATTAAGGAACATAGATAATTTTATGGAAGAGCTGAAACATGAGCAGGAAATGAGAGAGAAGCGAAATCAGGAGCGGCGTGATGGCCGCCATAATGACCATTTAGCTGTAATCAAGCTCTCCATGTTCTAATTGCTACATAAATATGTGAAAGTCCAATGTCTAATGCGCATCCTTATGTTGGAATTTGGATATAAAAACAATACGTTTCACACACACATTGCAGTTTAAACCAGTTTTCTTCTTACTTATATGGTTCTAACTAGCTTTACTAGCCTGTAAAAATCATCTGGTGAATTTATATGCACGTCCTGGTATAGTGTTTGAAATGTGTCAGTACATGTACATTAGTGCATTTATCATGCGTTGTTACTTGCTATCTTAGTTTAGTTTTTTTTTTATTTGTTTTATATAATGTTATTCTGTTATCAATATATTTTGCAGCCATTAAGTCGACTTAATGAGTTTTCGGATGACTTCGATCCAATGTTTAAAGGTTCGTTTGATGACTGTGACCCACAAACTACGAATCTCTATGTTGGAAATCTCTCCCCGAAGGTTAGTTAAGATTACTTCTCTAGATTACCTCAGTCAAATAGTAATACCTGGACAACGGCTGCAGTTTGTACTTTGTAAAATCTATTTGCTTCTTAAACAAGGAGATCTATTTTCTTAGGATCACTGCTCACAGCAGTAACACTTTGCAATTTTATATCCTTGTGATACATACTTTAGGTGGATGAGAACTTCCTTTTGAGGACTTTTGGCAGATTCGGACCAATTGCAAGTGTAAAGATTATGTGGCCTAGGACAGAAGAAGAACGGAAGCGACAAAGGCATTGTGGCTTTGTTGCTTTTATGAACAGGGCTGATGGACAGGCTGCAAAGGATGAAATGCAAGGTAATATAAGATCCTCTAGCCTCAGTCTGAAAGGTCTTGCTGCCCGTAAAAACAAGAGTCTAAAACAGCTTACCAAAAAATTGTAAAAGAGGTTACCCCATTGAAGTGAGCATTTTGCTACCGGTAAAGTGTTGCCTTTATAGGGATGTGGTATTTAGAAGAATTTATTAAATCCGTCATTTGTGCTCATAATATTATAAGATTTTCTGTTTGAAAAATAGAGTCTAAAACAGATTAGCATAAAAGTTTTAAAAAGTTGTCTTTATACTCTTGCACTCTTGTGGTGATGATACCGATAGTTGATGATCTTAGGGGTTGTTTGGTTGTTAGCTTATAAAATGTAATTAGTTGGAAAATCACATGCCCATAAGTAAACAGTGAGAGGGAGAAAAGTTGTTTACAAATGAAAAAATTGTTTACAAATGGATAGAAAAGTGTATAAATGACTAAATGAGTATCCAAACACACTCTTAGTTTGATATTGGAAGTTCATAGTCATCAAATTTTTGTTAGGGGTATATTGGGTTCTAAATGAGTATCATCCTTTAGAAGTGGTAGAAAGTCGAAAACACGAGAATACTTAGTGCATCATGCATCCGCGTTAGTAGATTGCCACCTTCATCTGTCTGACTTGATTACATCTTAAGACCTGTTACATACATTACATGCTATTATGTGGTTTTTGTTAGAATAAATCATTTTTTAGCCTTGTAATTTTGTAAAGAAATCATTTATATGCACTTTGTGTAGAGAGCTTGTGACTGGCTTGATTACATCTGAAGAAACGCTGTATGCATACGTCATACTTATTGTCCTGTAAATGCTGCTTGCTATGATTGCTATCCTGTTGATACTAGATCATATGGGTTCACTGTTGGAATTCTGAAAAGCACAACTCTAATTTGATAGCAACCCCGAGCATTTACAATTTTGCTCATCTTGCATTCAACCCATGCCTGATGTATTTGATTTATGTTTCCTCATAAAATTATTTTTGTTTTTTACTGAGATTGGAAGAGATGCATTTGGCTTTCTCCAGGTGTTATAGTGTATGAAAATGAAGTAAAAATTGGATGGGGTAAATCTGTTGCCCTTCCTGCACAAGCACTACCTGCTCCACCCCCAGGCCAGATGGCCATCAGAAGTAAGGAGGTTTGTGGTGCTCGTTATTTAGTATGACATCAGTACCAAATTATGAATCGTAAGCTTTTAAAAGTTAAGGGATTTATTGTTCAAAGCTACCTTTTGAATTGTGTATTTTCAGAAAAGCCTTTATAATGTTTTTTGAATAAAAACACCTTATACAATGTAATTATCTTATTTGAACTACCTGTAGTCAGTTTTTGGTGAATTTTATATTATTTTGACCGAAATACCCTTGGTCTTTCTACCAAATATTCATGAACATTGACAAAAGGTATAATAGTTCTTTGAACTTTTTGTTGGTCAATTGAAGTCCTTAGATTTTGGAAATAGGTACAAACATATTCCTGAACTTCATTCAATCAATTAAGGTTCCTACATTTAAGATAAAAGTTATAAATGGGTCATTAAACTTCAATTGACCAACAAATTTTAGGGACTCATTTGTAACTTCTTTAATTTGAAGAACTATAAATGATCAAAGAAGCTTAGAGATTCATTTGTAACTTTTTCCAGCATTCAAGGACTATTTGTGTAATAAATGCTCAAAGCAATCTTGGTCAAAGTTGTATAAAAAGTTATCGGAAACATCTATGGGATGTATTAACGAATTACATTTTATAAGTTTTTTTATTTAATAACATTATATAGGGTTGTTTGTTAAAAAATAGCTATTTAAAATGTGGGTTGTGACCCAAAACCCTTAAGTTCATGATGCCTTTTATTAGATTGTAAGCAATGAAATTTTGTGTCAAAGTGCTAAAAATTGGATTGTCCAGGGTAACACGGTGATATTATCTGGACCGTCTGGGCCACCAGTAACTGCTATTCCAAGCCTTAACTCTGAGCTGGTATGTGCTTTGTTGTAGTGATTTTGATTATAATTTAATTGTTAGAGCACTTGTCTAGCATAGAATTCTCCTAAGTTGTCATTTGTCAAGCATTTCACGTACTATTTATTACTCCTTTATGACTGCTCATTTGCTTTTCCAGAAAATGAGATTGCTGATGGATACAGGACAAATTATTACAACAAACTGAAACACTACAATTGATAGGATTCAATTTGTAGGCATTACCAAGATGGGCCTGTATTATACTTCATTTTATGTTGAAATTTAGGCGGGGATCCTCAGCATTTTGCAACACAGATGTTCTCGGATTTGATATCTGAAGAAATTGATGCACTCCCCACTTAGCCTTATTGGACAAAAATGTTGTCAGGAAGTGCTGAGGTGTCAATGCTATACTCTTGACAGTGTTGGGCATAATGAATCTCTATCAATTTCCCTAATCAGTGCCCTTCTAGCTGATATCCATTCTCAGCTCTTTTACCTCTGACGTTCATAGGGTCATGCCCTAATTGAGTATGTATACTGCAATGCTGGATAAGATAATGGGTATAGCAATTAAAAAGATGTATGTGTGTTGTGAAGTATGAAGATGATATTATTCTTGAAGCGGTTAATATCAAATAGAGGTTGAAAAATCAGCGAGAGTGCAAAGGGTATTATTTAAAAGTTGTCACTGATATTTTTTTATATTAAGAATGTCTAAACATTGGTTTGTAAAAAGTTGCAGTTAGGTCCATGGTGGGTGGTGACTTAGATATTTTAACTGCTTAATTCGTGTGGAATGATTATCCACTTTTTCTTCTAAATCTAAGGCCAAATTATATGGAAACAGAAAGAACGTGGGAATAGTTTGAAAAGGTATACAAATAGATGTTATATTGTTATGACTCACAAGTTGCACTTCAGCAGTTTTTCAGTCTACATAACTTGCATTTTTGTAGTGTCCTTGTTCAACGATGTCTAAGATGCCTACTTTATATATCATCTTTTTCTTGATGGATTCTACTTGCTATAAGCGCTCATCTCCATTGTCAGATGATTATATTATCTGTATTTATTGATGGACTTGTTCATGGTGCTCATGCTGGTCCCATTGCGAAGTCTATTGCAATTGTCTGTGCTCACTTGGCGTCCTGGAGAAGGCTGTATTTGTAATGTTCATGTCTAGGACATACTTTATATATCATCTTTTTCTTGATGGATTCTACTTGCCATAAGCACTGATCTCCATTGTCAGATGATTATATTATCTGTATTTATTGATGGACTTGTTCATGGTGCTCATGCTGGTTCCATTGCGAAGTCTATTGCAATTGTCTGTGCTCACTTGGCGTCCTGGAGAAGGCTGTATTTGTAATGTTCATGTGAGATTGGTCAACTTTGCTAATTCTGCATACTTACTATTTCATTGTGGATCAGATTATTTTCAAATAATCTGTAAATTTGTATCCAGCTTATTGCTAACATGTTTATCGTAGGTTTGATTCACTTGCTCTTTCAGTCTCATAATTTGTTACTTGGTGTGTGTCCTCTATTATAAGCGTCCAGTTTTCGAATTGATTCAACTGCTTTTTGATGTCTTCCACTAGGTTCTTACACCAAATGTTCCAGACATTAAGGTTCAGCCACCTGAGGATAGCCGTCTTCACCATGTAATTGACACAATGGCACTGTATGTTCTAGATGGTGGATGCACTTTTGAGCAAGCAATCATGGAAAGGGGTCGTAGTAATCCCCTCTTCAGTTTCTTGTTTGAGCTTGGGTCAAAGGAACACACATATTATGTTTGGAGGCTATATTCTTTTGCTCAGGTACCAACAGCTGCTTGTTCTTGTACTAGTTGACTCTATTTTTTGTGTAAATCGAATTTGTTTCAAATAATGACACATGGATGTGAATTGGCACTTATACAACATCTATATCCATACTAAATTCTCATCTATTTGCTGCATCTCTGTTTTCGACAGTTCTTTTCTTGTGCAGTTTTTTTTTTTTTTTTTTTTTTTTGTGCTTGTGGATGGGGGAGTTGGGAAATGCTTGTGTAAAGAATACTTTGTTTGAAATGGATGATATGTTTACGGGCGTAATGAAAGAAAAGAAATGTGTTGCGGGCTTTGCTATTAGTTTATTATTATTTCTCCCAATCTCACAGGAGGATTATCTCACTAATGTGTGGGCTTTGCAGGGTGATACAATGCAGAGGTGGCGAACAGAGCCATTCATAATGATTACTGGTAGTGGGAGGTAATGTATGAGCTTGCTATTTTTTCCTTGGTAAAAACCGTAAGATTATGGCTCCCCTTTCCTTCTTACAAGATGCATGCCTGAGGATCTTGTCAGACAGAAGATTGATACTATCAATTTCTTTTTATTTTATAGGTGGGTTCCACCTCCGCTCCCTGTGTCTAAGAGCCCTGAACCAGAAAAGGAGCATGAGAGTACATATGCAGCAGGAAGAAGCAGAGTATGTATCATCATCCCCTATTACATTATTCTCTATTGCATTAAAAGAAAATGGTAACAAGCAGATAATTTAGTCTCTTCAATGACCTTGTCTCGGTAATTCTTCAATAGCGCATCGAGCCTGAGCAAACACTTACAGACCCACAAAGGGATCACTTCGAAGATATGCTACGTTCATTGACATTGGAAAGGAGTCTGATCAAAGATGCTATGGGATTTGCTTTGGATAATGTTGATGCTGCAGGCGAGGTACTGGGCTGAATATTTGTTCCTTTTTACTTGTAATTTAATGCTTTCTCTTGAGCTTTCTTCTGATTTACGCTCATGACAGAAGGTTATATCTTTTGCAAATAATGCACGCGATAAAATGTCACTTAATGATGATTTCATTCTCTTTTCTGTCCTTCCTGAATGCACAAGCGTTTATGTAGATCTAATCCTGATTTTCTGATAACTTGGAGGTATACATCTTCATAATAAAAGAAGCAGAGCTATAAGATAAAGGTAGTAGTCTCCATTTGTGAGTTTACTCACATGTTTTGTTTTGGGACAGGTTGTTGAAGTTTTAACTGAATCACTGACTCTTAAGGAAACTCCTATACCAACAAAAGTTGCAAGGCTGATGCTTGTGTCAGACATTCTTCATAACAGCAGTGCTCCTATCAAGAATGCATCAGCTTATCGCACTAAATTTGAAACAACAATACCTGACATCGTGGAGAGCTTTAATGACTTGTATCGCAACATTGCAGGCAGAATTACTGCCGAAGCTCTCAAGGTAGGAGGATCACTTTTGTAATTTGTTACCCAACTATACAACTGTACTCTTGTTTCCCTTCCATTTTTTGTCCCCTTGGTCTTCGATACGTTAAAACTCTGATGTGTAAAATTTCCAGGAGCGTGTTTTGAAAGTACTACAAGTTTGGTCAGATTGGTTTTTGTTCTCAGATGCATATGTAGATGGCTTACGGACTACATTTCTCCGTTCTGGAAATTCTGGTGTTCTCCCTTTCCATTCCATATGTGCTGATGCACTGGAGATGGAAACGAAAGTAAGCCCTCAGTATACAGCTGAAGGGAGTAAGACTAACCAAGATGGTGCACTGGCCATGGGAAAAGAAGCTGCTATGAAGGAGATATCAAGCCTTCCTCTCCCTGAGTTGGAAAGACGATGTAGACATAATGGATTATCACTTGCTGGAGGTCGAGAACTGATGGTGTCACGATTGCTCTATTTGGAAGAAGCAGAAAAACAAAGGGGTTATGAACTAAAAGATGATTTGAAGCATGCACACACTGGCACTAGTTCAGGTAGATTCTCGAGTGGCCAGCGAGATAATGTTGAAATGGAAGCTGTGGTATCATCAGGATGGATTAATTATGCTCAGGCCGAAAGAGGTTCTGATGAGAAGGGGTTGACAGTTTTGACACAAACACTTTCAATTCCTCAGCCTGAACTGAAGGCATTCTCGAGGAAAGAGAAAACAGGACCTGCTTTGCCAGCTTCAAAGTGGGCTCGAGAAGATGATGAAAGTGATCGTGAGCATAAGCAAAATTTAGACGGTCTAGGGCTGGCTTATTCCTCTGGGAGTGAAAATGCTTCTGATGATGCTGGTAAGGCTGATGAGAGGGAAGGTTATGTTGATACCAACATTTCATCTCAACCAGAAAGTACAATAAATGAAGAGCAAAGGTATTGCCTAAATTTGGATCTTTTATATGTTTTTTTTTGAGTTGTCTCCGAATGATAGCTTAATAGACGCACTTGCACTTTTGGGTACACAACATGATAGCCATTCTTGATAAAGTAACATAGGAAGCATCACAAACATGTTGTATACTTATATCTGTATGGGTGCACAGAAATCCCAAATTTGCACGGAAAACCAAATTTGTACGTCTGTAAATGCAGTATGATATCATCTTAATGGTTTGCATGATACAACCTTACATCAGTTTGTCCCTGTTTTAGACAAAAACTAAGACGTCTCGAAGTTGCCCTGATTGAATACCGGGAATCTCTTGAAGAGCGCGGAATCAAAAGCTTGGAGGAGATTGAGAGGAAGGTAGCAGTTCACAGAAAACACCTCCAATCTGAGTACGGGTTGTCAGATTCTGGGGAAGATTCTTCATTGAGCAGTAAGTACTATTCTTCCTTCACATGCATGCATAACGCATCTCCAACTGAATGGAAACGAATCTAGTCCACCTATACGTTATTGTTCATTCACTAAATGTAATCCATAGGGTGTTGCTTTATCTTTTCCCATGCAAAATGTATTCCCCATTTTGTTTCCCAAATTAATCAAATTACACTTCCAAAAATCTTCATGAACAACTCGACTAGATTTATTTCCATTCCGTTTACGGAGTTATAACCAAACGGGAGCTTAGTCTCTAACCACTATTTTGCGCTCATTTTCTTTCCATGTTTCTCGTCTTTTTTATGTATTCGTGTCATCTTCCATTCTTAGCTTTAGAGCATAGATAGGATTTGATGATCTCTCATGGTTTCATGTTTATACTATCTTTATGGGTGTGCATTGCAGAGCGGTCATCCTCAAAACAAAGGGAAAAGACGGATGATTCCCGTGAGAGTTCTCGGAAGCGTCACCGTAGCAGTGGAAGCGGGAGTGAGAGCCCGTCATTCAGATCTTCAACCAAGCATAAGGAGAAGGAAGACAGGAAAAGGCATCGTGACAAAGACAAGGAACGGGAAAAGAGCGTTAGCCGTGAGAGAGATGATTATTCTCGTGAAGAAATCCGGGATAGAGAAAGAGATAGAAGGCAGAAGATCAACTAGGTTTTGTTGGTGTTTGAATGAAGTTACAGAGACTGAAATCCCCAACTCCTTGCACTTGTATAGACGTTTGAAGAGTTTCTTCATGAGATTAAACGAAGTGGGAGTCAAATAGGTTTTGTTGTAGGACACTGTCTAACGTTGTGCTGTTACCATGATCCATAACAGACATTGCTATTGTTTGTTTGTAGAATGAATAGGGAGACCAAAAATCGACTGTATTTTGTCAGATTAGGTGGTGTCAACTGTAGAGAACAAAAATTGAGTGTACAATGGCTTCTTTCTTGAAAGTTTATTTTGACATGTTCTTTTGTCTTACACTCATTGACTCATATCAGCCGATAAAATTTGCTCCATATACATATTGATATATTTAAAAAAAAAAAAATTCATTAATTACAGTGACAGCTAATAAAAAAAATAGTTTGAAAAGTTAATTACTTGACAGCTCATAAAAAATAGTTTGATCACATTAGGAGCAAATGTGAAAAGTTAGGGATATCATAGATAAAAAGTTAATTACAGTGATAATTAATGAAAAAACAGTCTGGTCACAAGAAACAAATGTGGAAAATTAGGATGGCAATAGTCGGATGATGGACGAATGGCAATAGTCGGATGATGGACGAATCCACCCGATCTATCACCTAAAATTGTCACCTGAGCCTCTGGGTGAACTGGTGAATTGTTTTTTTTTCTAGTTAACTTTATAATGTTTTTAAGCTAACTAAATTCAGTTAACAATGTGAAAATATGCAAACTAAAATTAAATATACAATCAATTTGGTTTATGTCTTAACTCATAACATGATTGAAATGAAAATATAACCGAAATGTCTTACAAAGTTCCAAAATGTGAAATGAACCGAAAGTGAAAAAAAAACAAAACATTAAACCAAGGTGCATTATAAAAAATTGTCTTCGACTCTCACGAGAGTCACAATTTACATGCTTTATTTGACTCATCCTCTTTAATAAATATTTTTTGTTATACAAAAATATTACCCTTTAAATTATGGTAGTAGCGCCTACACGCTCAGAAAGGCAAATAAGAGATCAACAAATTATAAACTTCAGAGTTCATTTAATTTAACTTAAATTTATATTATTTAAGTATAAAAATATTTGACCATAAAATCTTATATATTATTAAAATATAAAAAAACATTTATATTAAAATGGTTGATGAGTGTGTGTGATGGTACATGTCCTGGTTCTTGATCTGCTCACCCGTATCCAACCCGCCCTTCACACCTTGCACTCGTCACCCGTATGATAAAGATTTCCACCCGTTTTTCCTGGGTGAGTTTTTCGGTACCCATCGGATGCAATGAGATTGTCACCCCTAGTGAAAAATATTACATCACATTGGCTCCCAACATGGAAATGTTATTTTCACAATGACTTTCAGCGTGAAAATATTGTTTCTACATTGACTCCTAGTGTAAAACCATTGTATTCACATTGACTCTTAGTGTAAAAACATTGTTTCAACATCGACTCTCAATGTCAGTCAAGCTCAACATGTTCAACATTTCGATATGATAAATTTTTATCGCCTATCAGCCAAATTTATTGTCAATTAACATCAATATGCGCATTACTAACATGTTTAAAGGTTTAATTCATCAAACACCCTAAATACAGAGAATAGAAATTGCAAGCTGACTTGATTTTGATTGTTTTTTGAAAACATTATACATTGAAATCCTTAGGCTGTTTGTTGTGGTCCTTGTGGACGTGGTTTGAGGAATCAAATGTCTGACCAATATTTGAGCAGAAAAATTAAAATTGAAGATTGAGAGAAAAGAGAACAAACAGACGACAAATTGGGAGGAAATTGAAAATAAAATATTTTGGACATATTTTGTAATATTTAATAAAACTAGATTGTGACTTTCGATTTTAATTAGCTGCGTCTTTTATAAGCGATAAATAAATTATCAATAACACAAGTTAATTTTCATGTATAATATATCTAAAACTAAGTATATTGTTTTAATTTATATTTTAGTATTATAAATTTTATGTTTAATTAAATTTTTAAATATCAACATCATCATTAAATTATGACATTACCTATATTTACTTTTTTTATAAAATGATTATTTATTTTAAATACACTCAATATTAGGGTCTATGAGGGAAAAATAAAATATGAATATTTGTTTTTCTTTTTGTCAATATATAGCTAGAATATTGAACAAATTATAATTAAAAAAAAGTTAAAAAAAGCAAAATATCTGACCCATTGGTGCCGCCTGAGTCCCGGATTCAGGCGAATCCGGTCCAGGTAAATGGGTAATGTTTTGACTAAAGTCCGGTCCGACCTGAATTCGAGTATGCCCATTGCTCTCACTTTAGATTTTTAGCTGCTCTTAATTTTTAAAATCAAAGCTTAACATATTCTGCTATCACTTTTGATGCAAGTCTCGTAACTTTGCAGCAATTGTATGTGTTATATTATAGCAATTATGGATTATATTCTTTAATTCTTATGTTATACTGCATATCTATCGTTTTTTTAATAATCAGCGAGCTCATGTTTCTCAATCCAGACATGCGTACCTCGAGTTATGGATAAGGTGCCCATCGATAGGAATAGTGAGTTACGTCATCGGCCTTTGCAGCTTAGATCACGCATATGACGTCAGCCAAATTATGTGTCGGCAAGTCTTTAATGAAGTCGAGACCGGGTAAAAAGTGGCGTGCTCCTCTGCTGCGATTTCAATAATTGAATTGAAAATTTCAACATCACATGAATTCCTTCTCGATAAAGCTCATATGTGGATAGCAGTTAATGTATCCAACCAAGCATCAATTCAATTGAATCTTTAATCTGCAAAAGATATCCAAAAATATCAAATTCCTCCTCGTGTGAGAAAAGAAAGGAGATTCAATGGCAAAGCGGGACGCATTAGTGGCGATCGAGAATGCAGTGCAAAAGTTAGAGCAACCTCCCAATTCGATCCACAACGTCGAGAAGCTGAAATCCGTGAAATCAAAGCTTCAACGATGGGGCTCTCATCTGGACAAATTCAACTCCGTTTCCGATCTCACCGAAGTCAGGGAGTTCGCGTACGATGTCGAAGATGTCATGGACGATGCTATCATGGTCGATTCTGCGAAAAAATCGGCCCAACAGAGGTGGCGCAAAATGAGCAATGCATTATTGTTCTTTTCACGAGCCCAAGAAATCACTCAGCAGCTTGTAGATAAGGAGATTGAAGAAATCGATCTCCGTACAGCTTCCATTGACAGATCCACGCCTTGCTGTATTGATGATGGTGAAGACAAGGACCCTCACATCACCCCCAGCTCTCAAGGAAATGATGACGACGATGATGATGATCTACTCATATTCAAGCTTTCTTTGAGTGGTTGCCATGCTGGCGATGTGATATTGGCACGTCAGCTAATCCAGATTTGGGTGGCAGAAGGATTTGTACGCATGGAGGAAGAAGGCAGGACAAAAATCAATGGCATTCTTGACAATGGCCTTATCACTCAAGTTGAATTAGGAACCTGTGGAGTTTTGAAATCCTTCAGTATCACCAAAGAAAAGTTAGTTGACTGCCAATCAGCTGCTGATAAACATATTTTCCTCGATGCCAAGACTATTAGTAGTTCAGGCCAAAACGAAGAGATCAATGAACTAAAGGCAACAAGGTTAGCAATCCACATCGAAAGTGGAGGCCCGCTGACGGAGAACAACATGATCGGTAGAAGATTTAACGATGTCTCAAAGCTCCGATCCCTTCAAATTCATTATCCTCCTTGCAATTCAAGTTCACTAGATTATGTATTTCTTCTGACACCACGGAAGAAAGAATTCGAATCTCTTAGGGTGTTGGATCTGGGGTGTTTAGAGCTTGAAATTGTGCCAGATGCGATAGGGAAGCTAGCGTATTTGAGGTACCTGAGATTGAGAGCATCTGAAGCTACTAAAATCCCCGCCTCCATTTGCGACCTTCAGAATTTGCAGACTATCGATTTAAAGGAGACGAAGCACGTGAAGACGATGCCGGTGGAAATATGGAAGATGAAGAAGAATCTCCGGCACCTCCACCTCGGTGGATCCACCGCGTTGCCGCCGCCTCGGATGGTCAACCACTACGACGCATTCATAGATCTGAGAACGCTGTGCGGAGTTCGTCCTAACAAGGAGTTAAAACGACTCATGGTTAGGGCAAAATTCCCCAATGTCAACAGATTAAGACTCCACCTAGCAGACAAGAAGGATTCCGCGGAGGAGTTCCTGAACAGTCTCGATCATCTTCACCATCTCCGATCTCTAACCCTAAGAGGACCAATCAAGCAGTTGCCGTCGGATTGGAATGCGTTTCCATCGAGCTTGATCAAGATGACGCTGTCAAAAACGCAAACTGAAGCCGGAACATGCGTGGAGACTCTCCAGAATCTTCCGAATCTGAGGTATTTGAAGCTGATGGAGGATTCGTTGGTGGGAACAGAGATTAAATGCGCCGCCGGTGGGTTCCCGGCGCTAAAGGTGGTGATAATGAAGGAGCTCAAGGAATTGGAGCATTTGAGGATGGAGAAAGGCGCAATGCGGCTCCTAATCGATTTGAAGGTGATAGAGTGTGCAAGTTTGGTAAGTGTGGAGGCTATTCAACCATCCAAGGAGCTCAAAGAGGCTCTTACAAAATTGCAAACGAACAAACCTACGTTGTCCGTTCAGGTTGATCCAACTAATAGTATTTTGTAAGGTATTAGCATAAGAACATGTGATTAAGGATTGATTAGGCTTATAACAACTGCTTATAAACAGCATTAAAGGCCTCAAGCCTTCGTTCATCTGTATTTTGGGAAATTTCAGTTGTTGTACTTGGTTTTTAAGGTAATTTGACTCGGTGATCAAACATGTTTGGTCTTATTTCGCCGCCACTTCCCTATGGTCGGATTGTGAAATGCTGGAAAACACACAGGATTCGAAGGCTAGAATGTCGTTCGAACAAGAACAAGAACAAAAAATAATTTTAATGAGGTTCGGAAAAATTTACTATTATTTGGAGCCTCAAGATGTCACCCAATCCACTATAAAACGAACAAAGAAAAACGAGTACAAATGTAAAAACAACAAATCCACACAGACTGTAGACTTAAGAGATTAACCATAGAGAGAGTCACAACAAAGTTTTTGCTTCACCAAGAAAATAAAAGTAAACAAGAAGAGCTCTCTTCTTGCAGAAGAATCAAAGAGAGAAGAAGAAGAGGGTTGTCCAGAAACTGTAATTGGCGTTCCTTACAGAATTTAATTGAGTCCTAAAAATCCTAAGTTAAAGGGTTGCGTTTCATTTTACTTGCAAACACATAACTGAACATTATTTTATTTGGGCCACCATCACAGTGTAAACTTTCAGCCCAAAACATCTATTCATTTGGGCCCACTTGCACTTGGACTTGAAATGACGTTATTTACAATTTGCTCTCCTAATTTTTAAGTTCTTCTAATAGTGGATCTTTAAGTAAAATTATCACCAACCCATTTTCTTTATCTTTACGTAACCTCTGAAATATGTAAGAAATTCCTGCAAAACAAAAATTTCTCACTTGTCACTATCTTAGTGCCAAAATCTGCTGGGTTAGTATCACCATCAACTTTATCAACAAGTAATTTATTTGACTCTACTTGTAAACGAATATAATGATATCTAACATCAATATATTTAGTCCATTCATGATAAACTAGATCCTTACAAAGATATAATGCCCTTTGGTTGTCCATGTATAAAGTCGGCATAGTAGACTTACCCTCTATCTCAAACAG
This sequence comes from Fagopyrum esculentum, assembly GCA_033239045.1. Lineage (NCBI taxonomy): Eukaryota > Viridiplantae > Streptophyta > Magnoliopsida > Caryophyllales > Polygonaceae > Fagopyrum > Fagopyrum esculentum. The sequence goes on from BSUD01000001.1 coordinate 5,126,448, forward strand.
AATATTACTAAGCCACACAACTTCTTTATAAGCTTCAGTGGCAGCTATATACTTAGGTTAGGTAGAAGATAAAACTACAATAGGTTGTTGTTGAGATTTCCAAGAAATACAATTTCCACACCAAGTATATAAATAGGAAGTAGTATATTTTTTATTATCTTTATTAGAAGTATAATCAGAATCTACATTGAGGCTCTCGAGGTAGAAGAGCTTCTCGTGGAACTTGAGGCAGGAGTTGGTTGTTTTCTCGGCTGTGAAGACACTATCGCTGATGTAGCATAGCGGGATGCAGGGAGGAAGATGTTGGCGACACAAGCGAGAGTTGAGGGGGGGGGGGGGGGGGGTTATAGAGAGGAAGATGTCGGTCACCGCCTTGAAGGCCTCGTTGGTGTCTGTGGGAGGAAAGGAAAGGGCCTTATTTACGTGTACGTGGGATAACAAGAGGTTACAGGAATAAAGGTGGTGGTTACGTGGGAGAGGGGAGGAAGGAACATCATTAAAGTGATGTTTGAAATCAACTGTTACTTGTAAATTAAATAATAAAACTAAGAGAAGATTTCAAGAAAAAAAACAGTGTTAAGTTTTGTTAATAATTTTTTGAAAATGGTGGAGGCTTTTCATCCATCCAAAGAGCTCAAAGAGGCTCTAAAAAAATTGCAAACAAGTGAAACAACCAACCCTGCAATGGCCGTTCAAGTTCATCCAACCAAAATTTCATAAATAAAAAATGAGAAATTTGGGTTGGTGTTACTTAATTATTTGAAATTTAACCAATAATTTTTTTTACTTGGGTTGATGTCTTGTGTTTTATCCGTTTTCGAATTTTGCCTTTTTTGTTAGAAAAAAAAAGTGTTAAGTTTTGTTATGTTTTTGATTCACTGTCGTCCACAGGAAAAAAAAAAATATATACCCTCTCGGTATTCTTAAGGTTTGGACTTTCCTATCCATGAACTTTCATTTTCCCTCTTCGTGCCCTATGCAAGCCTTTATTCTTTCACCAAATATCCATAAAGAGCTCGCTCAGAGCAATAATTCTTCTGGAATAAGGGCGAACTTTCACGGTTTCACCCCTCACTAATTGAGGGAAACTCTGTAAACCAAGAACATTAGGGGGAACTGATATCATAAAAATGGAAGATATGAATAAAGCGCTACAAATGAAACTTCTTTGAAAAATAAGGCCGAACCAAATAATATTTGAGTCGAAGTCATTGAGAAAAATACCTCAAAGGATCATACATTTGGAATTATAAATTTGGAAAAACTAAGTCATGACAGTGAAAAAATATAATGAAACTAAGAGAAGATTTCAAGAAAAGGTATTAGATGGTGTGTGGGAGATGGCAAAATCATAAGATTTTGAAAAGACTCATGGATCACCGGAGAACCACTTAAAAATCTAGTGAACAACAAAGCTTGGTTAATTCAACTGAACTTGTTTGTAACTTTATTACAAACAAGCAATGAAAATTCAACTAAGTCATTAGATAGAATAATACCAAACGATACTATTCTGAAAATAAAAAGATATAACCTTACTCGAATTGAAATCCAAGACATGTTGTATTGATCATCAAAACTATCAAGGAGGATGATTCTCTACCAAGTTAGCTAAACGTAAGATTGGAGTAACTCTTGATAAAACATTGATATGAGAAATTAACATAATGCCTATAAAAAATTGTGGAAGGTAACCTTAGAAGGGATCCCAACAAAGAGAATTTAGACAAACAAATTTTTTTTTTATTCTAATGCATTGCGAATTCTGTCAACACCACATACAAAGTGCTAAACACCTCATTTTCAAATGTCCATACACAATACACAATCTCAAAAACGGGAAAAATAATATCTTACATACAAATTGTGACCCAATACGCCATAGATTAATGGACATCATCATGAGAATAAAGGAAAAGTCTAACCCAATTGAATTGGGACAAATAGTGGTCACGTTGTGGAACATTTGACTAACTAGTAACCAATTAATTTTCAATAACCAAAAAACACCACAAGATTTGAATAAGATGTTAAAAAAAAAAATTGATCAAGACGAGACTAGTATAAAAAGTAGTAAAAACCATCAACAAACAACCATAAAAAAATAGAAGGAAAACAAAGAATATATATCAAATGACAAAGACTTAGACAAGACTTTGTTAAAATTAACTTTGATGCATCTAGAAACGCAAATAGTCAATATACTTTGGGCTTTATCATAGTAACCACAACGCCATCCCTCTTGCGACAAGCAAGAGAATATCTGATGTTGGATATGTCCTTGAAGCGAAAACATTTGCTTTAAGAGTGAGTCTTCAAAATGCCGCAAGTTTAGGATTTATGACTATTGACATCGAAGGAGATAACCTCGCGCTCATAACCGTTATCAATCAAGTGTGGAAACCACCTTGCGAAGCAGACATGATCATTTCCGAAAGAGAAAATTGGATAAAATGCATTAACTAACTAGTTAGTTAAGAAGATTGGTGAAATAAGGCACTTTTTGTGTGTCAAAGGTAGGAATCGAACTCTGGACGAGTTGCCCCACCCATGCCCTTATACCAGTTAGACTAATCAAACTTCGTGTATTCTTTTGCCGATACACAATATTTAATACACAATTTTTATACATAATTTTAATTACACAATGTCCGTACACAATTTCATTTACACAATGTTAATACATAATACACAAATATCAGCTACATAAAATGCATTGAACATACATATTCTATTACACAATTTCAATTACACAATGTAAATACATAATTTCAATTACACAATTTCAACTACACAATGTTAATACATAAAATACTTGTATAACCAAACATTTTGTAAATGACGAATTTGTGTAACCAAACATTGTCAAGATGACATACACTTGTACTACATAAACGTAATCGTTATGTAGAAAGTCGCAAAAATTATGTATCAGCATATGTACATAACCACGAAATTATGTAACAACATATGTACATAACCACGAAATTAATAACAACATATTTCTTTAATTATGATAAATAAATAAATAATTAAAGAGTAAACCTCCATTGACGATATTCGAGTTTCTTAAAATCGAAAAAATGGAGATTAGAAAGGTAGACGAAGAAGAATAATGAAAGATTGCTGTATTTATGTGAGGAGTTATTTTAGGAGCTGTTATAATTTCTTTCCTAATTTGAACTAATAATTTAGTTTATCAATTATTTTAATTTGCCAAATCCGTTACATATTTAAGGAGATAGAATATTAACATTTATGACAATATCAATTAATATTTATCAATTTATCTTTTTCTACAAAAAATAGGGTGCCTAATTTGTTAATTGAAGGTAGAGTACACCATAGTTTTTAGAAGAATTAACACAATTACAAATAAACTCGCATCTAATGGCCACATATGAGACACAAATGACGAAACTATTTTGAAAACGTTGAAGATCTCGTCCACAAATAAGAACGGAACTTTCTTTTCCATTACCTTTATATAAAAAATAAAACAATAATATGGTCATTCTTCCTGACCATTCCATTTCAAATTTCTATATATCTTATATTCCAAGCTATTCATATTAATTTATATGGTGCGGGTACAACCTTTACAATTATTCATTATTTAACAAAAATTAAAATACGACTATGAAGTCAACAAGTCAACAAGTCAACTTAACCGGTAAGGCGACAGTGACACCCCCACCCGCCTCCGCCTGCCTTCATTCGCAAAGTTGTTTGCAAGGACTCCAGGGAGAGATGAGGAAAAAATCAATGCATCTGCTTCCTAAATCCTAACTACTTCGTCGATATTTCTCTTCATTATCATCACTCTACCCGTCTTCCTCGAGAAATCAAATCTTACATCCCTTCAATTTAATTGTGCAATTCACGCAAAATTTCTCTGATAATTCTGTTATCCTTGCAAATTGGACTGGTAATTATGCTAACCTTGCAAATTGCACTAGTAATTATGCTGTCCGTGCAAATTTGACTGGTACTAACCGGTTAATTTTGCTTTTGCAGTCGGCCTGTTGTTCGATTAGGTCGCTACTCATCTATCGAGATCTCAATTTCAATGGCGGTGGAAGCAGTGGGTGCTGTGGTCTTAGAGAAGCTGAAAGACCTTCTCATTCACGACTCCATAGCCTTCGACATTGTCATTGACAGGATAGAGGAGATCCGTATCCAACTACGCCGCATGCGCGGCTTCCTCATTGATGCCGAACTCAGAGACGACAGCAAAGCTGTGGTGGACTGGGCAACTGATTATCTCCGCATTCTCTTTTTGGCCGAAGACAAGATCGAGACCTACGTCCTCTCCCTCGCCGCTAGCGGCAGGCGCAACATCGGATTCTTTCAGCGCCGCGGATTCACCCTCTTCGCCGCCGTCGTCGACCGCTGTGGACAGGGGAATCGGCTCCGCCGGGAGCTCCGCCACCTAGCAGATAAGATCCGACGTCTCGAGGACGAAAAGCCCGGTGAGGTGGTGGATGCGAGCATACGAGCTGGAGACCCTGATTCCGAGCTAGAGGATATTGCTTCTTCTGCTCTTGAGAGCCTCCATAGTCCTCCATATTCCGAGCCAAAGACCCTATGTCTGAGACTGCTTGATGATAAACTTGGAGGAGGGGTTATTCCACTCGTAGGCCCCACTGGCTCCGGTAAAACGACTCTTGCTCACAAAATTTACAATCTCAGTGAAATCAAAATGCATTTTAGTTGCCGTGCCTGGGTTCATGTTCAGGACGAATTCCCCACAAGCTCCCAACTCCTAGCCAACCTTCTCCAGCAGGTTCTTAAGTCCAAGGAGGGTAGAACCCCGAATTCAGAACAGGTGCTTAAGTCCACTGTTCACGAGGCTCTCAAGGACAAGACCTACCTGGTTGTCTTGGACCATATAAGCATGGTCGAATTATGGGATGAACTGAAATCTGCATTCCCAAATTTAGATACCGGGCACAACAAGGTGATTATCATCACTCGTGATCATGATGTTGCAACCCGGATATCCAAACAAGAGAACTGTCAAAACCCTCATGGTCTTTATAAACTATCTGACGATGATAGCTGGGAGTTGTTGACCACGGAATCTCGCCTTGATCCGGGAAGCAGTGGCCAGATTGAGGTTGGCTTCAGAAACAAGATTTTAAGTAAATGTAACGGTTGCCCCCTTGAGATTGTGCTGCTCGGAGGCTTGTTATCAACAAAGGGACCAAGCTATGATGACTGGGAGTGGTACCTCGGGCAATCCAGCTGCCGCAAAATGAAAATCTTGCAACTGAGTTACAATGATCTACCTCCCCACTCGAAGCTTTGTTTGCTCTACATGACCCTATTTCCAAATGAAGCAGACATTTCCGTCAGAAGGCTACACCGGTTGTGGCTTGCAGAAGGATTCGTCAGGCAGTCTCCAGGAATGTCTGAGGAGGATGCTGTTGAGGAGTGTTTCGATGATCTGGTAAGGAGGAATTTAATCAAGATATCCAAGTTAAGTTCAGATGGAAGCTCGCGGAAGTGTCGTTTGCCTCGTGCACTACGTGGGTATTTGTCCCCTAAAGCTCATCAGATAAGCCTCTTCCATATCCACCAGGACCATCATGAGTCTGTATCTAATGCTAGCGAGTCCTCAAAGGAAGAGGGTGTATCTAACTTACCCGTTCGCAGAATCGTCGAGTATACAGACATAAAAAGTTACAATCCTCCTAATACTCCTTTATCGCCATTCTATAAGAATCTGAGATCGTATTTATCGTTCAACTCTCAAAGGTATGACACTCCAGCCAAGGAAATTGGAAGCTTCCTAACCAAGATTATTGGAAATAGGAGATTTGGTATGCTTAGGGTGCTTGATCTGGAGGGTGTTTATAAGCCAACTTTACCTGAGACACTAAAGCAATTGTTCCATTTAAGGTATCTGGGTCTTAGATGGACTTTTATAGATCACCTTCCGAAATCGGTAGGGGATCTGCATTACCTTGAGACACTTGATTTGAAGCGAACATACATCAATAGCCTTCCAAGTTCCATTTGGGAATTGAAGCGCCTGAGGCATCTCAATCTACCTGGCATTCGTCTTGACTATAAGCAAAAGAAAGGCCACAATTCTTTAACTGAGCTTAGAACGTTGGTGGGTTTGATTGTTGATGATCAGACTGCTGTGGAGCATGAACTCAGCCAATTATGTGAACTACGGGAGTTAGGTATAACTTGCCAATTGAGCTTTTCCGATAACTTCTACAAAGTTTTGATGAGCTGGATCCAGAAACTGACCCATCTTAGATTCTTGGGGTTGAAATCTAAGGATAAAATGGGCCAGCCTTCTGAGATCAAGTGGGAGCTCCCGCTATCGAATCTATCGGATCTTTCCCATTTGAGTTTACTTGGCAAATTAGTGCCACAACCTACTTCAGAGATGTTCCCACCATACCTGAAAGTTCTTGCACTGTCAGTCTCACAGCTGACTGTTGACCCAATGCCTGTTCTCTCAAAGCTCCCAAGGCTCTCTGTGCTTAGGCTCCTAGCTGACTCTTACCTTGAAGCAAACATGAAGTGCCCGAAAAACGGATTTAAAAGTTTACAGGTGTTGAAACTTTGGATGCTCAAGGAACTAGTAGAATGGACAGTGGAAGAAGGATGTATGCCTCATCTTAAAGAATTGAACATCAGGAAATGCAGCAAGCTCAAGCAGCTTCCCAGTCGGTTGTTGGATCAAGGTACTTTGGAGGAGCTGACTCTGACAGCCATGCCAAAGGGATTCATTGAACAAGTTAAGCAGAAAAAACAAGAACGTACCATACTCACTACGAACGATTTTAATTTTACTTCTTTGCCGGTATGTCCTCTACACTGATCTGTTTGTTTCCTCATCTCTAAATTCCTTGATTAGTTGCATCTTTATGTGTTAAAACTTCCGCCTTTATGTTATGCCTTTCGAGTGTCCAAATTTCCATTCTAACCAGGATTACTCTTTTTTTCTCTCTCAAAATTTGAGTTTAGTGGGAAAACGATGCCGGTCTATGGAGCGAGCAATAGCATGGAGGTTGGTCGAAATACAGATGATGTGGTAAACTGTGTCTGTGAACTTGATGGTTGGCAACTTTTGTGGCTATTAGATGACATTGCTTTCCTGGTGTTTCAGGCATATTTATTTAGAGATACATTGTTCCAATGCCCCATCACTGCTCAGCCTTTTACTTGCTAGCAAACAGAAACCTTGTAGCCTATATATGTTACCTTATGCTTGTATTACAGGAAGGTCTAATCCGGTGACCTATCCAGTCCAGTAGTTTATTGATAGCACTGTAACATAACCATTGTTCATCGTGTTGTAAGGTTCTGTATGGCGATCGTCGTCTATTTGCTTTTAGCTTAAGTAGCAAGTTCACCTTATAAACATCTGCCTTCCCCTAAACATTCAAGACGTGTATAATGTATGAACTCTGTGAGTCAATATTGTTAGGTTCTTGTCCTGTCAATAACATCAATGATTGTCCCAGCATATACTTTTGGTCATACTAAGAAATATATAATCTACATACATTATGAAAGAGTCAAAGAAGTTGCTTGGTAATTTTTTGTTTAGCAAAAACCTTAAAACAAATGAGAATTATGATCTATATACCAAAATTTAAAATAATTCTTGTGCTTGACTGGGTCAACAGATAACCTTTTGGATAAAAAATAGGACACCAGTGGGTCAGACAATGCTAGTATGAAGGGTGCAACTTCTTTCCCCTTTCCTCAAGTCAACAACGAAACAATTTCTCATTCCACCCTTTCTATTGCGATGGCAAGAAGAAATTAAAAGAAATCTTCATACCAGATTCTGACGTCCTGAAAGCCACAAGATGCATCAAATAGGTATGTTCATGCTTTCTCCGTAATTTTATCTACATATTCGATCCCTTGATTTATGAAATTTTCTTGTCTTACAATGGCAGCTGCAGCTGGGTTGTTGATCAGCCTTGAGAGACGAGGCTTAATGCAAGTACTTCCTGCTGGTGTCAGAAAGCTATGGAAGAAATTGCAGCTAAAAGCACTTGTGGTCTCTAGCCTTGTTTTGCAAATAGCACTGATCCTCTCAGGTAAGCGTAGAAAGCATACGGGTTTCATTTGGTTTCGATTATTGGTATGGTCTACCTACTTGTTAGCAGATTGGGTTGCTACTGTTGGCCTTGGTGTCATTGCAAACAACATCCAAGAAGTTTCTGACCAAGACAAACAGGATTTGATGTCTCTCTGGGCTCCTTTTCTTCTGATCCACTTGGGTGGTCCTGATACCATCACTGCTTACTCCTTGGAAGACAATGAGCTCTGGCAACGTCGAACCCTTGAGCTCATTACTCAAGCACTAACATCGGTCTACATATGTCTGATAGCCTGGCCCAATTTCAACTGGCTTTCTATTATCACCATCGTGATGCTAGTCGTTGGTGTGATCAAGTTTGGGGAGAGGATAGCTTCTCTGAGATCAGCTAGTAGTGACATTTTTCGCGACTCGCTACTTACCCCACCAGATCCCGGGCCTAACTACGCCAAGTTCATGGAAGATTTCACTTTGAAGAAGGCCGAGGGGTACTACGTGAAAGCTGATGTCATCCTTGAGGCTTCAGCTCCCACTAGCTCTCTGGATGTTGATGCATCTGATGACGAGTCTCAGGTGATTCTTAAGGCATACAACTTATTTGAAAGATTCAAGCGGCTCTTTGTTGATCTCATCCTCAGCTTCCAGGATCGAGATGAAAACCAATCCTTCTTCCGTAAACTAAAATCAAAGAAAGAGAAAGCAGTCAAAGCATTTCAAGTAATTGAAATTGAACTTGGATTTATGTATGATGCACTCTACACCAAGGCGCCAGTTGTTTACTCTAAAGCTGGTTTTGCTCTCCGCTTCACCACCATGCTTCTGACCTTAGTTGTGTTAATCATATTTCACTTCACATCAAAAGGAAAGAAGTATCCCATAGATGACCTGGTCATAACATATTTACTGATGGGAGGCGCCATCGTGTTAGAGATATGGGCTCTGTTTGTTCTACTCTTCTCAGACTGGACACGTCAGTGGTTGAGCAAACATTTCAGTCAGAAAGATAATTTCTTGCTAAGGTATCTCTCTCGGAGAAACCCTGGGAAACGGTGGTCAACTTCGATGGCGCAGTACAGTTTGCTTGATGTATGCTTGGAGAAGGAGTTGCCTAAGATGAAGAAGCTCTTAATGGTCAACAAGGCATTAGAAAAACACCTGATTTTGACTCATAATAAAGTCTCCTCTGGCCTCAAGGATTTGATCTTTGATCACTGTCTTGATATATCTGAACAAATCAATAACAGCAAGGACCTAATGGAGTTATGTAGGTCCAGAGGAGACTATGCCCTAAAAAAAAATAGCCTTGATGGATTGAATTGGTCTACTACCGACGCAGAATTCGACCAAAGCATTCTTCTCTGGCACATTGCAACCGAATTATGTTACTACAGTGATACAACCGGAGAATCAGCAACCTTGAGCACAGAACGCCTAGAGAGCAAGCATATATCAGACTATATGCTCTATCTCCTGGCAATGTGTCCTTTCATGTTGCCAGTCGGGATAGGATTGATAAGGTTTCGGGACACTTGTGCCGAGGCCAAGGAATTCTTTAAGACCAAGGATCCAGACAGCTGCAAACCTACGGCTTGCAAGATGTTGCTTCGGGTGAACACTGAAGTTTTGCCTTCTCAAGTGAAGGGGGATAGAAGCAAGTCAGTGTTGTTTGACGCTTGCAGACTCGCAACCTATTTGCGAGCCAAGGATCGAGATCCAGAGAGCCCCATATATGGACTTAAATGGAAGATTATAAGCCAGGTGTGGGTGGAAATTTTAGGATATGCAGCCATTCACTGTCGCGGGACTCAGCATGCTCAACAGTTGAGAAAGGGAGGAGAGTTGCTAACTCATGTCTGGCTTCTCATGGCTCATCTTGGCATTACTGAACAGCTCCAAATAGCTCAAGGTCATGCCAGAGCTAAGCTTAATGCCAAGTAATCCTTAGCCTTGATAATCATAGAATTGTATGTCGATATTTGTCTTCATTTTTCTTTTTTGCCATAGTTTAGGCTGGATTTGGTCTCTTGTAGTACATACAGGTGCCTAATCTCACTTCTGTTGCTAAAACATCTTCTATGTTTCTGCTACTTCATTTACTATTGGATGTTTTGGCATCAGATGTGAAGTTTGTGAGGATGCATAATTGGCTTTTGACTAAATGTGTTTGTGTTCGACAAGTTTGTGACGACATAATTGAGATATAATTGAAAGTAAACATTAGACTCGGTCTTAGGTTTGAAAGTATCAAATGTACCAACACAATGCATAAAAAAAAAACCTTCAAAAATAAAAAGGAAAGTAAGAAGTTATTTTGATAAATATTATTTTGTGTAATTTACAATTTTAAAAGATGGGAAATTTATACCCTAAAAATTATTTACTCATAAAAGAAAACAGTTCGAAAATCACAATTTATGTATTTTAAAGTAATACATTCAATAATTTAAAAAATAAGTTTAATTTCAAAATTAAAACTAAAAACTCTATACCAAACCAATTTAGTGCTGGCATATTTAATTTAAACTTTCGAAAGTGTATATAGAAAGAAAATTTTGAGGCAGTTGTCCCCACCCTTTGCCTCTCCTTCGCTTTTGCTGTCCCCTGTAAATGCAACCCAACGGGAACGGGGCTCACTTTTCTTGCTATCTTCACATTCCACAAAGCAGAATCCCAAACCAAAAGCCCCAAACGGGAAAAAATAAATTTGAAAAATCAGAAATCCAACAACCCCATTTGCCATAAACAAACACTCCAAAGTCCAATCATCAATTTTCATAAAAGAGTAAAGCAACAAGACTACCCACGAAGGAGTTCCATGACTGAGCAGTGAGAGCTGAGAATTGGGTAACTGTCAATTCTTGATTTCAAGTGAGACCCAGAATTTCTTATAACGAAAAAGTAGATGAAAATGGAGATGAATGGTGCAGAGATGGAGCTAGAGAGAAGAAGCAAGTTCTTGAGCAGCCTTATTCAAAGGAAGAAGGCAACCGAACAACAACAACAGCTTGAGTTTCTTAATGTGCGTGTTAGAGCTTGTGATATGCCTTTGGCTTTGCAAAATAAGGCATTTCAGTGTGCAAGAGACCATCTTGATTCAATGCCTCCCAAGAAGCTTGATAGCAAACGCTTAGCCCTCGCTCTCAAGAAGGTTCCTTTCTCTCTTTCTTCTCTCTTTAGAACTTTTATATTAAGTGATTTTTACTGGGTTTTGCTCAAAATCCGAAATTTCTAAGTTGATTGTTCAATGATTGTGCTTGTTATTTTTCTGACCTAATAAGTGGGGAAATAAAATTTCTTGATTTTATGTCATTATGCTTTAAGATTATGATATCTGATCTTTGAGGGTTTATGAGTAGTTTTGCTGAGGATTTAAAGTGTATTTTGTGGAAGAGGATTGTATGATCTCAAAGCTATGAATGCTATTGGTTAGTCATAGAACATCCAAGAAAATTTGGAATTGTAAATTCCCAATCAGATATACGGAAGATCTTGTAATAGTAGATTCTCTGTTTCATTGTGTGACAGTAAGGCAATGTATTGTTTATGTATAGATGCATTTGATGGTATGGACCATTGAGCTTATTTACTTCTGGCTTATCTAAGTTGTAAATGCAAAACATCTTACTTGAAGAAAACACATGGAAGCAAAACTAAAGACAATATGGGACCATTGCATTGCAATACTGTATTATTCATAAATGTTTGATCATTGAATCCGGTGGTAATAAATGTGGTTGGTATTTGGACAAAGGAATATCACATCAACTCGACACTATCCGGAATTTTAATTTGCTGTGAATTGCTCAAACTGTTCTGCACATGGTTAGTTGTATGTGTTTCATGTTTGTAGTGCCATGGCTATTAAGGCGAAGGTACACTTGTCATAGAAGTTGGGTTTTCATCTTACTTGTTCTGAAGTTTTAAGGAAGATTTCGATTTCTGCCTTTTGTTTTTCTGTGGAAACCAAACTACTGAACTTATTGCAATGAATAACCACATAAGTGTTTCTAGAAGCCTTTGCTTGAAAGAATCACATGAAGTTCCTCTTACTACATATCTCTTGCATAGGGAAACAGATTCACACGCGCTCAGCGCTCTTTGCTGGTGAAAACGATCAATAGTTAACCCTACTTACAGCATTTGGAATAAGATTTCCAGCTTTTTTTTCATCATATGAAAAGCAGTTTCATTAAGCTGTGATCTACTTGCTACTGTTCTGGTCATGTAGAAGAAACTTAAGTTCTTTAGTCATAATATCATATTAAGCAGCTAATAATGACTTGTTCTGGTCACAGGAATTCGACTCATCATACGGTCCAGCGTGGCATTGCATAGTAGGGACAAGCTTTGGCTCTTACGTTACCCACTCTCTAGGAGGTTTCTTGTATTTCTCCATTGATAAGGTATATGTGCTTCTTTTCAAAACAGCTGTGGAGCCGGTCAGCCATATGCAGTGAGCTTAAGTTCTGTCATTTGTGAAAATGGAAAAATTTGATTGTCATGTAAAATAGGTTACTGATGGATTGTGTTGTGTTGCTGAACTCTTTGAAACCCGATTGATCTGAGGAATTGAAGTTGTAAGCATAACTGTGATTGATTGGCTTTGCGTTCATTTTGATTTGTTTCTAAGACCTTATAACTGTTTCTAGTCAAGAATATATATTGATCCAAATTTTGGCAACATACTTGTTTAAGTAAAAGCTAAAGTGCAAAACCAATACAAAACCAAAGAAAATAAAAAATCAAAGGTCTTAAGTTTTTAGAGTCTAGTTGTTATCTTAATTAGATTTAACCCCGTTTGGTTGTACCTCCGGAAACGAAAACGGAATGGAAACGAATTTAGTCTCATATGTGTATCATGCAAAATGCACTTAGTTCCCTCCATTTTGTTTCCCTATAGGGTATCAAAAGTAATCAAATTCTACTACAATTACCTCAAGGATTCCAAAAAATTTCATGAACAAGGATATAGATGGATTAGATTCGATTCCATTTCCGTTTCCGGAGTTACAACCAAACGGGCCCTTAATGGTTTATTCAATTCACATTTACCTAGAAAGTATGAATTTAGCAAAATAGGATTCAAGCTTATTTTATTCAGTAGAAGATGATGAGAATATATACACGAGAGACACAAAGGAAATTAGGGTTAAAAACTAATCCTAGAATCTCTCTAACTCTCAACAATAGTTAAATAAATATTACGTAGAATCTCAATTAACTGCATACATATATTGTTTACAGTCCCCCTCAATTGAAGCCATCTTTGGTGAGTTGTAACGTGCAAAGAATAAGTTGAAACCGTGTTCGAAGAAGAGGTTTCATGAGAATGTCTGCTAGTTGATCATTTGTTTAAATAAAATTGTCTCGTAGTTGTCCCTTTTGAACCTGTTCACGGATGAAGCGATAGGCAAGGTTATGTGCTTCATGCGCGAGTGAAACACTGGATTCGCGCTGAAACTTGTAGCACTGAGGTTGTCGCAGTAAATAACTGGTGGTAGGCTAGTTGGCTGCTTGAGGTCTCGTAGTAACTGTGTCACCCAAAGAATCTCCGAGGACGTATATGCTACTGCTTTATACTCAACTTTTGTAGAGGGTACGGAAGTTGTCAACTCAGGTTGTGATTTCATGTGCAGATAAGGCATTTTGTGTTCCACAAATCTAACATGGCGTGATGTATAGACTCTTTTGGATTTTTGGATCAATGCATTGATAACCACTTTGGGAGGAGGAGTATCCTATGAAAACACATGGAAAGGATTATGATTGAAGTTTGTGATCATGGTATGACATTAACCATGGAAAACACAATATCTAATTTTGCTCACCCCTAAAAAAAATCGGGGGTGATATCACCCACCAATAAAAAACAACTATCCACATTTTAGAGTGTTTTTTAATTACCTTATTATCTTTATTTTAATTTAAGTTAACTCAAACCCATACGGATAGTTGTTTTTATTGGTGGGTGATATCAGCCCCCATAAATGGGGGTGAGCAAAATTGAATCCGAAAACACAAAACTCGGAAACTTTTCAACTTTGAATAGTTAGGTTGGTTGTTGGTTAGAGTGAAGTATGGAGAGTTATATCGAAGTGATGGAGATGGTAGACGATTGATAAGATACGTGTTCATGATCATAGCAAGCGGCTAGTGATCAAGGGGTAAGCCCGAGTGTGTAAGCAAAGATAGACATGTTTCAACCACATGTCGATATTTTCTTTCAGATAAACCATTTTGTTTAGGAGTATGTGGAGGGGAGGGGAGGTGAGTAATACCATTGTCACCAAGAAAATGTCGAAGTCCATTGTGTGAATAAAAAACTTTGATTTTGTGCTTGAAAAAGTTTTCAACTAGTTAAATTTGATGAAAATTGCTTTAGTTTCAGAATTCTATTTTATGGGGTAAAGCCAAGTGTACCTAGTAAAATGATCTATGAAAATGAAATAGAACTTATAACCATCGAACGACATCACAGGAGAACTCCAAACATCGTTGTAAATAATATCCAATTATGAAGTAGAAACAATAGTTGATATATGAAAAGGACTGACTCGAACAACAGTTTTAATCGAAGAACTTGACTTAGGCCAAACATAAACTTCATAAATGCATGGACCTGTAAGAAGAGTTATGTTGGACTTGAGTTAGGTCAAACATAAACGTCATCATTTAACTGCATACATATATTGTTTACCGATGCAACTTGCAAGGATTTGAAAATTAGGGGTATTTGTGCAAATTTTTAATATACGTATGTTTAAAGGGGGTGTTTTTTTGCAAATAAGTGAAAATAAGTAGTTTTATGCATTTTCCTCTCCCGACGGGACTTCTGAGCCGGAGGTAGTAAAGGTCGGAGCTTTATGTTGGGATAGGGTTTCGACTCTGGTGTAGTACGGTGACAATGAACTTCTCAGAAGAGTGGAAGCTTTTATGGCCAACCTCCAACACATACACGGCACCACCGCTTCTCCCACGCGCCGATGTTTCTTCCACCGTAGGCCCTCTGTTGTTCCACCCCCTTCCGACCACCATAACCCCTCTTCTCTCCTCCCAATCTGTCTCCCCTCCCACTCTCCCTCCTCCTCCCAACCTCTCTTTCCCAAGATTCATTGAAACCACCTCCTCGACTCTCCCCACCACCTCCACCTCCATCCCAACCGAATTCTCTCCGGCTGAATCCCCCGTCTCCTCCTTTTCTGGCAACCGCCTCGAGTCCATCCCCTGCCCCGACGGTCGCTCTACGCTTGCTTTCTTCGCCACCGGCGATAACCTTGATCGCGTCGGATTTGTACTCTTATCGGTAAGAGACTCTCAATTGTGTGTTGACGGTGATGTGTTTCTCTCGTCAAATAGCTTTGGTCACAAGATTCTTCAATTGGCCGCCCGTGAAGCGGTGGATACTGACGGTGATGAATGTTTAGGGTTTTTGGTGGCTTCTACTATGCATTCTGTTCATTGGTTTAGGGTTATGCTATCAGCGTGTGGTAAGAACTTGAAGAAGCCTGTTTTGGTTTCTATACATAGTAGGTTATTCAAGAGCTCTTCTGTTGTGCATGTTTGTTGGAGTCCACATCTACCAAACGAGAGTCTGGTGCTTTTAGAAAGTGGCAATTTATTATTGTTTGATGAAGATGATTCTAGTTTAACTATATCTTTTGATAGATATAAAGGAAAGAGGTTGCCAGTGTCATGGGATGGACATGATAAATGGGCCAAGGGTGGATGGTTCAGCTGTCAATTCACTTGGAGTCCTAGGATTGTGGTTGTGGCAAATTCTGACGCTGTCTTCCTTGTTGACTTTAGGTCTAGTAAGTGTTCTGTCAGATGTTTGATGAAGGTTGAATTACTGGGTGTGACTGATGCTGTTGAAACTGACAGGTTTTCGGCCTTCTCTAAGGCTGGATCGGGTGGATTCTACTATGTTGTTGCTTCACAATGCTGGTTAGTACTTCTGGATATTCGAGTACCATGCAAGCCTGTGTTGCAGTGGTTGCACAATCATCATTACCCACATTACTTGAGTGTCCACCCCTTATCAGCTCTCCGAGGAAACTTAGGCATTGATGAATTTAATCGGGCATCTGAAAATGGTAATGCCGTTATTTTGGGGTCTTTTTGGACTGGTGAATTTAGCCTCTTCTGTTATGGACCTTCTCTTGCATCTCTAAAGCAGCATGTCTCTTTTAATAAGCCTATTAGAGTTTCCAATCCCTTTTATGCATGGGATCTCCCTTCAGACCTGTCATTGTCTGGCCTGGATTGTCCTTGTAGTAGTTGTCTTCTTAAAGACGACCTTGCAAAAGATGATCTTCCTGAATGGATTGATTGGCAACAGAAAAAGCAGTTGGCTCTTGGTTTTTTTATTCTTCATAAAGATGTTTCTTCTTTAATGTTTGAGGGAGATGATGATGCTGGGTTTGTGCTCATTAGGTTGATGTCTTCTGGGAATCTTGAATCACAGAGATACAGGGCTTGCTCGGATTTTCCAAATAAAGTAGAAACTGCTCATGTAGAATCACCATTCGATGCCAAAGATTTTCATCTTTGTTCTATGGATGATGACGACGAGTATAAATTTCCAAGGATGTTTAAGTATGTCGGACTTGAGTATCTCTATGCATATATGAATGGCTCTCTAACCAAAAATCTCTTTTCGAAATTCAAAAGATTATCTGCAGATGTTGACAGAACAAAGTGTTCTGCAGCTCCTTCCCATGAATCTATGCCTAAGAAGTTAAAGATGTGTGGTTTGACTGGATCAACATCTTCTTTTTCAGTTTTTGATGCTATCATGGATACTAGCATGCCATCAAGTGTTTATGAGGTTGCCTGTAGAAGGATGTGGGATAGGTTACCTATCGGTATTCTGGAGATGGCTTTTTCTAGTTATGAAGAATGTTTTGGTGTTCTTGTTGATAGCAAGAAGGCATACTTGGATTTCCCAGCTGTTCCGAATCAAACCCAATTACCTCCTTTTAATTTAAGGAAACCTTCTGATCGTAGCAACAGGTGGTCAAAAAGGGTACAACCTGGAAATGATTTTGTTGGGCCAGTTATTCCTCTTTCTGTATCACTTACACTAAAGGAGATTTGCGAAAATGGTCGTTCCAATGTGGAAAAGGTGAACCAGTTCTCACCTGACACAGAAGTGGCGCGAGAGTCCCAGCAGGTTCTCCGTGCCTCAAGAGAAATGTGTGTTTCCCCTTCTAACATTGATGTTGCTGGTGACTACTCGGTATCTCTTGTCAATGACAGTGAAGAAACTTGGGATGCTTCTAGGGAGAAAAATGTGTTTTCATACAAGCCAGCTGCATTCTCATATGCCTTGCCGGAGGACCAAAAAGTTTTGGGTCTTCATGATTGCACAACAATGATTTCCAAGCTGTCTGATAACAAACAGGGGATTCATAAAGTTACTGATGGCTCAAAGTTCTTTGATGATCTGTGTCCAGTTGATCTAAAGTTTGACGATTCGAGTGAGTTGATTGTTGGACCTAAGGAATTGCAGTCATATTCTATTTTGAAGGAGCAATTCAAAAAGTGGCAGCATAACTATAAACCATATAGTGATTTCGGCTCACAGTTCAAGAGCTAATATGTAAGCAACCCAGGAGACAGCAAACCAGATCTCACAGATGACAGAAGTGAGCCACAGGCCATAATCACTGTCAACCGGGTTTGTGATTCTGTAGTGGAAGAAGAGCGCGAGAATGATCAGTCGCATGATGATCACCATTCTGTATGGTGCAATTTTGGTTCTTGGAACTGGCACAATTCTTGAAAGTGGCTGTAAAGCTTCTGTTGGCCTGCCATAAATAAATAATCAATTCAGTAAATATCATTTCCTTCTTCAGAGTCGTGGGTTTTTGTAACATACATTTTCTCCTCCATGTGTTGGTCAGTTGTAGCTTCAGCTTCTATCACAGCCTTCTTCTGAGGCTTTTTCTTCTTGTCTTTCTTGTCCCTCCAGCTCGCCACTCGGTTCTTCTATATTGGGTTTCCAGATTCGCCATTTACTTCTGTACAATACACAAAAAAGACTAAGCCAAGAAAAAAAGATTAATGCCATGATTCAAATCTGTAGACAATTGTTTTGGTTCTCACCAGAGTCTACAGTTGAAACACTGCTTATGTTCCTTGCATGAATTCCTCCATTCTATCAAATGGCAAACCAACACGAGTTGATTACTCAATTTTTGTAAGAGTTTACCTGAGAAGTACTTGCTATAAGATCATACCTGATCATTGTTAAGGTAGGCAGCCACTGATGGACGATTAGCACCAGAAGAGGCCTCGGCTTCCACTGGAACATCCTCAAATGCCGAAATATCTGTTGTGGAGCAATCAAATGACAGAACAAAAAAATATTATCTTTTTTTACTGAAAGAGGGAAAATACAAAGAGATGGGATGATTTGCATGGGTATACCATCATAAGCAGTGTTGCAGCGCATTACAGATGGGGAAACTACATTCTTGTGCTCCCCACAAGTATTGCATAGAGGAACTCCAGATTCCATCATCTTGATTTGCTTAGAGAAATTGAGTGTTGAAGCTTCACTAGTGACTTGCCCTCATTTTTAAGGAGTAATACTATGTGGGTGCAATGTAAATGACAGTGTTTGTTGCAACGCCAGAATTTTCAAATGCTTAAAAGGCGGTTGAAGAGCAAGAGAGAGTTTGGTGGAAAAGTTAACAGATTTGAGCTGCGGAGAGATGATGCATAAGAAGCAATGTCTCTTTCCTTTGCTTTTTGATCTAAAATTTGCTGGAGATGCAAGCTAAGGGACCTGAGCAGGATACATCTCAGAACTGCTGCTAGAGATACCGACTGATACTTAATATTTTTTTGTTTGGACAAAAGACCAAAATACCCTCGTGAATAATATGGGATTGCCCTTACTTTTCCAATTCGGTTTCATGCCACACCGGTAGAGGTCGGCGGCGACAGCTCTAGCAGAGAGGTGAGCAACGTGTTTCTTCTTCCGTCTTTGATTTTTGTTCGGTGCTTCAGGTTTAGGAATTCTCTAATTCAGAGATTTCAATTTCTCGATACTATCTTCATCCACGATATCCATGTTTCAGTTTCCCTGATCTGTGTCTAGAATACTATTAAGCATCCTTCTCCAATTTTTATTCTTTTTCATAAATAAATTTGAGAAAAACAAAATGGAATTTGCGAAATTAGAGAGGAAAGGGAATTTGAATTTGCTGAATTTTGTCAAGTCTTGGCTGGGTTTTTGATGTTTTTGGCTTCCGTTCTGAAAGTACTCGATAATTGAAATGTCTGCAGTGGACTCTGCTTTCCCTCTATTCCTTGCTGTTCACGAAGTTGTCATTGCAGAAAAATCTCATAAAACCTTGCTCCGTGAGATTCCAAGTTTCAGGGTTTGAAAACTGCAAAACCACAAACAAACCCTAACCACTACAGTCAAATCCAAATTTCAGGGGTTGAAAATTGCTCCCAACAATGGCGTCCAAGCCAAAAGATAAACTGAAAACTCCGCCAGCACAGCCTCCCATCGCCATCGAAGACTTGTTCACTTCTCTCAATCGCCACATCGAGCGCTTTGAGTATGAACAGGCCGTCAAAGTAGCAGATCAAGGTTTTCTCCCTCTTGTGATCAATTTTCTTTTCGATCCTATAGACTTCTGACAAATTTGCTCTTTTGATTGATTCTTCAGTGCTGGCAATTGCTCCGGGTGACGAGGATGCAATTCAATGAAAGATTGTGTCTTTAATTAGGGACGATAACATTGATGTAGCTCTAAAAGTGATTGATTCATCGAAAAAGATCTCCGTTGATCTTAATTTCTTGAAGGTGAAAATTTTGAATTCTTAATTTGTTCGTTTGAGCTATCATTTGAATCTGCTAAAATTTTGGGATTTTGATTTGATGTGCAATATCAGGTAAATTTGATGATCTGGAGGTGATAGAATTAATGAAGCTGATCTATATTATATGAGAGTTTGCATATATTACATGGATGAGAATGTGCAATTTAGGTTCCTGTCTTACTTTGTAATGGGAGTTTTTTTAGTTATAGGCAGTAGGCACCGGCAAGCTGATTGGTACCTACATTTTGTTTGGCTACAAAAATGGATCTTTCAGGACCAAACAGTGTATTTCACCACTCAGTAATGCCCTTGAATAGCAACAAGATACAATGTACACATTTTGGTCTTTTGGATGTTTTTGTTGGGGATCGCTATAGATTCAGTGCTGTTTTTTTCTATACTTTATGTGATGTTGTTTGCTTTGTCTGAACTTGTTCCCAAATTGTGATAATGTTGAAGTCATTAAGACAAAAAGTGCATTGATATATTAGGTTTAGCTGTACAACTTACTGAGTTTATCTTTTTGATGTTTTTCCAATAGTCATATTGTTTATACAGGCAAAACAAGTAAGATGAAGCTTTAGAATCCTTGAAAAGCCAAGAGAAGAATGATGAAAATATGCTGCTACAGTCCCAAATACTTTACCGTCTGGGAAAAATGGATGACAGTGTGGAAATTTATCAAGCACTTCAAAAATCAAAGATTGAATCCTTAGAGATCAACTTAATTGCTGGTTTGGTGTCTGCTGGGAAATCTTCAAGAGTTCAAAAAGTTTTGGATGCACTTAGGATTAAAGCAACTAGTAGCTTTGAGTTGGCTTACAACACAGCTTGCTCTTTGATTGACAGCAATAAGTACAAAGATGCTGAACAACATGCAATGGTTTTTAGGCTCGGGAGCTTGGTAGTGCGTTGCAAGTCATGTTCCCTGAAAGTTTGACACCTGTGCTGCTTCAAGCTGCTGCCTTGGTCAGGGAAAACAAGGCTGGAAAAGCCGAAGAACTTTTGGGGCAATTAGCTGAGAAGCTACCCGAGAAATCTCGGCTATTGCTTCTTGCCAAGGCCCAAGTAGCTGCTGCTGCTGGCCACCCACAGATTGCTGCTGAATCATTATCCAGAATACCTGATATTCAACACATGCCTGCCACTGTTGCCACCATCGTTGCCCTCAAAGAGCGGGCTGGAGATATTGAGGGTGCAAACTCTGTGTTTGATGCTGCAATTCAGTGGTGGTCTAATTCCATGACTGAAGAGAGCAAGCTTGGTATCATAATGCAAGAGGCTGCTGCCTTCAAGGTCAAGTATGGGAAAGAAAAGGAGGCTTTTAAACTGTACGAGGATTTAGTAAAATCTAGAAAGAGTGTTGATATATTGGTGGGATTGGTGAAGACAGCTGCTCATATGGATGTCACCAAGGCAGAAACATACAGAAAACAGCTGGAGTCACTTCCTGGTTTGAACAAAATTGATGTTGATAAGCTGGAGCAAGAGGGGACATCTGGTGCGAAGGTTGGTCAAAACGTGGGTCGTGGGAAGGATGTTGAAGCTAATGAAGAGAACAAGCCTAAAGATAAAACAAAGAAAAAGAGGAAGAGAAAGCCAAGATATCCAAAGGGATTTGACCTTGCAAACCCGGGACATAAACCAGACCCAGAGCGTTGGCTACCGAAGAGGGAGAGGTCGACTTCAGACCTAAGAGAAATGATAAGAGATCAGTGAGAGGTTCCAAGGGTGCAGTTGTGAGGGAAAAGCATGATGCAAATGCTGCTGATACTTCTTCACGTGCCAATACTTCTGAAGCTAGTACTTAAATGTCCAAATCGAATGTCACAAGTAGCTTAAAAGGACCCTCACAAGGTGCAGCTGCATCAAAGTCTTCGAAAAAGAAGTCAAGGAGGAAATAATCCATAAATTCAAAAATTCATCCTTGAAATAGGTTTGGTTTATTTATTCAATTCCAGTACTTGCTTCTCATTTGGGGACGGTTTTGTAACTAGACTCTGTTGATTTCTTCTAGCTTTCTAGACCGAGTTGGGTTATTGAATATTTTGTATGCTTCAAATATCCAGTGTGACCTTTGTGTACTGCTAACTGGATGGTTACATCTACATGGAGAAGCCTTGATAATGCAGCAATGTTTATTATAAATATTTGGCTTCGTGTCTGTGGTCAACTTTTTCAGGCGTTTCTTCATCCAACGAGCACGTTATGTGGAACACTAAATGCTGAAAGGGGATTTGCATCTTCTTTTCCAATGATAAGAGAATTTACAAGGACTTATCATATGTATTGCAAAATCATTGATAAATCAGAAGCATTTGGTTAAATTTGTCAGGAATTCGGTTGGAGAATTACTATCAATAAGGTTAAAGCAATTTCGTGAAATAAAAAATAGAAGATTGGTCTGGTAAATCTTTGGAATTCAGTTGTTGTTCTATAGCTATACTTCACCAGATAGAAGCCTTCCTTTGGACTCTAAGCTTCTCAGGACTGCTACTAGAGATACTACTGATACTACTTGACAACATCGACATGTCAAAATAACATCTTCGTTGTGCAGTCACAAATACACAAATAAATGTACAAGTCAAAGTCATTAGGATTACTTGTAAAATAACAAATGCTATAGAGAATTAAGTTACAAAACCCGCAGTTACAACCGGTCTTACTTCCATTTCGCATCACATGCGGTTACAAAAAAAGTCATTCTGGTAGATGATGCGAGCTTTCCGAGGCATGCAGAGCAGCAGGCAGCCTATCCATCCCATCGGAGCAGATATACTTCCAAGTCAACAAGTGAGAGCTCTTGTGGATCTTGCTATTACGGTAACGAATTCTTGTTCTTTGCCTCAGAAATTGTATAGTTCAAATGTAATTAAAGCTGACTCAATTCAGGATATAGTGTACAGCTTGACTACTTTAGATGTGTCACAGACAACAAGGTTTTCTGAATCGGTTGGAACGGTGCAGAACCAGTTTACCTGCCAAATAACACATGAAGCTCACAATAAGCACGTGAAAAAGTGACCGAGTTCTGGAGCATTTACCAAAAAAAACAATGTACAGCATGAGATTGTTAGATATTGGCAAATTGACTTTCTTGACATCTAGCAGAGATCAAGCACAATAAACTCACTTTCTTTGGCAAATTGATGTTGGACGGCATGACTCTATCCTCAGATGTCTGAGCATCATCAAAATATTTTGACCAATCCCACACTTTCACTGTTTTATCATTTCCCCCTGAGATGATGAGCTTCCCTCTATCCCCAAATGATGAAAATGTCCTGCAAAAGTTTCATGAAACAAAGCATATAATGTCAGTTGGACATACAATTTGCCATTGGCCGTCACATTATATCATACCGCTCTAAAACCTTTCTCTCTGTTCTAGATTCTATTCAATTTCAAACAAATGAGGTTAAGTCTCTTGTAATTTTAATCTGTAAAGTTCAGTAATATGTGGTTGCGGTATCAGAACATGATTATACTGAAAGACAGTAACCTACACGCAAGATGCAGCAGCAGTATGGCCTCCCATGGAGTAATCTAAGTGCAGCCTGTGTTGTCTGCTGCTTGGATCTGCAGAAGGTGAACCTTCATTGGATTTTATCTGTGATCCTTTCTGAGACTTATGACCAATCTTTTTCTTAAGTGAAGCAAGTTCCAACTCAAGATTAATCACACTTACAACACCATCTCCCCTGGCAACTGCACATATCTTGCCCACTTTTTCACAGATGTCCATTTCGGGAACTGCTAGAGCATGAACAAATGCAGGGTTACAAGACTGAGCTCCACCCTGCTGATTTCCATCTCCAGTGCCTGTGAACAAAATCGAGTTGGTCAGGTTGCACTGAAAATTCTGAGCTGCGTATATAATATATGTATACAGGTAGCATGTTTTTAATACTGAGTAGCTTATGTTTTGTTTAGGTAACTGCTCAATCACAATGGCTTTGGAATAAACCACATGTCAAATCAACCCCTACTAAGTTACATCCTTTCAAGTCTTTGCACGCCAACTTTCAAAGAGAACAGAAATGGCTATTCTCACAACCGATTTCTTTATGTCTCAGAACTCATGCTTGGTTATAGCAAAATAAGGTCAGGAGTTGCTTACCAAAATCAATAGTATGAAAGGGACGTGATTTGGAGAAGTCCCATAGTATAAGCTTTGAATCCAAACCACCAGTTACAACTGCAGCAAGCATCACAAATGTCAATAATAGGTTACATATAGATTTGGAGTGTAGATACTTGAGCCAAAAGTCCCAAAACCATATGACCAAGAAAATACTAGTATCATTCTCACATAAAGGAAAATCACTTTATGTTAATCTCCATCATAAATGAAAACCTGCTGGGTTTTCTCTTTCATCAATTAGTGAGAGTTTTTCAGAAGATAGAAAAGCATTGATCAATAAATAACCGACTTGTTCTATAACTAAATGAAACTGCAATTGCCAGAAGGGCAAGATGTGCCCTTACAAGCAATCTGATGCACCGTGAAGTTGCCAGCAGGAAGAGCTGGTATGCCAAAAGCAGTGACAAAGGAGATAAACTACTCAACAAATAGCTTAAACACACCTTCCCAAGGTTTCCAAGGAAGAAATTGCACACTGCTGCATATCTACATTACAGAGTTAAGTTGCATAAACTTTGAAAAGCAAATTCTACGGAAATATTATAAATTCCAAGGTCGATTTAAAAAAAGGATCATTAATGGAACTATCAGTTATAGAATGACATAGCATCTGAATTCTAAAATTGACCCGGTAGCTGACTAATTTTATACCATCGTAGAATATATCATACATGTATAATGTGTTAACGATTAAGTAATGAAGAATCGGAAGTGATTTTATTGCCTAGCCAAAATAAAACAGATATTTCATCGGAATATATTGCATACATGAGGCATATAAATTCTTGGAGAAGACATACAGAAACATGTTGAGGCCCAAATATAATAATGGAAGGATACTGTACTATGGCCAGCTCTCAAAGTTTTGAACATGCACTTTTGTCCAATGTCAATCATCTGTCACATATATCATTTTGAGAAGCTAAACGACAAAGTCAACATCAGTATGACACATAAGTCTGACCAACAGGGCCAAGAGCCAACTAGAAAAATATGGCATGAAATTGAGGAATTAAAAGATGCAGTTTTTACATATATGCTTAAAAATCTCAGTTTGAAGACAAAGTAGTAACATCTATTATTCTATTCATCTTTGTTTTTTCTTTATGAAAGGGAAAGCGGCTTAGGCAGGATCAGTGGATCACCGACAAGACGTAGTCCAATCTAGAGCATCTTTATGGAGGAGAACGTTAAGTTCGAGCTATTCATGCATGTGCAAACCAGGTTATTTATTAAAGTTCCCAATTTGACATGTGAAACTATTGATTCAGTTTAATGTGAATACTATGCTTATGTGCCGCCATTACATATCTCAATTTGAACATTTGCCGGCTAAAAGATAGAATGAACTTGGATGGGCAAAACATAGTGCAGAACTTGAGATAATAAGCAAGTGGACAGCATGCAAGTGATATTAAAGTTTAAACCCCAAAATGAAGAAGATGAATCAATTAATCAAACTGCATTTGATTTCAATGCAAACATGCTTACAAAACCATAGAAGTAAGTAACATATACCTTTACATCACCACTATCATCTGCTGCAGCAAGGAATGCTGACTTAGAGTTGCATGATATCTATGCATTAAAACAAAAACAGTTTGTAAGACCACTATAACCTAATGCAACAGCACAACCTTGTAAATAAAAAGGGATCCAGTTATTGATTAAAATACCACTAGAATCAAAGAACTAATACTCACATTTACTGTCCGTAATTCTAAAGTATAAGCTAAATGAATAATTTAAAAAATGAATAGGCAAAAGCATCGATTTAGTCAATATGTGAATGTGATACACACTAAAATCACAGAGTTGGAAAACTGAATTTTAGAAAACATCATACGAAATTTACCAAGTTAGAACATTAATTCATGACCATTTTGAATTAGTCAAGTGGCTTCCCGTAGAACTAACTGTCCTCTTTCTGTGTTCAATAAAGTCGCTTGACCATTTATACTAAACAAGTAGATAGACAAGCTCTCAAATTATATAGTATGGCAACGGCATCACCAAAAGTGTTCCAAAGAAAATTCTACGAAGTTAAAAAAAACTATCGGAGACCAATTAAGCTTCAAAGTGCTATTCAGTTCCTACACTTCAAGTGGGTTTTCAGAAAAATGTTGTTTTTTCTCTTTCCTTGAACAAAAAATTTCACATAGTTTCTCGAATGAAGTTGATTGACCATCCAATTTATTTCACCCAGAACTATAAGGAAAACTTGCACTTTATAGCTCAACCTCCACTATAACCAGTTAACAACAAATAATCCAAACCCTAAAAGCTTGTTTGCAGGTGAGGTTGAGTCTTTTTTGTTTATGGCATATTCACCATCCACAAATTTGCAGAATCCTACTATAAAAAGAGTGACTTTTGTTGTTTCTTCAGATTTAACACGAACGAGAAACTTTAGACTTGTAATATATGAAGTTGCTTTATCAGCTACAACTTGCCATCAAACTCCATCAGGAATATCAATCACGCCCTTGAAGCTAACAATAGGTGGGAAAAGGCTATAAATATGATTCAGCACTCAAATAAAACCAGTCTACTTACCTGATTTATCTCATCCTTATTGTAGTTGAACTTCAGCAGAGGGTTTGACAAGTTTACCTGTCAGATATCAGTATCTACATTGTAAATCTCACATGGTGTAGATTTACTCAAACAGTGTTTTTTTTATGGGACTAGAAAGTATGGGCTGTGCGGCAATGACAAAGGGGAAAACACGTCAACTGCATAGAGAAGTTAATTACCAGCCGGACATCATAGCTCCGGACTTCTGTCCCCGTAGAAACAAATATGATATTTTCATATCCTGAATCATTCAACAGCATTGTCAATTGTGCAAAATGAGTGACAACCCTAATATCTAGCATTTGCAATTCATAATGATGAAAATCACAATTTAAAAAAATGATTACAAGGCTAGAGTTCTTTCATCACAATCCTGAAGATGAAGAGTCTCTTTACCTTGCTTGAAACATAAGGATGAAATGGGTTCAGGGTCAAGCTCCATAACAAGCTGGGCATCTTTGGAACGTAGGTCAAACATGCAAACACAGCCATCCTGATTTGAAGCAACTCAATTTTAGATAAAAAGGACAACAATGAACTTAATTTCAGGGGTTTATATATTTTCCAAAATCAAAGGGTTTTGGGTAAATGTTAGAAAAATTGAGACGATTCATATCGTTCTACCGTTGTCTTCACGTCGGTACCGGACGGTACATTTATGTGTTTGATTAATCTATGGAACAATAATTGTTTCAGAGATAGGAGAAGAATAGACGAAATACCTCACCAGCGGTGAAGACAACACCAGGAGTGGCACTTGAGGCGATACAGCAGGTAGCCGAAGCCTTATGTCCTCTAAGGCGTCGAGGTGTTGCCGCGTTGCCGCTGCTAACGTTGGCATCCATGGCTTACTCTTCGCCTGAGTTGCTCCACCCTGCCGGCCAACACAGTTGCACGAAAACCCCGCTCCCAGACTCCCTGTTGCAATTCTCTCAAAGTGTTATTTCTCAATTAATTACTTTTGTTTATTGTTTATACTTTTTAATGTGTTCATATTTTTTTGGGACAATTTTGATAACTTAGACATTACATTGTACACAAATTTTGTATATATTAATAATAATAATAATAATAATAATTATTATTATTATTATTATACTGGCATCCACCTTATAACTTTGTTTTATGTGTTAATCGGACGTTACAATACAGTTTATCCGACAAATAACTTCTACTTGGTTTTTAACTCACTGATCAGTTCGGTTTCCATAAACAAAGTCTTAAGAACGATACAAATTAACCCTCATTTTAATAATGCAGACGTTCGAATGCATTATCATATACAATACCAATACCACTTATCCTAAAGAACATCTTATACTTCCATTATAACTCAACTTTAATTACTTAATGAACTTTGTAACACTATAGTTCATCCAACCAACAAGTTTTAACTTTTTTCTTTGTCTTTTTCAAGTACATTAGAATCAAATCATAGTTATAATAAATTGATTCCATTTTTTATATGTTCAAGAAAAAAAGAGAGGAAAATATGGAGATTATCACAGAAGAATCAAATGTATTATTGATTGTATCAATGTCAAATTGCCAATTAGGACATATCTTTACCCCAAATGAATCAAGTAAGTTCCCCAAATGAATAAAAACACTAAACCCAAGAACTAACTTTTTCTAAATGCCCAAACTAAATCAAAGAAGTATAATTTCAACAGCAAAGAGCCACCATAGGAGTACTCTGAGAAACAGAGGAAGCAACGGCAACAGCCGCAGCCCATGTCTTCAAATGCCTTTTGATTGTCCGTTCATTCTTACACGTTGCCACGCTCTTCAAATCACCATTTCTGCAGATTCCAATCTCTCCTTCCAATTTCAAACCCCTGCAAATTCCCCTGTTACTGTAAATCCTCTGCCTCCTTCTCAGTATTCTTCTTTCGTCTTCCTCTCTCCTTCTCGGCGACATTGAGACCTCCGGAACAACAGATCTTCTCACCAAAACTTGGGCCAAATGGTGGATCGAATGCTTGGGAGGTTTAGGGTTTTTCGGTAGGTTGCTGATTTCGGGGGATTTCAGCTGGTTTTGAGCGATTGGATTTGTGAATTCGATTGGCTCTGGAGATTCTTGTTTGAAATTGATGTTGCGATCGCGATTGTTTTGGTTAGTGGATTTGGTGGTGCATACATTGGAGAAAAACCAAGCGGATTCAAACATTTCTACCAACTCCATGGAAATGGAGGAAAAAACAGAGGAAGAAGAAAGGTAAAAGGGTTACGCTGTGACTCTGTGCTGTGTGAAATGAAAGCTCTGTGATTTATATCCGGGTTTGTTGAAACATGAAATGACGAATATGTCCTTGAGATTTGGTGTGCTTGAGAAAATTGGATCCAATGAGTGGGATCCACGTGGATTTACTGGAAAGTGAAAAAGTGATTTCTGTCCAACGGTCAAAAAAGTCACACGTGGACTTTGCAGTATTAAACGCCGTTTCG
Source organism: Fagopyrum esculentum (assembly GCA_033239045.1). Classification (NCBI taxonomy): domain Eukaryota; kingdom Viridiplantae; phylum Streptophyta; class Magnoliopsida; order Caryophyllales; family Polygonaceae; genus Fagopyrum; species Fagopyrum esculentum. The sequence continues at coordinate 5,155,541 of BSUD01000001.1, forward strand.
AAACTTTAAGAACGTATTGTTCAATGTAAGTGTTCCTTTTCCATAATTTACAATCCCTTAATTGGACTTTCTTATTTGGATCCAATGTTCGTAAGGGAAAAGTAAAATTCATAAATGGTAAAACTTAATTATTCATACTATACATTAAAACTTTTTTTTAAAAAATTAATACCACTTTAACTTTTTAGTTTAAATTAACTCATATAGAAATTGATCAATTTTGTCGTAATATAATATAATATAATCATAATGTAATATGAAGATAAGACGACAAAAATATCACCTAAATGTAATACTCTTTTAAGAGCCGTTTTTACGTAAAGTTAAAAGATAAATTGAACGATAATTTGTAATACAATTTGCTTCGTAGTACGTGCCACATTAGATATTTTGAATATTATTTTACCTAAGTTTTTTATAAGTGAAATAGTGAAGTGTTGTAATTTGTTGGTGTAATAATATTTTGTAATCGAGTGTGTTAGATGATATTCTAAAAAAATACATTTCTTTAGCTTCACGGAAAAAATAATAGGCTAAATATTATGTATTTTGGAAAGATTTTATTAAAATAATGGATGGACAATGTGTGCATATGACTGATATAGAATAATGCATTAACTATATAGGTTTTGAGATGAGTACGAAAACGGGACTTATCGGGAATGAAAATTATGGGGAATTATAGAATTTTCTTCAACTTCATTTACATAGATTACGAGAACTACAATGAACAGAGTAGAAAATAAGAGATTTATATAATTTCACCTAAATTAGCATAACAAAACCTTGATAGATCGAATAACAATTTATATCACCCAAGTCAAGTCATACTCAAGTGTTATATAGAGAGAGTTAGAGACAACATCTTATGACAACTAGAGTTGTGCATCCTATCCAGACTGGAGGGATATTTTGGGTTCGGTTCGGTATAGAAATTTTGAGAACTTGGACCGTGACTGTGAATCGGGTTCGGAGGGTTTTTTAGATCAAAATAAATATAATATAATTATATAATTTTGTGAAAATTCTAAGTTAGTAAAAAGTAAGAATTTTAAAATTAATTTCGTAAAAAGAAGTATAATACTTTGGTCTGATTTGTTCAATTCCGGCGGTCTTTTTGGTTTTGGACCGGGACCGGAAATAGTGGATCGGATCCGGTCCGTGAGCGCAAACACCATCGTGTCATTCGTTCCATGAAAAATCATGATCATTTTCTTCGTTAATGACGAAAGCGTGAGTGCGAACATGAGCGGGAGCACGAACGTTAGCGGGGCTCGAGCGTTAATGTGAATATCATTGTAGATTCTCCCTTCAATCTAACCCTATATATATAATAAGTAAAATAAACTTTTAAAATAGTAAATGTAACAGTCAAAAATCGAAGATGACCTAATCGAGTAATTTAGGAAATTAAATCCGTTTTAACACGAGATACCTCTCGAAGTAACCAGCTCCTAGATGATATTACAGCCCGGTATTATTTGGAGCATTTGGGAGCTTCAATTAATAAAAATGCAGTTGAGAAAAATGATCAGGACATCGGACATGTCCTAGATATGAAAAAACATGGAAAGGCAAAACGGCCAAAAGAGTCGCTATTTCGTTTCTTAGCGGCTAAGAAAGACGGCTTAGGAATACGCGTTTTTCGAAACAATTGCGGAATAATTATCCATACAATATTCCAGATTTATTATTCCAATTTCGAGAAGTTTGGAGAAGGGGGCTTAAACCGTTTTCGGATCGGTAAAAAGATAATTATCGACTCCGCTAAAGGATAATTATCGTCTTCGCTATAAATAGCTGAAATATCGTTTATTAATTCATTCTCTTTCACGTTTCCTCGTAAAAGCTCTGATTTCTCTCAACCTTCAAACTCAGATCTACTCTTCGTTTCTAATCCGATTTCAAATCCGTTTGAGTTTTTGGATTCCTCTCTTCATTCTCTTCATTTTGGTACCGAGTTTCTGCATTTCCGAGCAAGGGAAGGTCTGGTCGAGCATATATGATACTAGGGAGGTTCCGCCGCTCAGATTCCGGTGAATTTGATGGTGTCCGAGTGTAGCCTGCGTCGTTGTGATTCCGAATCTTCTTTCGGATCGTCAATCGGGTTAGTAACGAATAAGTTATGAATTTATTCGTTTTTCGTATTGCGATTTTGCCTAAATTGACCTTAGGCTTGCCAAAATGGATAATTGGAAATTCCATTATGCTCGTTACTTTATTCTGGTGATTATGGGCTGTTTGTTTGTTGAGATTTACTGACAGGTGGGTTCAGAAATTGCCTGCGGGCAAAACGTTGTTCTGGCGAAATTTAATTAATTAATTAAAGGTTAATTAATTAAATTGGGATTTTAGAAAATGCTATAAGCTAATTAAATTCAAAGGAATGAATTTAACTGGTGTTTGAAGCGAGAAGTTTAATACGAAGAATATGATATTCTCAACAGGTGTTGTTGAAGGTTTCGGTCTAACTATAACGTAGTTGCTTTGTGAGCGTATCCAAGCACGATAAAAGAGGATAGTCCGAGTGGGAAACGGACTCAGTAGTTGGTTTGCGAGGTTTTATTGTTCTTACCTGCGAGGTAAGTGTATATGAATTACACTTGCTTAATATATGTTATGTATTTAATATGCTATGATTTTATGCATGCTTGAATGTATATATATGTTTGTTATGATTGTATGCATGCTTATATGTATATGAGTGAGACGATGATGATGACTTGATATTCCTTATGAAAGCATGCATGAGGTACATGAGATGATAGTGGAAAGAATATGTTGAAAGAATATGATGAAAGCATGAAATTGAGTTATGATATGACAGTGATAATATAGGATGGTAATTGATTAATTAGCCCAACTGGGTCCCGCACGGGTTTCCGGGGGACGAGGTCGCTACCTGATCTACAGGGGGCCTCAGAGGTCGCTACCTGATCTACAGGGGGCCTCGAGATAAGAAAAACAGCCAGGGGTCGCTACCTGATCTACAAGGGGCCTCAAGATAAGAAAAATAGTCCAAGATCGCGACCTGATCTACAGGGGGTCTTAGGACAGATGGCTGAGGTCGCTACCTGATCTACAGGGGGCCTATGACGCTATCGGGTTGGCCAACCGAAAGAAAAAAGAAAGAAAGAAAGAAAGAAATACGAAAGCAATGAGAAAATATATCGTACGATCAGTTGGAGCTAGTTAGTTAATTATCACCTATGCATCGATGCGATCGAGTCTAGCATGTTATATGTTATGTTATGATTATTATTATGTGATGGTATGATATGAGATGCTTATATGAGATGATAAGTTTATACGTGATGTGTGATAACATGCTTGAATGTTTATGTGAAATGTGATATGAATGGTTGTGGAATTATATGTGAATGTGTATATGTATGTGTGCTTGGAAATGTGAGGAAGGGTATGGAGTGTCCTTTGGGGACGGGATATTAGATACTTATATATATTGGGAGAATGCGATTTGTATACCCTTACTGAGCGTGTGGCTCATTGTTGTTATATCCACATTTTTTCAGCTACTCAGACTCGGCCTGATCAAGGTAAGGACGTTGGACCCAACACCTGGATTTGAGATCATATCAGGTGGGCTGTTATGGGATGCTACCGCCTAGGATGTTTTGTGTGGTTTTAAACAACTGTGTTTTGGTTAAACGGAGTTTATGACGTATGTTAGTATGTATATATATATTGTGAATATTGTTGTAAGATAAAGTTTTAAAATTTTACGTTTTCCGCTTTTCCGCTTATTGCTTTAAACAGGGTTAATTAACTGGTAATAAACTAGAAATGAAATAGGTGGTGTCACAATTTGGTTGGTATCAGAGCAGGGATATGATTCCTTGGCTTGGGGTTGTGGGAAGTTTTGTGAAAAGCTTTTGAAAGTTTCGTTTTCTTTTAGACGGCGGAGCACAGCTAAAGGGTCGACTGAGTGTGTACATGCTCAAGGTAGAAATGATCAAGAGCACCCTAAGGGGCCAATTTAGTCAATATCACTACCACCATCGGATATGGCTGGTATATCTGATTTAGTGATATATTTGAGAGAAGTTATACCACCATAGACACAATAGTGTCTCAAGCGGGTATTATTCTAGTAAAGATGGACAAGAATTTTGAGAAGATTCGCCGCCAAGGGGCAAAGCTGTTTGAGGGGACCACTAATCCATTAGTAGTAGAGGAGTGGTTAAGGAACACTAAGTCCATTCTAGATGGATTTATCTGCGCTACTGAGAAATGGTTACAATATGATATATGCTTGCTTAAGGGAGCAGTTGGAGACTGGTGGGACACGGTCCCTAATGGCATAGTATACCACCTGTGCTGACATGAGATGATTTCTTGAGAGAGAGATTGATGTGATATTGGGTATGGATTGGTTATCCACCCACAGAGCCTTGATAGATTGTTATGCGAAGGAAGTAATCAGGGAGATAGATGGGTTGAGGGAAGTGATTTTCGCCGGGAGAGGAATGTTATTCCTACTTGCCTCATATCTGCAGTAACAACTTTTAGATTACTCCGGGAATGGTGTCAGGCTTATCTGGCTAGTGTGTCAGATTCTGCCATTGTTAGCCCCGGAGTATCTAAGGTGGATGTTGTCAGAGAATTTCCTGAAGTTTTCCTTAATGATTTACCAGGTTTACCTCCGAGTAGAGAGGTAGACTTCGAGATTGAAGCATTACTAGGTGCAACACCTATATCAATTGCTCCTTACCAGATGGCTCCGCTAGAGCTGAAGGAGTTAAGGAAACAGCTGAAGGAGTTACTCGAGAAAGGTTTTATACGTCCGAGTATTTCTCCTTGGGGCGCACCAGTGCTTTTTGTGAAGAAGGACGGTAGTTTACGATTGTGCATAGACTACCGTCAGCTGAACAAAATCACAATCAAGAACAAGTATCCCTTACCGAGGATAGAGGACTTTCTTGATCAATTAAGGGGTGCTACAGTATTTTCAAAGATTGACCTTCGATCGGGATACTGGCAGTTGAGGATAGCAGAGAATTCAATACCGAAGACAGCTTTTCGTACTCGGTATGGACACTATGAGTTTACAGTTATGCCTTTTGGGTTGACGAATGCACCTGCAGCATTCATGGCGTTGATAAACTCGATCTTCCAACCTTATCTAGATCAGTTTTTCGTGGTCTTCATTGATGATATCTTGATATATTTCCGAGATGCAGATACTCATAGGGAACATCTGAGACGTATCTTAGGGATTTTGAGGGAGAGACAATTGTATGCGAAGTTCAGCAAGTGCGAGTTTTGGACGGATCAGATTGCCTTTCTAGGGCATGTGATATCACGAGATGGTATACAACCTGATCCATCCAAGATCAAGGCTATTACAGAATGGGAAATTCCGAAGAGCATTACGGAGATTCGCAGCTTCTTAGGATTGGCGGGTTATTACAGGAGGTTTGTAAAGAACTTCTCGATTATCGCGCGCCCATTGACTAACTTGCTAAAGAAGAATCAGCAGTTTATATGGGATAACAGTTGTCAAGAGAGCTTTGAAGAACTTAAGAAAAGATTGACTACGTTCCCTATTCTGGCTGTACCCTCAGATAAGGGTAACTTTGTGGTTTACACCGACGCATCTAGGAGTGGCTTAGGAGGAGTTCTAATGCAGGAAGGGAAGGTAATAGCATATACATCTAGACA
>BSUD01000001.1:5172763-5233496 GCA_033239045.1 Fagopyrum esculentum
CACGGATATGCGTGCCAAACATTGAGGAGTTAAAGAAGAAGCTACTTGAAGAGGCACATTCCTCGAGGTATTCCATGCATCTTGGGAGTACGAAGATGTTTAATGACCTGAGGAAGATCTATTGGTGGCCCAGGATGAGACGAGAGGTAACTGATTTTGTAGCTCGATGTCTAGTGTGCCAGCAAGTGAAAGTTGAACACCAAGCACCAGCAGGAAAATTACAATCTTTATCAGTTCCTGAGTGGAAGTGGGAGCGGATTACAATGGATTTTGTGGTTGGACTTCCTAGGACTTTCAGAAAGAATGACACGGTATGGGTGATTGTAGACAGATTGACGAAATCTGCCTACTTCTTACCGATGAGACAAGATAACTCCTTGGATGAGCTGGCAGAGTTGTATGTGAGAAAGATTGTTCGACTGCACGGAGTCCCTGTATCGATTGTATCCGATAGAGATCCGAGGTTTACCTCGCATTTCTGGGGAAGTCTGCAAACTGCCTTAGGTATAAGATTGCATTTCAGTATGGCATTTCATCCTCAGACAGACGGACAATCAGAGAGAACGATTCAGACCTTGGAGGAGATGTTGAGATCTTGTGTTTTGGAGCTTAAAGGTAACTGGGATTCTAACCTGCCATTGCTCGAATTTGCGTATAATAACAGTTTCCATTCAAGTATTGGTATGGCCCCTTACGAGGCCTTGTATGGAAGGAAGTGTCGCACACCTGTATGTTGGGATTTTGAGGGCATGCGACAGATAGAGGGTCCTGAACTTGTACAACAGACAATGGAGAAATTACAAGTAGTAAAGCAGTGCTTGAAGGCAGCACAAGATCGTCAAAAGAGCTACTTTGATCGCCATAGACGAGAGATGACATATGAGATAGGCGATAGAGTGTTTTTGAAGGTATCTCCTTGGAGGGGAGTTATGAGATTTGGTAGGCATGGAAAGTTAGCACCGAGATACATTGGTCCATATGAGATCTTAGAGAAGATCGGACCCCTTGCGTATAGATTGGCGTTACCACCAGAGTTATCAAGATTGCATGACGTCTTCCACGTATCGGTGCTACGGAGGTATAGGTCAGATCCTAGTCATATCATTCCCGAACCTGAGATAGAAGTATCTGAGAACTTGTCCTACCCAGAAGAACCAGTTGAGGTTTTAGGCAGGCAGGTTCGAAGATTGAGAAACAAGGAGATTCTGATGGTGAAGGTCAGATGGGGACATCATTCAGCTCGAGAGGCTACATGGGAGACCGAGCGAGATATGAGAGCGAAATACCCCTATCTTTTTGAGTAAAAACCTCGAGAAAGTGTGATCTGGTTGTGCATCCTTTTGATACATCTACGAGTTTGGTTTTACGTCCTTTCTTAAATTTCGGGACGAAATTTCTTAAAGTGGGAGATATTTGTAACAGTCAAAAATCGAAGATGACCTAATCGAGTAATTTAGGAAATTAAATCCGTTTTAACACGAGATACCTCTCGAAGTAACCAGCTCCTAGATGATATTACAGCCCGGTATTATTTGGAGCATTTGGGAGCTTCAATTAATAAAAATGCAGTTGAGAAAAATGATCAGGACATCGGACATGTCATAGATATGAAAAAACATGGAAAGGCAAAACGGCCAAAAGAGTCGCTATTTCGTTTCTTAGCGGCTAAGAAAGACGGCTTAGGAATACGCGTTTTTCGAAACAATTGCGGAATAATTATTCATACAATATTCCAGATTTATTATTCCAATTTCGAGAAGTTTGGAGAAGGGGGCTTAAACCGTTTTCGGATCGGTAAAAGGATAATTATCGACTCCGCTAAAGGATAATTATCGTCTTCGCTATAAATAGCTGAAATATCGTTTATTAATTCATTATCTTTCACGTTTCCTCATAAAAGCTCTGATTTCTCTCAACCTTCAAACTCAGATCTACTCTTCGTTTCTAATCCGATTTCAAATCCGTTTGAGTTTTTGGATTCCTCTCTTCATTCTCTTCATTTTGGTACCGAGTTTCTGCATTTCCGAGTAAGGGAAGGTCTGGTCGAGCATATATGATACTAGGGAGGTTCCGCCGCTCAGATTCCGGTGAATTTGATGGTGTCCGAGTGTAGCCTGCGTCGTTGTGATTCCGAATCTTCTTTCGGATCGTCAATCGGGTTAGTAACGAATAAGTTATGAATTTATTCGTTTTTCGTATTGCGATTTTGCCTAAATTGACCTTAGGCTTGCCAAAATGGATAATTGGAAATTCCATTATGCTCGTTACTTTATTCTGGTGATTATGGGCTGTTTGTTTGTTGAGATTTACTGACAGGTGGGTTCAGAAATTGCCTGCGGGCAAAACGTTGTTCTGGCGAAATTTAATTAACTAATTAAAGGTTAATTAATTAAATTGGGATTCTAGAAAATGCTATAAGCTAATTAAATTCAAAGGAATGAATTTAACTGGTGTTTGAAGCGAGAAGTTTAATACGAAGAATATGATATTCTCAACAGGTGTTGTTGAAGGTTTCGGTCTAACTATAACGTAGTTGCTTTGTGAGCGTATCCAAGCACGATAAAAGAGGATAGTCCGAGTGGGAAACGGACTCAGTAGTTGGTTTGCGAGGTTTTATTGTTCTTACCGGCGAGGTAAGTGTATATGAATTACACTTGCTTAATATATGTTATGTATTTAATATGCTATGATTTTATGCATGCTTGAATGTATATATATGTTTGTTATGATTGTATGCATGCTTATATGTATATGAGTGAGACGATGATGATGACTTGATATTCCTTATGAAAGCATGCATGAGGTACATGAGATGATAGTGGAAAGAATATGTTGAAAGAATATGATGAAAGCATGAAATTGAGTTATGATATGACAGTGATAATATAGGATGGTAATTGATTAATTAGCCCAACTGGGTCCCGCACGGGTTTCCGGGGGACGAGGTCGCTACCTGATCTACAGGGGGCCTCAGAGGTCGCTACCTGATCTACAGGGGGCCTCGAGATAAGAAAAACAGCCAGGGGTCGCTACCTGATCTACAGGGGGCCTCAAGATAAGAAAAATAGTCCAAGATCGCGACCTGATCTACAGGGGGTCTTAGGACAGATGGCTGAGGTCGCTACCTGATCTACAGGGGGCCTATGACGCTATCGGGTTGGCCAACCGAAAGAAAAAAGAAAGAAAGAAAGAAATACGAAAGCAATGAGAAAATATATCGTACGATCAGTTGGAGCTAGTTAGTTAATTATCACCTATGCATCGATGCGATCGAGTCTAGCATGTTATATGTTATGTTATGATTATTATTATGTGATGGTATGATATGAGATGCTTATATGAGATGATAAGTTTATACGTGATGTGTGATAACATGCTTGAATGTTTATGTGAAATGTGATATGAATGGTTGTGGAATTATATGTGATGTGTGATAACATGCTTGAATGTTTATGTGAAATGTGATATGAATGGTTGTGGAATGATATGTGAATGTGTATATGTATGTGTGCTTGGAAATGTGAGGAAGGGTATGGAGTGTCCTTTGGGGACGGGATATTAGATACTTATATATATTGGGAGAGTGCGATTTGTATACCCTTACTGAGCGTGTGGCTCATTGTTGTTATATCCACATTTTTTCAGCTACTCAGACTCGGCCTGATCAAGGTAAGGACGTTGGACCCAACACCTGGATTTGAGATCATATCAGGTGGGCTGTTATGGGATGCTACCGCCTAGGATGTTTTGTGTGGTTTTAAACAACTGTGTTTTGGTTAAACGGAGTTTATGACGTATGTTAGTATGTATATATATATTGTGAATATTGTTGTAAGATAAAGTTTTAAAATTTTACGTTTTCCGCTTTTCCGCTTATTGCTTTAAACAGGGTTAATTAACTGGTAATAAACTAGAAATGAAATAGGTGGTGTCACAGTAAAAGCAACACGTTACTAAAATTATTATATTGAGTGTCCCACATCGAATATCAAAGAGAGATTGAAATAAATAAATATCAATATAAATATAGTACAAAAATAAATTTTCAAGTTGCCCTTGTCTTTAAAATGAATTGACATTTAATTCAATTATTAAAGAGATTAAGCTACATTGCGGATTTGCGGATTGAATTCAACGGTAAATACATAAAACCTAAAAAATTTATCCGAACGACCTCAACGATAAATAAGACTGTAACTGACAAATGAAAGTGGTTGTCAGGAGTCAGCCCTACTTATGTTGTCGGAGCTCTAGGACTCTAGGAGGTGCCACGTACACCCAATAGAAAGCAGCGTTGGGCCGTCAACGACAAGGTCGTTTGACACATGGTGGTTCGCTTCAACAAATCTTTTTCCGACAATTACAACACGATTTCGTATTTTATAATTGGGATTACCATTTCCAACCCGATTTGAATCACCCTTCCAGTTGCACCGCAAATGTATCTTCCGTACGCACTACATACGTGCCCCACAAACTTAATGAGATTGCACATTATATGTTATAACTCATCAAAACTCAGATGTTGAAACAATCGTCATAATTCTAACCATTGAGTTCGGTTTCGGACGCCCACAAATGCACCTCCCGCACACACTATATGTGCTCCCAAGCTCTATGGAAATGACCCATATACCAGAGCTCGTGAAAACTGAAACGTTGGAGCAACAAACATAATTTTGTGAGAAACATTTTTTAGGTTTTAGGTCCGGACGCCTTCGCAAGTCGCAATACAAGTAGAAGGTGGACCGGTGGTGCGCTGGCCGGTGAGATTCTTCTTTCTAGAACATAAATATCTTATAAATTTCATACATTAAAGAAGCAAAAGAGAATTACGTGCTTGTCATGAACTTTAGACATCAACCATTCAAGAAACCCCACACATAAATATCAACCAGGCTAACATGTTGCCTTAAAGTGTTTGTTAAACTATAAAAAGGCTTATCCATTTAAACTCTGAATTAAAGCAGTATAATTATAATGGCCTTGATTGACATCTAGGAAATTTGATCACCAATATTATCAGATCTAAAGATGCTTTACCTGAATCAACTTACACGTGCAAATCTGAGTGACATTTGTTGGAACTAATTTAATGAAAATAAGAAATAAAACATGTTTTAACACATGTGTGCGCCGGACACTTTTCCAGGCACATTTTCGGTGGGCTCCGGCCATTATCAACACCGGAAAGTGGGAGCGTTGACTTCGTCTCCGCGAGCTCTTGCTCGTGGTATATTCATACATTAAATTTGAGTTCCGTTTGAATGAGAAATGGATGCCCAAAGTTGGTTGCATGTTAGGCAATAACTTGGGAAAATAGTCAAAAATTGGGTGAATCCCACATCGATTATATGGAGTTAAAAGGGAGTAGGATATAAGGGGAAAATATGCACTAAGGCATGTGCTTGTGCTTGTGCTCGGGCTTGTGCCGCGTCGCGCCGTGTGCGAGTCCGTGTCGTGCCGTGTTGCGGGGCGGGTGGACCTAATTATAATCTGGGCTGACCACCTATATTATTTTTGGGCCGACCCAACTCGAAGTCCAACAGTCTAGATGAGGAAGACCTTGGGCCAGGCCCATCTGTGCAAATGGATCAGCGGACCGGGCTGGATATCCGAATATCCAGTCCAACGGATCAGCCAACAAATCCTACAAACGTGGACGGTTATGGTCTTCATTTGACCCCTAAAATCGTGGCTTTGAAAGTCATGGATTGCGGACACATGTCAGCATCCTATTAGCTCCGGTTTTGGGCTGGGCCTCGAGGCCCATAGCCCAATTCAGCTCCTCCAGCTCCTATAAATAGAGAGCTCTTCATTCATTCCAAAACGCACCAACAATCATTCTCTCTTCTCTCTCAAGCTTGCGAGCTTTTCTTATCTCAAGAGTGCAACGCACTACTGGTTCGTAGGCTTCCGGTTCTATTACGAAGAACGGATTCGAACAGCAGTTGTATCCTGGGATTCTTAAACACCGGTAACCGTCGTAATACGGGGTGTTTTTAGAATTAAGGAAAGAGATTCCGATCTCGACTCTGCTCAACATACGCACTGCGGTGGTATGAAATTCTGAACCTTATCCTTATACTGCATACAGTTTAACTATCGTATTACAGGTTCCTACAGTCTTAATTCTAAAAACTTGTTAAGCTGTTATGCACTAACCGTTTATTAAGTGTTGCAGATAAGGCGCCAGAATACTCAAACCGGGTTTTCTACCGGAATTAATTTTTAAATTTGAATTTTAAATTCAGTTTTCAAAATTAATTTTAAAACAAAAACGATTTTTGTTTTTAAAACTTGAATTCGATTTAAATATTAAATCGAAAACAAGTCCGTTCTTGTACGGACTTATACCTAATTTCTTTAAACTTCGGTTTTTGAGTTTCGATTTCCGATCAAAAAATTGAAATACTGACCGTGGTTGTTTCCGTGTAACTGAAAATGGTTCATAACACAAAAGAAACTACCGACGGTGCGAACACTTCTGATTATGGAAGTATCCTGAGGCTCCTTAGTGATGCTAAAAATAGGGGTGAGCAGACACCCCATATTCAATTGGGGAGTGGTCTACCACCGGCTAAGTTGTTAAACCTAACAACCAGGACTAATCCACTTCCAAGTGGTGTACAGTCTGGTCAACAACCTGTCCCTCAGACAGTATCAATGTCTGGCTCTCCGTACGTAGGATTGCTGCCAGACAAGTTCGATGGAACTAATTTCAAAACTTGGCAACAGAAGATGTTATTCTTCTTAAACATGCACAAACTCGACAGATATGTGACCGAGGGTAAACCCGCAAATGTGGAGGAACTCCAAGCTTATCTGAACATCGACTATGTGTGCAAAGGGTGGATTCTAAGCCGTCTGTCTTACTCGTTGTACCAAGTGTACATATTGGTTGAAACTTCTAGGGAACTTTGGGTTACCCTTGAAAAGAAGTTCACCGGCAAGTGTCACGCCTATGGAAAAATGGGTCAAAAGTCCGATAAATGTCGGAACACGGGCGACCCATGCAAAGACACGGGTAAAGCTCAAACCCAAGTAGCTGAAGGCGATCTGACAGTGGTTGATATAGCTGTTGTGACGTCTGAAGTGAACATGGTCGGGAGCAACCCGTTGGAGTGGTGGTATGACTCTGGTGCTACCCGCCACATCTGTTCTGACAAGGGGATGTTTTCCACCTATCAGAAGAATAAGCAGGACGAGATCCTGTTTATGGGGAATTCGTCCACATCAAAGGTCGAAGGTCATGGCAAGATAGTGCTAAAAATGACGTCTGAGAAAGAGCTGACTCTCAACAATGTCATGCACGTGCCAGATATCCAAAAGAACTTAATTTCCAGATCTTTGCTGAGCAAGAACGGATTCGAAGTCGAAATAGGATCCGATCAGCTAACTCTCACTAAACGTGGGATTTATGTAAGCAAGGGGTATCAAAAGGATGGACTGTTCAAAATGTGTGTATTGACAGTCATCCCAGACATTGTAACAAATGACGTTTCAATGAATAAAACTCCAATTGCTTATGTTGTTGAGTCTTTCAACATTTGGCATGAACGATTAGGACATGGAAATTATAAGTCTATCCAAAGACTGATGAATTTAAACCTAATTCCAAAATGCAAATTAAACAAAGACAAATGTGAAGTCTGCGTACAGGCAAAACTCACAAAAACGCCATCTCCACAAGTGGAGAGAACCACAAAACCTCTAGGCTTAATTCACACTGATTTGTGTGATTTGAAGTTTATACAAATTAGAGGAGGTAAAAAGTACTTCGTCACATTTATTGACGACTGTACAAGATATTGTTATATCTACTTGCTAAAAAGCAAGGATGAGGCATTGAAAAATTTTAAGGAATACAAGTTGGAAGTTGAAAACCAACTTAGTAAGACAATCAAAGTCGTACGAAGTGATAGAGGAGGCGAGTACGATGAACCTTTCAACGCGTTCTGTAGAGAACACGGGATAGTTCATCAAACAAATGCTCCCTATTCACCTGAATCTAACGGAGTTGCGGAACGAAAGAACCGAACTCTGAAAGAGATGATGAACGCCTTGTTGCAGGATTTTGGGTTACCCCAGAACATGTGGGGGAAGCATTGCTTACTACCAATTACATCCTCAACAAAATACCTCATAAGGTAACTGGCAAAACGCCATATGAACTTTGGAAAGGTAAAGTATCATCGTACAAATACCTCAAAGTGTGGGGGTGTCTAGCAAAAGTGGCTATACCACCTCCTAAAAAGGTGACCATCGGACCTAAAACCGTTGATTGTATTTTCATAGGATATGCACACAACAATAGTGCTTATCGATTTTTGGTACATACATCAGATATACCAGATATACATGTTAATACAATAATGGAATCCAGGATTGCTTCTTTCTTTGAGAACGTGTTTCCGTGTAAGGATAAAGAAAATCCAAAACGAACTCGTGAACAAAGGGAAGAAGACACTTCTGGAAATGAAATAGTTGAGGAAGAACCTCGAAGAAGCAAAAGAACTCGAACGGAAAAATCGTTTGGGGATGACTTCATAACGGCATTTCTCATGGAGAAAGAACCAAGAAGTTACACAGAAGCCATGTCTAAACCTGACGCACCTTCATGGAAGGAAGCAGTCAAAAGTGAGATTGACTCCATTATGCAAAACCATACATGGGAGTTAGTTGACTTACCAAAAGGGTGTAAAGCACTTGGGTGCAACTGGATTTTCAAAACCAAGTTGAAAACCGATGGCTCAATCGAAAAGTACAAGGCTAGGCTTGTAGTGTAAGGATTCCGACAAAAAGAAGGGTTGGATTTCTTTGACACATATTCTCCAGTTACGAGAATAACTTCTATAAGAATGCTAAAAGCAATAGCGGCATTATAAAACCTAGAAATCCATCAAATGGATGTAAAAACTGCCTTTCTAAACGGAGATTTAGAAGAGGAGATCTACATAAAACAACCTGAAGGGTATGTTGTGTCTGGACAAGAACACAAGGTGTGTAGACTTGTAAAGTCCCTTTATGGACTCAAGCAAGCTCCTAAGCAGTGGCATGAAAAATTCGACAACGTAATGATGTCGAATGGTTTCAGCATTAATGAATGCGACAAATGCATATATATCAAGAATACTCATACGGGATATGTCTTGTTATGTCTATATGTCGATGATATGCTTATCATTGGAAGCAACAAAGACATGATCAACCGAACTAAGAATTTACTTAGGGGTCAGTTTGACATGAAAGATATGGGATTAGCGGATGTCATTCTAGGGATTAAAATCACTAGACACTCCGAAGGTATTACCCTGTCCCAAGCTCATTATGCTGAAAAGATTCTTGAGAGGTTCAAGAACTACTCGAGTGGAACAACAAAGAGTCCAGTGGATCCTCAACTCCACCTGACCAAAAATGTGGGGGACTCAGTGTCACAACTTGAGTATGCACGTGTAATTGGTAGTCTTATGTACTTAACCGATTGTACACGCCCTGACTTAGCGCACTCAGTTAATGTACTAAGTCGCTATACAAGTAACCCAGGACATAAACACTGGAAAGGGATAACTAGAGTATTGAACTATCTCCGTTATACTCAAAGTTATGGGCTGCACTATAGTAACCAACCGGCAGTTCTAGAAGGATACAGTGACGCAAACTGGATATCCGACTCTAGAAACTCAAAATCCACAAGTGGATATGTGTTTACACTTGGTGGTGCAACAGTGTCTTGAAAATCTTCCAAACAAACGTTATTGGCCAGATCCACAATGGAGTCTGAGTTCATTGCGTTAGACAAAGCAGCAGAAGAAGCTGAGTGGCTTCGGAACTTCTTGGAAGATATTCCGATGTGGGAAAAGCCAGTGCCGGCATTATGTGTACACTGTGATAGTCAATCGGCTATAGCTCGGGCACTGAGCGTTTTATACAATGGAAAGTCACGTCATATTAGACGACGACATAAGTCCATTAGAAAACTGATCTCAACAGGTATAGTCTCGATAGACTATCAAATCAGCTGACAACCTAGTGGATCCATTTACTAAGGGTTTGTCAAGAGATCAAGTTTTAAAATCATCAAAAGGAATGGGTTTAAAGCATATTACGAAAGAGGATGCTTGAAGGAAAACCCTACCTACGTGACTGGAGATCCCATGATATGTAGGTTCAAGGGGAAAACCTAACCAAGTTGAATCAAGTGGAGCACTGTCTCTACCCAGTTCCTAAGGATGATAAACAGTGCAAATTGTACGAGTTAAGGTTAAGCTTGGCTTTTAATGATTCCATCGCCTTGAAACAAAGGGGGAGTATGAAAGATACTCTTTATGGTAAATCACCTTGTGAGTGTGACATGGGGTCGTGTCTAGGAGAATAAAGTGAGGCTGAATTCTCCAAATTCACTCATGAATAAACCAGGGATGTTCAAGGCCAAAATGAAAACAACCAGAGAACCAAACGTTCTACGAGAAAATGAAACTGTGTGATAGTTGTTGTCTCGGTTTACATAAAAGCCCGGATGGTTCAAGACATCATAGTCACTACCTGGTCGAGTAAATCCGATAGCTATTCACTATGGACGGTTCAAGCATGAAACATGGCACCAGTCCAGATGTAGTGATTTTTCGACTGTACTCTTGAGAATTCTGTCTGTCTAAAAGCAGAGAAGCATATGTTTAGAATCATTCTATTCATGTGGGGGATTGTTGGAACTAATTTAATGAAAATAAGAAATAAAACATGTTTTAACACATGTGTGCGCCGGACACTTTTCCGGGCACATTTCCGGTGAGCTCCGGCCATTATCAATACCGGAAAGTGGGAGCGTTGGCTTCGTCTCCGCGAGCTCTTGCTCGTGGTATATTCATACATTAAATTTGAGTTCCGTTTGAATGAGAAATGGATGCCCAAAGTTGGTTGCATGTTAGGCAATAACTTGGGAAAATAGTCAAAAATTGGGTGAATCCCACATCGATTATATGGAGTTAAAAGGGAGTAGGATATAAGGGGAAAATATGCACTAAGGCATGTGCTTGTGCTTGTGCTTGTGCTCGGGCTTGTGCCGTGTCGCGCCGTGCCGCGTCGCGCCGTGTCCGAGTCCGTGCCGTGTTGCGGGGTGGGTGGACCTAATTATAATCTGGGCTGGCCACCTATATTATTTTTGGGCCGACCCAACTCGAAGTCCAACAGTCCAGATGAGGAAGGCCTTGGGCCAGGCCCATCTGTGCAAATGGATCAGCGGACCGGGCTGGATATCCGAATATCCAGTCCAACGGATCAGCCAACAAATCCTACAAACGTGGGCGGTTATGGTCTTCATTTGACCCCTAAAATCGTGGCTTTGAAAGTCATGGATTGCGGACACGTGTCAGCATCCTATTGGCTCCGGTTTTGGGCTGGGCCTCGAGGCCCATAGCCCAATTCAGCTCCTCCAGCTCCTATAAATAGAGAGCTCTTCATTCATTCCAAAACGCACCAACAATCATTCTCTCTTCTCTCTCAAGCTTGCGAGCTTTTCTTATCTCAAGCACTACTGGTTCGTAGGCTTCCGGTTGTATCCTCGGGTGTTTTTAGAATTAATTCCGATCTCGACTCTGCTCAACATACGCACTGCGGTGGTATGAAATTCTGAACCTTATCGTTATACTGCATACATGCATACAGTTTAACTATCGTATTACAGGTTCCTACAACATTGTGATGTTGTCACTATATATGGCCGGATTTTGCACACAAACGAATCTCCGGGCAAATCTTCTTTGGCAATAATGAGCTAGTTTTCTCAAATTAGCTGCTACAGATGCATTTGCTGCCGACTGCAGCTAGAAGACAAGTGCCCAAAAAGATCTGACCGGGAATGCGTTCGGTGCATACTTTCTTCCGATGAGCAAATTGGATTACAACGACTGCATATTTATACGTGACGAAACTTCAAAGTGCGTATATACACATTTTTTCTGGGTCTTTCTCCTGTCTGCATGAATGGCATATTCTTGAAGATAAATGCTCAGATCTTTGTAGAACAGAAGATCAAATCTATCTACTGATGTCCGTGTTGAGATTGCATAGAAGAGCAAAAGAGGATATTCGAGGTACAATGCTGATATATGTGTACGTTGATTATCTTAAGGCATAAGGGTATCTATCTATTGATGCTTGCATTGCATGTAATTTGAAGTCAGTAATTAATGTCTATCTATATATACATGCATTTGTTAGAGATGGGATGCAATCCGTCTACACATATACCTTGCTTACACGCTAGCTCTATATAGGAGGATTATCCACGTATGATGCATAATGCACTCCAGGGCCGTCCAATGAGTTTTCGAGGCCCTGTGTCAATTTTTTTTTTAATCAATTTTAAAAAAATTATTTTATCAAGAAAAAAATGGGAAAAAAAATAAATTACTTTTTAATTACAAAATGCATGAAAAAATGACAATAAAAAGTAAAATGAGACCGTTTACACCTAATATTGAGGAGTTAAAAAAATAAAAATAAGCAAAAGAAGATATAAAAAAAATTACACACCTTAAAATGATAAACATAAGCAATATGGCAAGCACTCTTTTGTTTAATAGATTAAATAAACATAATTATAATGGGGCCCCAAAAAATAAGCAAAAGATGAGATAAAAAATAATAAGCAAAAAAGAGATAAAAAAAATAAAAATAAGCAAAAGAGGAGATAAAAAAATTATATAAACATAATTATCATGGGCCCCAAAAAAAATAAGCAAAAGAGGAGATAAAAAAAAATTATATAAACAATAAAATAAAAAAATAGTAGAAATAGGATTTGAACCCTAGACCATTTACACCTAATGTTGAGGTTTAACCAATGTGGCAAGCACTCTTTTGTTTGATATATTAACTAAACACTATTATTATGGGGCCCCAAAAAAACTGGAGGCCCTGTGCTGTTGGGCCGAATGGCACCCCTTGTTGGACGGGCCTGATGCACTCGTACACACGTTTGAAACCCTCTTATTTGGCCCATCAAAATTCTTCGAGGTTATCGAGCTAGTTTGCATTGTCTCCAATCGCGGCCGGGACATAGGCACAAACTCAAGCGTTAAATTCGACCGTTGCATATATTTGAAAGTTGCGTAAGCACATGGTCAGATTCTTAACCGGTAAATTTCCAATCCTATTCAGATTCTTATAACTTTTCCGATCCTATTTCATAATGCTTTTTACAACTTAATGTTGTTTTACAGGTTCCTACAACAACTTCAGTAGATTTCTTACATTGTCGACCATGGCAAATTTAGAACCTAGCCTGAGCTTATAGTTATAGGCAAGATTATATATATATATATATACTTACCATCCTTGAAGATCTTTAAGCTGAACTAAGGAGAAGCCTTTGCATGGCGGAATTGTCTGACAAATCTCCTTTGGCAGTAAGCATACTTAAGAGATGCATATAAAGCAAAGCTGCCTACTGCCAATAGAGATCTTGCCCAGTAATTTCACAATGCAGTTGAAAGAACACATATATATGCAAAAGTCTTGCATGGATGAATCGCCGGACAAATCTCATTTGGCAGTAAGCTTACTTAAGAACTGTAAGTTCTTCACACGAAAATGCTACAATGCATTTGCGTCGATCGCTACTTTGACGAATAAGATTGAAGAATGTTGTACTAATTTATACATGACAGAAATGAAGCAACTAGTACTTTATTGTATGCCAAGTAATAGCATATTCTAAGTAGATACATATATGTTTGCAAGGCAATGTAGAGATGGTGGTCCTAAAGAGTTCCCTGAAACGCTGTGTTTAAGTGAATTTTACTGATGTCAGTAGGAAGTGTAATTAGGTCTAAAAATAGATTATCCGTCTAGTAGAAGATTCATCTCAAAGTAATTAGCCTACCATCAATGGAGATATTGCCTTATTATGTGAGACAATATTAATAACTCGAATCACCATAACCTTGAACAAGATTTGTATACTACCCTTTATTTTGTTTTCTTTATCAAAAGATAAATATTCAAGTTCCGACAAATCATGGGTATGTTCGGTAGAACCGAAAATTCGACATTGGAAGGCATGCAACCAGAGATCCAGGTTTGACCCAAGTCGATCACTTGGGTCAAACCTGAGTGAAACTCCGGCTCGAGCCCAAATATATCTTTTATATCCACGTTCCTTTATGAATATAATCTGTGTGATGAGTTAAGACATTTCTTTTGTCGCGTGACATTTTCATTTATTATGTTTCAAAAATATAAAATTTAGGCTTAGATCGATCACACTGTGTATACCATGTCGAAGCAACATAATCATCCATTAATGTTGTTATATATATATCAAGTATTTATTCACTTTAAATGAGGAAAATCATTTAGTGTAGTGGCTTTAGGTCATAAGTAATGAAAAATACCGCGTAAAATCATAAAATAAATAGAATACCTTGACAATAAATAAGAGATAACACATGAAATCATCCAAAAAGTATCTTTACAATCTAAATTTATATTAATTTCATACAAAAATAAAAACTAGAGGCTGAATCACACAAAATTTGAAATGAGCAAACATACAACATTACAAGTTACAACCGCGATCTATATTACTCTCTAGCTAGTGTGCTAGTTAATTCTAAATTTTCTAGACTCTCTAGCCGTAGATCTGACTAAAGACACAAACAACATTCGCACACAAGCAATTTGTTGACGCAGTTCGGTGGTATGAAATACCCCTACTCTGCGAGACCTCAAGAGGAGAGATCCGATCCCAGGTTTCACTAGGTTTCCAAGAACAAAGTTACAAACACAGAACATACGAGAGACTAGCACTTTTCTATGATCTAGCAAAGAAAGCAACAAAGAAGAACTCAGGAGATACAAAGAGTAAAGTGAAGAAAAGCCCCCTCAAAAGCACCTCGACGAAGATCTGAGATTGATCTTCGTCTCTATTGCAAACCAACGAAGCAATGGTGAAACGTTAACTAAGAGATAACAAATCTCTCTTTCTCTTCTCTTCTTCTACGGACCCTTCTTGCTTCAAGCAAGATTTGGAAGATCCGCCTTCTTCTTCCTCTCTCTGTTCTTTCTCTGTGGACGAAGCACTCAAGCTCTCGATCTAGGGTTTATGAACTGCAACCAAGCGTTTAAGTACCAAGCTGAGTCTAAGTTAAACGCCACGTTTTGCTACAAGCTTTAAGTAAACCATTGAACCGGTTTAATAACATTAAGTGGCCGGTCCACCAACACATCTTCAAGCAGGCCTCCAAAATCAGATCAAGGAGATGGGCTTCAAGTGGGCCTCCAAGCCCAGTCTCCTAATTTAGGTGGAGAAGTACACAACACACAAATACACACATTACATCTAAGTATCTCCTAAGTCACACAATAGCATACACATGTATATGAATCTAGTCACCATATTAATCACCAAGCTACCTCACTTAGGTTAACTAAGTGACAACTTTGGATCATGATAGGCATCAAGATCAAACACATAGCAAGCTATCATATGAATATCTTACAACTCTCTACTTAGACCATAATATAAGTGCTAGATTTATTCTCATGTCCTATGCTTGTTGAGGTGTAGGGAAAGTCCCACAACGACAATGCGACAGTCTGTGAACCTAACATATAAGTACTAGGGTTACTCCTCCTATTGCCAATTGGTTTTAGGATGGAACCCCGAGTGCTTGTATGTGTGGTTCGCTAGACGTGCGCCCTCCGCGTCATTTGGTCTCGGGACGGATATAAAAAAAAGTAACATGGTATCAGAGCAGGTCCGATCCGGGTCCGGTTTCCTGACTTCGGGATTAGCTAAAAGAGAATGAGATGTGAAACCCGTCGAAAAACAAAATCGAAAACAAAAATTGTGGGCGAGCTAAAAAGAGATTGAGATGCTCGACCCGAGAAAGAAAAATGTGTCAAGTGTTAACTAGTTCAGGTAGTTAACACTTGAGAGGGAGTGTTGAGGTGTAGGGAAAGTCCCACATCGACAATGTGTGAACCTAACATATAAGTATTAGGAAACATAACAGCTAGTCTTCAACCAACCACTCAATCTTCATCCAAAATCGAATAGCGCCATTGCTGGAGTCTTTAGGCGAATCTAGTCAGTAATCGAGTATCACTTACAACTTCAGTAGATTTCTCCCAATATCATGTCTCTTAATCGTATTTTCCGGGTAACAAACAAGTCATGCAGGGCTGAATTGCCGGGCAATTCTCTTCTGGCAGTAAGGCTACTTGAGAGAGACATGAGAGTTCATGACATGCCAACAAGAAGCCTACTGCCAATAGAGATCTTGCCCAGTAATTTCACAATGCAGTTAAGTAGATGTCTTGCATGGATGAATTGCCGGGCAAATCTCCTTTGGCAGAAAACAAGTGGTTTCCTGCCAATGGAGATCT
This sequence comes from Fagopyrum esculentum, assembly GCA_033239045.1. Classification (NCBI taxonomy): domain Eukaryota; kingdom Viridiplantae; phylum Streptophyta; class Magnoliopsida; order Caryophyllales; family Polygonaceae; genus Fagopyrum; species Fagopyrum esculentum. Next base: position 5,189,156 of record BSUD01000001.1, read on the forward strand.
TGCCCGGTAATGCTACAATGCACTTGACGAATAAATTTGAAGGAGGTTGTACTATTTATACATGATAGAAATGAAGCAACTAGTACTTTACTGTATGCAAAGTTATAGCATATTCCAAGTAGATACATTTTTTTACATTGGACTTGTACAGAAGAGAAATCCAAGGCCCAATTTGAACCATTTGCAGAAATCCAAAGAAAAAATGAAAATGAAAAAAAGATTAGTACTTTTTCTTCTTTGCAAGACAGTCTTGTGGTGTTCATCTGTATACTCTTTGATCACAAGGTTGCCATGAGCAAAGGCCATGCATCCTTAATTGCTTAAAAGATTATGATCAATCAGCCCAGACAGTTAAACGTCAAATATTTATAAGATTAGTGAAAGACAAACTACAAACAGTGATTAGATTATATATGTTCAACTTCACATCACTTGGGGTCCTAAATTTTACTATTTTTGTTTCCCAATTATGCTTACTGCATGGATCATAGATTACGCTCTCTTTTCTTGGTTCGTAAGAAAATTTCGTAGAACATAAAAAACGTTCTGAATAGATGTCAATATGAAGTTCATAAAAAAGCAACCAACCTACTTTCAATGGAGATATTGGACAGTGATGCAAAAATGAACTGTATTCACCCCAATCATGAAGAAATTCTATGTTACATTAATTGCTCACAAGATTATGCTTACTGCATGGTATATAATGAAAGGTAAATCCTACACGTATGCTGTATTTGGGCAAGAAATGGCTTACAGCAAATCTTTCTAAGCACTAGCTATAGATTTTTTTTTTTGATTCTGTAAAACCCTAAAGTGATATGTTGGTAAACGCTATTCTGACTTTCAGAATTGAAATATGATGCAAATATTCAACTATAAAAGAATATAGAACGAACCATCTTTTCAATGTCAATGAAAAATGGCATCTTTAACACCACAGCTATAGAAAGGCAGAAGTAAGATGGTTAACACATGGTTCATCTTTTCTGGGACGAGACAACGCTGTAGGAGAATCAGTACCATGCATCTTTACATTATAAAAGGGTTTCATAGAACAGCATATGCTTCATCTGTATTCAGCATATCCAATACTTGCAAGTTTGAAAAATGTCACAAAGATATGAATTCTTATGTTTTGTACAACTCGACCATGCAAATTGACAGATTAGATTATATGTTTACAATGTAATGGCACAACGAGCTTGCCATGTCGTACCAACTAAGACGTTGAGATTCTTAGGGCTCGTTACTTTCCCATATCGTGATGTGAGTATATCAGATATTGGTATCGGTATCAATATCAAGATATGGGTATGAAATTAATATCTGATATCTGATACTTGTATTTGACAAGGTGGTGAAGTATATCACAAGAGGGAGACTTAGAGATTTGGGAGGGAGAGGTGAGAGATGTGGGAGAAGAAAACGCTTGTCAATTTTTAGAGATATCAAAATCGAATTTTTTTTTTGATATATGTTATATTTTACTTTGATACCCATATACTGAATTAAGAAACATGAAAAACATGAATATCGAATATGTGATATCCATACCAATATCCTATATCGGATATGGGGAAGGAACAAGCACTTGTAGCCGACGATTGTTCAAGAACTGGGACCAAAACTCCAATAATATTGTTCAAGAACCTCCTTCTGTTTCAGCATATGCTGCAGCCTTTTGGTATATCCAATTCTTAGGGGAGAGTTTTGTAGTATAAATAAGACTGTTGGTCAATGCTAATCGAACAAGGTCGTAGAAGAGAAGAGAGATGAGCTTGTGAATAAGAGGGTTGTTCTCCTTTGGCATAAATAAGATACATATTTCTATGTTTATTGTTATGCCAAAGGAGACTTGCCCTGCTATTCACAACCACAATACACAAATTTGGCACTTTGTTGGGAACATTTCGAGCCTATTATATAAGGTTGGTGGGATACTCCTATTGTCAATTTGTTTAGCATGGAACCTCATCGGCTTTATGTGTTGGACTTAGACCTAATGTGTATGTGCGCTCGTATGCATACGACCCCCGTTCTACTAATCTGTATCGAAGTTTGACATGGTATAAGACATTTCGAGTCTAGTATATAAGGTCGGTGCTCTACTCATCCTGTTGCCAATCAGTCTTAGGATGAAAACACGCCGGGTTTATGTGTTGAGATTGGGCCTAATGTGCATGTGCGCTCGTATGCACACGGCCCCTCTACCGGTCCGTTTGTATCGGACTTTAACACACCTAGAATCGTCTAGGATGGAACTCCACTTATTATTAATATGAGCCATACGGAAACCCTAAATTTACATATTTACATAAACTATCACAAGCCTTCTAAAGATTGAATCGTCTAGTCTTCTCAACGGTTGTTGAGACCGAATGAGCTAAGCTTGGGTACCTCAACTTATTTGAAATCTAGTCAAGCCTATATTAAGTTTTTTTTTATCATTATTTTGTAGCAACAATGTATGTTACTGAAATAGATATATGCTTTGAAAACTTATACTAATGAAACCTCATGACAATTGAAGATGCAACCAGGACGTTGTCATTAAGAGAAAATAAAAAATGAAAAATATGATAATTAGTGATAATGATCAATTGGTCATCAACATTGTTATTTATGGTTCTTAAACAAAAATCTAGTCTCTTTAAAAATCTATTATATCAAACACCATGTAGCTTTCAAAAAATACAAAGTTATACAATAATCTACGCAATAATCGATGAACAGGGACATAGTTTTGTATTTCAAAATATTACTGAAAAAATGCAAAAAAAGATACATCATCGGACCGTAATAATATGATTATCGATTAAAATTTCAACTTTCATGATATTGTTGGTTGGGTACAAAATTAAGTGGATTAAGATTATAGGAATTAAAAGATAAAAATAGTTCTCTTAATCTCGTATAATAAATAAATCAATGAGATGAAGAGAATGAGATTATAAAGATTAAAAGAATTAGATTACAAAAATTATGTGATATTGTTGAACTTCAATTGTAAGACCATTGAAACTAAAACATCATCTTTACCTCTTTCTTTTTTCCACTCTTTCATCTATAAAAAAAATTTAACGCATGTTTTTTTTCCATAATTTTACTTGCAATCATACGCGTTTTACCAAACAATCATTTCAATTAACAATTTCACATCTTAATTCATCATCTAAATAATTTTTTAATCTTCAATTTCACCACAATCTTACGTTATCAAACGGACCCTAATCAATGAACAATGTTCTCAATGATGCAACTAAACACAACACATGGCAATAATGGAAAATAAATTGATATCTCCAACACGTCCCTGCAAGTGCAACTAGAGGATATAGACCGAGTTGCACTTGTCGACATGTTAGGATCGCGAGCCGAATTGAGGCTAACCGTTCTAATACCATGTAGGAATAGAAGATTGATATTCCTTTACTGTGAAAATATTGCTGTGCTTATTTAGGAAAAGGAATTACACATATATAGTAGATAATAAGGAAATAAATCCTACAAAAAAGCATAAATAATGCAGAAAGAAATATTCACAATACTCTTAGATGGAAATATAAACATAAATCTAGGGATATCCCAATATAAGAGACGCAATGAGGACTTTTTTTTTACTCTTTGTTTTGTTGGCGAATCACGAGGAATGTGTCTATTTTGATATATTGGATAGGAATAAGGGAAAATGAAGAGGAAACTATGTCCTTGAAAGAGGTTTGAGAAAACAAGAAATAAAGAGGGATGTGATATAAAAGGAAACACGAATCCCACTATAATGAGTTGAAATAAGATTACATATATGAAACTCATGAACATTGATATATAAATATTGCAACTAAAGATCTAAAATAGTCTTTGACACACAAACAAATATCGTGCTTTCCAACTCACGTAGATCTCAATCTAGCGGTTCGACAAAAATAGGAGAACTCATTAAACACTTATCCGTAAAGACCAAAAATAACCTTCATTTTTAGCACTTTAGCTTAAAAAAGGTATGTTGTTGTTTCACAAATCCGTTCATCTATTGTGATAACCTTGGTGCCGCCAACTTAAATATCAATCCGGTATACCACCGTCGGATGAAGCACATTGTCTTAGCTTACCATTTTATTCCCCAACATGTTCAATATGTCACCCTGTATGGAAGCTTTATATCCACTGATAATCAGCTCGCTGATATTCTTACATGACAACTTCTTCAGCCCAAATTTCTTGGATACAGATTAGCATCAATCTCAGCATATCTTCTCTATCCTCAATGTATATATACTCAACTCTTTTATCAATACAAATCATCATTTTATGTAACACTCTATATCACCGCTTCAATATGGTGCACCGTATACGAACTGACAACCACATCCCAAGACTCATCCCACAACAAAGCTAAATCAATAGGTTATAGGTAGATCATATCTCAACGTACATTCTCCGATCAAATTCAGGTGCACAATCCACATAAACATAAGTACATAAACTCATTATGGTTTGACCATATATGATATATATATATATATATATAGTGAATGAAAATCTAACAAATCTAAATTCCTTAGTCGTAGATCCGACTAAAGATACAATCATAAAGCACACAAGCGATTTGGTAACGCAGTTCGGTAGTATATAGAATACTCCTACTCTGCGGGACCTCAAGAGGGGAGATCCGGTCCCAGGTTTCACTAGGTATCCAAGAACACAGATTACAAACACTGGACAAGAGATACTAGCACCTTTCCTACGATCTAGCAAAGAAAGCAAACAAACAAAACTCAAGAGATACAAAGAAGCAATGGTGAAGAAAAGCCCCCTCAAAGGCACCTTGACGAAGATATAAGATCGATCTTCGTCTATTCTGCAAACCAACGAAGCAGAGTCGAGAGATAACATATCTCTCTTTTTCTTCTAAGGATCCTTCTCACTTCAGAGCGAGATTTGGATGATCCTTTCTTCTCCTTCTCTGTACTCTCTCTTCTCTCTTTTTCCTGGACGAAGAACACTCAAGCTCTCGATCTAGGGTTTCAGAAGCTGGAGCCAAGAGTTTAAGTACCAAGCTGAACCCTAGGTGAAACGCCTCGTTTTGACACAATCCTTAAGTGAGCTGATGAACCGGATTAATAACATCAAGCGGCCGGTTCAACAAACTCGCAAGCAGGTCCTTCATTTCTGGATCAAAGAGATGGGCTTCCCGAATTGGGCTCACAAAGCCCAGTTTCCAACTTCAGCCGGATAAGTGCACAAATACACAATTACACATTACAACTAAATATCTCCTAAGCCACATAATAACCTACATGTGCACATATCTTGTCACCATATAAATAATCAAGCTACATCACTTAGTTTAACCAAGTGGCAACATTGGATTATTATAGGCATCAAGAGTATATACACAGCAAGTTATCATGTGAGTCTTATAACTCTCTACTTAGACCATAGTATAAGGTGCTAGTTTAATCTCTAAGTCCTAATGCTATAATATGTTACAAGAATCAAATAACATAACATATATAATATGCATAAAGATTCCGACAAATGTTTATTGGATGTAATGAGCTTACTATAGATATATGAAAGTTAAAATATATTTTATACAGGTATGGCTATGGATGAACCCCAAATGGGAATCACAGAAGAATCAACAACGAACAAGCTAGCTATCTTTGTAGCCACGATCTCTTCAGATGAAAATCAATACTCTTCCCGAAACAATCAACTTTGGCAAGGAAGAAATGAGTCGAGAACCCTGAACAACACTGAACTCGACAAGTCTTGAGTATGTAGCAAGCAGGGAAGCTCCCTCCTCTACCTTGCACCAGCAATCCCCACACTTTTGTTGAAGAAGGCGGAAACTGCTGATTGCTGGTGCATACAGGTCCACTGGAAGATGCAATCTCTTCTTTCTCTGTGTCTAATAAGTCTTCTTCACTGCTTAGCTCTTCCACTAGGATTACGCCGTCTGGTGCTGCTGAGATGCCTCGCTCCCATCTCTGTCTTATGAATGGCCAGCTTTCTGATGTTGATTTGTCTATCTCCAATTTTAGTGGACTGTTTGATGAAGTTTGGTTTGTATCATATGTATCATCTTCAAAATATACATGAACCAAGAATGGTGCTTCATGGATGTTCTTCACAATCTGCATATATCATCAGCAGATTCATTGGTGTGGATCTATGATAATGATCTCATTAACAAACTAAATGACCAACTGATGTAAGATCTCTTAATTGAAACTTAATAATTTCAACAATAAAGTTCAGATATTATGAAGTTGTGACTACAAATCTTTGAGTTTAAAGTTCAAAGATACCATAAACGAACCAAACTACCAACAGATGCAAGATCTGTTCATTATACAATTTAATGTTAACAATTTAGTTCACCTATTGTGAAGTTGTAACTACAAATCTTTATCGAGTTTAAGGCTCTTAGGAAATCAATCTGCATCATACACATAGATCTTTTTATCAATGAAAGACGATCAGGCAATTTCACTGATAAATTGATCGATTAGATTACTGTTTATGTCCTTCAAGTTTCATTGGAAACGAGTATTCGAATGACTAAAATGCAAAAGAAACTCTATAAACTAACCTCAGAAATCGATCGCTTCATCAACTGGTCAAATTGGGGAGTAGTCGTCGGCCTTTTCTTATCCCTTGCGCTCTTTTTCACCTCCGCCAACGCCAATCGAAGCGTACACTCCATGGTGGCGCCATAGTTCCTTGATTTCCCCAATTTAGCGAAACGCACACCATTGCTCCAACGTTCGTCCCTAAACTCCGTCAAACTATGTCTGAACTGGCAGTGTATATTCTGTCAGCCGGAGACCGAAACTCGCCGGCAAGCCGAGGAGCCAATCTGCACCCCTAGACACGCCATTGCCTAATGGATTCAACAGAAACTATACAGATCGTTCTCAGATCCGAAATTCGACAAGAACACGGAATCGATTGAATCGGGAACTCGAAGAGACACCTGACCGGAAAGAGCAAGAAATTCACCAGCGACGAAGAGAAAGAGTGGAGAAATCAAGGCAATTATTCGTTCCTTGTACAAATTTTCACATCCACAACCCCCAATTCCAAAACAGAAATTCAATCGGCGTTATATCCGTTGTCGTGGGAAATAAATTTGGGGGAAAGGTAATAAGAAATCTGGAAAGGGAAGACAAAGCAACGAAATAATCCGACGTGGCGAAGAATTCAATTCTGCATGTTCCCGCGCGCGGAATTCCTACGCCTGTTGTCTGCCCTCATTGGCTGAGGTTATGCCACGTCATTCTTTCTTTTCCACGTCAGCGAAGCTGTGGGTTTGGCATGCGCGCTGACACAAACGACTTTAGCGGCAATTACTCTAATTAAACTTCTATGTATTTTGATTATGTGGATTGCAAGTCAGCAAAGACTCCCGACACTCTCCAAACTCGTCTATTGGAACGTTATTAATATTTGCAAGCTTTGTGGAAGACATCCTGAGGATGAAAACCATCTTTTTCATTCCGGCAGGTTCTCTACCTTCACCCTAGATATCATCTCCAAATGGACTCGAACGCCTACCCCTAACCCTACAAGTCCAACATCGGGATTTGGTTACGCCTCACCAAACCTCACAAGTGTGACCTCATTGCGCATATTAGAACTGCCACCATAACTGGGTGTGTCTACTTCATTTGGATGGCTAGATATGACCTGATCTACAATCACAAAGTCATTGACGAAACCTTTGTGCACACAACATTATCCAAGCTACAAGGAATCATTTTGCATACCACTAGAAGGACAGATCACCAAACTCCCTTGCTTGGGCCAATCGACTAGGCATTCTTCACTCCTAAAATTTCTCTCCCCCTCTATAACTGCATGCTAGTATAAGATGACTATTTGTAAAAAAATTTCCAACATTTTCTATAATACAATATCATTTCAAAAAAAAAAACTTCTATGTATTTTGTTTATCAAACCTTGTATATATTAAAGTAAATTCTAGCAAGCAGACCAATTAATATATTGTTTTTTACTAAAATAAGATATTAATTTTATTTAAATATATTCATTCACTAATAGTACGCTAGTTTGTGTGAAAAAAAAGGGAGAATTTGACATACTAGGCTTTTTTGAGTTTTTGTTTAAGAAAGTGTACCCCAAATTTTTTACCACTTTCATTTAATAGTAGGTAAAAATTATTAACCCTTCTATTTAGAAAGAAAGGAATAAATGATGTTTGTTATTTGTTATATAAGTATAAGTTTTAATTTTTAATTACTGAATTTGTTTTTTTTATTTATTATTTTTCTTGTTTTTTTTATTATATTTTTTTTTATTTTCTGGACTAAATTTCTCATACCAGAATTTCTTATACCAGAATTTCACATACCAGAAATTTCATACCAGAAATTTCATACCAAAAATTTCACACCAGAAATTTCATACCAGAAATTTCACACCAGAAATTTCATACCAGAAATTTCATACCATAATTTTTCATACCATAATTTAAATACCAGAAATTTCATACCAGAAATTTCATAACAGAAATTTCATACCATAAGTTTCATACCATAAAATTACATACCATAAAATTACATTTTATCATACCAGAATTTTTTACACTAGATTTTAATACCATAAAATTACATACCATAAAACTACATACCATAAAGTTACATACCATAAAATTATAGTTACATACCACCTCATCAAACTGGCCAGCAAACTTCCACCGAAGAAGAGGTGTAGGAGGACCTCGTCCACCTCTTTATGATCTAGCACGAACAAAATACAAGCACACAGCAACCCAACAACTTTTATTCAAAAACATAATGAAATGATGTACTCACTTTCTCAGACATTCGTCGTAAAATCCATAGACTTGAGTAATCTGCAGAGGCAACAGCGTACAAAGCACAAGATGAACACAAAATCCAGTAGTATTTTTGAATTGTTAGAAAAAAAACAATCAAATTTTCAAATAGTTAGAAGAAACGAATTTCAAAATTATATGATAACAAATGAAAAGCACCTGACGACTTTCATGATTGCCTCTGAGAATAGTGATCCTTTGGTGATATCTAACTTTAAGTGCCACCAACAACTGAAAGCAGATCAAGTAATACCATGTTAACCCCAAACACACGATGAAACTATAAGCATACTTTTCTTAGGAAAACATTTTAATGTAAGAAAAGAAATAGCAAAAGACAAGATCTACAACACAAGGGAAATGGCATAGTGAGTGTCTATCACTTTGCCCCTTCTTCTGTTGATTGTTTTGTGGGTGCAAGGTTATCCAGTGCACTTTACATTTACACCAGAAAAATAGCTCGAATAGCTCGAATTTTTTCAGTAGAGACAGAAGTAAAATCGAATCAAAGTGAAATTAAATGGATAGAAGATAGCAAATTACAGAGCCATCACGAATACAACAAGACGCCTCATACCAGAAGTAAAATCAAATGGATAGACATAAGTAAAATCGAATCAAAGTAAAATCAAATGGATAGACAGAAGTAATACCGAAGGTTAACACGCCATGGAGACTGTAGGTAGGATCGAGCAATTGGCCAACGAGGACTGTTGGTTTATTGTTCCGGCGAGGATCGAGCGGTTGGCCACCGAGGATTGTAGGTTTATTGTTCCGGCGAGGATCGAGCAGATTGAAAGGAAGATGGAGCATATCGGAAGGAAGATCGTGGAAATCCGGAGGTAGCTCTCATACCAGATCTAAAGATTGAAGGAAGTAGAGGAGAGAGAGAAAAGAGGCGATATGTAGAGTTTGTGAGGAAGATACGGGAGAAGCTGAAGAATAAGTGACGGCTAGGTTTTCACGGTAAAAAAATATAAAAGGGGTACATTTACTTTTCCATAAAATACAAAAAGCCTACTTAGTATTTTGTTTTTCAATAAAGCCTACTTACCAAAATTGCCCCGAAAAAAAAATCGGGTAAATTATTTTAGTCATTTTGTATAGTGTTTGTGTATTAGTTTGTATAGTTGCATTGTTATTTTGGCATACCCTATAATATGATAGGTCTATAAACTTCGATTACTTCTTATGGTGTATTTAAAATTGCTAATAATTATTTGCATGAATAAAATATGGGCAAATTTGGTTAGTAGGCTGCTTTGACGTTTTGGATTAGTAAATAGGCTTTTTACATTTTATAGTTTAGTAATATACCCCATTTTCATTTTAACCGTTCAACTCCTTCCTCAACCCTAACTCCTCTCCTCTCTTCCCTCTTTGGTACCCGCAAATCGCAAGCAGAGACTCGTCGATCTCTCCATCTCCAATTTTGGCCGCCGGAAACCGCAATGTATTCCCTTTGCAACGCCGCGACCAGGAAATGTCGTCACCAGAGGAGCCTCACCGCAAGCTACTCTCTCCCCTGCGCCACCGCCTTCGTCTCGCCTAAAGTTATTCTTTCCAAATTCATTCAATAATTTACGGTAGATGCATCTTGTAAGTTGTAGAGAGCTCCAAGCTGATTTTAGCGAATTCGAGACCTGGGCCAACTAAGGGTTGTACAGAAGTAATTTCAGTAACGTGAAGCCTCCGACATACCAACTAAAGGACAAGAAAGAAAGTTGAGGAACACAGGTAACGGAACAATAATTCCGACATCGGAGGTTAAAAGTCCGTCAACTAATTTTAATCACAAAAGACGCCCATATGGCAATTGCTCTCAAAAAAAATTCAATGCTATGAGGGAGACAAAAATAGAGAGAAGTAGTTAGAATTCTTTGCTCACCAAAAAGGAGAGACCGAAGCTCGTCGTTCCATCTCCGACTTGGTTCAGCTGATAGAGAGTGAAGTAGATGGATTTGGGGAAGACAACGAGACTGGCTTCCGGCGGTTCAACTTGCTATAAAAGCCTATAATAAGTGTGTTAAGTTGGATCCAATCAAAGGAAAGCTAGAAGACGAACATGTGAGCCGAGACGATGTTCTTTTAAAAGGGAAACGAATTGAACATATCAGATGTTGTGGTGGCTGATATGGACATTGCTGCCTCTGGTACAAGGTTAAGTATTCTACAAATACATGATTGGTAGACTACTAAATGTAGACTTTAGTATGATGTTGTTGTGCACGTTATGTGAGTTGGAGTAGATGTTATCCCTTAGCATATAGCACAACTTTGAACTTCGGACTCAGATTCTTCCATTTAACGTTCCAGTTTCATCAATAGAAGTTTAAGCAACTTAAAATAACATTCTCATTTGGTTTTATCTCTAATTACCTAAATCCCATCTTGTGTACTACCTTCTGTTGAGTCAAAGCATATGGAAACCATAACAAGCTCTTATCCTGGTGGAGTAATTCAAACTTGATACTGAAGTTGGGGACCAAACATGTAAACCCAATTGGATTTGAAGTTGTGTTTGCCCAAAAGGCCTTAATGTTAAGATTAACTATGGTATGCGATTTTGCGACTTTTTAGGTATGCCATGTTTCTGGTATGCCATTTTTCTGGTTTGCCATTTTTCTGGTATGTGATTTTTCTGGTATGCCGATTTTTCCGGTATGCGATTTTTCTGCGATTTTTCTGGTATGATTTTTTTGTACGAATATCTGCTATGAAAATTTCTGGTATGAAAATTTAGTTTCTGGTATGTAAATTTCTGGTAAGAAAATTAATCGTTCCAGAAAATAATAAATAAAATAAAAAAGGGGAAAAAATTAAAAATTAAAAAAATAAATTCATTGATTAGAAATTAAAACTTACACTTACATAACTACTAACAAATATCTATTATTCTTTTTTATTAAAACTTACACTGACATAACTACTAACAAATATCTATTATTCTTTTTTATTAAAATAGAGAGGTTAATTAATTTTACCTACCATTAAATGAAAGTGGTAAAAAAATTTGGGGTACAATCTTATCTTATATCTATTAAAGTAGAAGCATCTATTGCCACGTGTCAACGCCACGTTTCTCGAAGGCTAAAAAATTATTTTAAAAAGTGATTTCTAAATGTTAATATAAATTGAATAGTGCACAAGTAGTGGAAATCCAAGAATAATCCCACATCAAGGAAGATTGGGAAGCTGGTACAGATGCAACCACATCAGAATCAGACCAAGAGTCACGTGACAGTCCCAGATGTTCCCCAAGTTAGGATTCTCCACAGAGCGGGCCCTAATGTGGTAACCTTTGGAGCCAAAGATGTAGGTGAAGCATCGTTAGTGGAGAAGCTATGGATCAGGATGTGGACATAGAACAGACACCCCATAGTGGTAATAATGACTCTCAGATGTCAATGGTCCCATACTCTCGGGCCAAGCCTACAGGATGAGAGGAACCTTGTCTTTGATAAGTTAATGATAGGTCTCCTTTGAAATAGCTTTGGGACTGTCAAGAAAAGTTTCCGAAGATCAATCCGTTACATGTTAAGAAAGCATAGACCAATTTTTTTGGCCATTTTTGAGACTCATTGTTCAGGGTCAGTTGCTGATGATGTTTGCCAGAAGCTAGGGTTTGATTCTGTTGAGAGAGTGGATGTCATAGGGCAAAGCGGGGGTATTTGGCTATTTTGGGATGCTCTTAGTTGCCCCATTCGAGTTGTCAAGAAATAAAGACAGTATATTCAAGCGATAGTTGGCTCAAGAGACTCGGAGTTTACCCTTATTGTTACATATATCTCTCTGAATCCTCAACGAAGAGATAATGTATGGGAGGAGCTCTCGTCTATTATCCAAAATACAACTATGCCGGTGGTTATTAGAGAGGACATGAATGCTACGAGGTGTTTGGAGGAATGCTATGGGGGTTCTGACAGGTTATCTCGTCGATCTCTATCTTTCAGTGATTGGATAAACGAGAATATTCTTGTCGACTTAGGCTACATTGGGTCTCTGTTCACGTGGGCTAGGGGCAGGTCAGAGAGGAGTCGGATTTCGAAGAGGTTAGAGAGGGTTCTGATGACATCCCAAGGTAGAATACGTTGGCCGGGGGCGACGGTTCAGCCCCTTCCGAGACTGTCATCGGATCATAACCCACTTTTGTTAAGATTTGATAAGGTCAGTTTGGGAGATGCAAAAAGGTGACCTTTCCGTTTCCAGGCCGCTTGGATGACTCATCCAGATTTTAACGAAGTTATTGAGGAAGCATAGAACAATTCTAAACTCCTATTTAATTCTTTACGTAAACTGCGAGGGGTTCTCCAAAGGTGGAATAGAACAGTATTTGGGGATATAAGTAACATAAAGGAAGCCCTGCTGAAGAAAGTGGCTATTCTCCAAACAGAGCTTGATGCTCAAGTTACCGATGATACCTTGGCTCAAGAAAGAGATACGGTAAATGAACTGGAGAAGGTACTCGAACAAGAAGAGATCATGTGGTGTCAAAAGTCTAGGCAACCGTGGATTTCTTGTGGGGATCGGAGTACAAGATTTTTCCATCTTTCCACCATTGCCAGGAGACAATTTAATCGGATTGACGCCCTCCGATTAGAGAGTGGGGAATGGAGCGTTGAACCCCTAGCTCTGGAGATACACGCAGTGAACTTCTTTAAGCATTTGTCCGGACCACAAGATTTACAGACTCTCTGACAACTTCCAAAAGGGGGCTTTCCTATGCTGACAAACAAGTAGATGGTGTCACTGTCGGAACCTTATGTAGATAAGGAGATTATTGAGGCAATCAGAGGTATGTGAGCTCTAAAAGCCCCGGGGTTTGATGGTTTCCAACCCATCTTCTAGCAACAATGTTGGAAACAAGCGGGTGATTCGCTTATTAAATTTGTGAAGGAGTTTTTCGAGCAAGGAACCTTACCACCCTCGGTTAATGACACCCTTATTGTCCTTATTGGCAAAGTAGCGAAACCGGAGTTCATTACGCAGTTCAGGCCAATTAGTCTATGTAATGTTAATTACAAGGTTATTGCGAAAATTCTGGCGAATAGGCTGAAGCCTTTGATGGATAAAGTGGTGTGCCTCATGCAATCTAGCTTTATCCCGGGAAGACTAATTTCGGACAACATTATTCTAGCTCAAGAGGCGATCCACTCTATGAAGCGGAAGAAGGGCAGGAATGGATGGCTTCTTCTTAAACTGGACCTTGAGAAGGCATATGATAGAATGCGATGGGAGTTTATTAGTGATATGTTGCACGATCTTGGTCTTCCGGGAGACATGATCGCTAGCATGGAAAAGTGTTTCTCGACTAGTTGTATGAGAGTTCTTTGGAATGGTGAATGTACGGAGAAATTTCGTATGACCCAAAGGTTTACGGTAAGGTGACCCCCTTTCTCCCTATTTGTTTGTCTTATGCTTAGAGAGGTTGGTTCATTTGATAGATAAAGCAGTTGAGGAGGGTGTTTGGAAGCCGATGAAGTTTACTCGAGGCGGTCCGACTATCTCTCATTTGTTCTTTGCGGATGACATACTCATTTTTGCGGAGGCATCGACCAACCAACTTAACGTTATCAAGAGTATACTAGATGAATTTTGTGGTGCGTCAGGGCAGAGGGTTAGCATCGTAAAGTCTTGGATTTTTGTGTCACATAATATTAGAGGGGACATGGAGAAGCGCCTCAGCGAGCTTTGTGGCATTCCCTCTACGAGGAATTTAGGACTTTATCTGGGGATTCCCATCATTCATGACTCGATTGTTAGGGATGTTTTTCACCATCTGTTGGACAGAATGAAGGATAGGCTGGCTGGATGGAAGGCTCGATCTCTTAGCCTGGCGGGTCGCACAACACTTGTTAAATCTGTGCTTGGTGCTATGCCTTCTTATTATATGAGTACTCTTCTTCTGCCCAAGAGTGTGACTAACGAGATTGACAAAATGTGCAGAGAATTCATCTGGGTAGTGGGGGAAAGAAAAAGAAAATTCATCTTCTACACTGACACAAAGTATGTCAGCCACTGGAGAGAGGTGGACTAGGTATCCGACTTGCTACTGAAGCTAATCTTGCTCACATCAACAAACTTGGATGGAGACTCTTTACCAATAGAGATCAAATATGGGCCAAGGTACTGCAACGCAAATATAACGTGACATCTCAAGACTGGCCGAGTCTTCTGGTGTGTAGAGGAGGGAGCTCGTATCTCTGGAGGGGAATTGTCAAAGGCTTCAACAAAGTAGTGGTCCCGAATATTGGTTGGTCGGTAAATGATGGTCGATCTGCACGGTTCTGGAGCGATAGCTGGATCACACCGGAACCCATGGCCAACTCATGTCAACTACCGTTGTCCCAAGAGGAGCTGCACATGAAGGTGAGAGAAGCGTGGACAGGTTCTGACGAATGGAACTGGAATTACTTATCATTCAGGCTTACCAACAAGTGTTTTCTGCACGTTATCTCAACAAGGCTCTGGCCGGGCTTTAACAAACCCGACTGTGTGCGTTGGTTGCCCAGTAAAGACGGGGTATTCTCGGTGAGTTCAGCTCATGGGTCTGTTCAGAACCAAAGGAAGCGTTGGGAGGTTAGAGAGAGCCTGCTCCAGCAAGTATGAAAACTCAAGATCCAGGAACGTATCCATTATTTTTTGTGGCAACTGGCATGGGGAGTCCTTCTTACGAATTTGGAACGATCTTGACGTCACTTGAGTGACTGCTCGCACTGCGTGGCATGCCCGGGGACTGATGAATCGCTTTTGCATGTGCTACAAGACTGTCCATTTGCGGAGAGTATCTGGAAAGCTTTGGTCCCGATGAAATACCAAAGTACATTCTTCCTGTTAAGTTGGGAGGAATGGATTTTCACTAACCTGAGCCTGGGAGTGGTAGGCGTTCAGAAGAGATGCTGGAAGGTGCTCTTCTCGGTTGGGGTTTGGTGGATATGGCGTTGGAGGAATGCGAGGGTGTTTGAATAGGGAACCATTGCAAGGGATAAGGTGGGCTATATTCTGGATAGGTTTGTAGAGATGATAGAATACAATGTGCAGAAGTTGAGGACTCCCTTGGGACCGAAAGTGGAGAGGCTAGTCACGTAGGAGAGACCTCAATTGGGTTGGGTAAAGATTAACACTGATGGGGCTTCTAAGGGGATTTGGGGTGGGCTGCTGCAGGAGCTCTCATTCGAGACTCTTCAGGAAGCTGGATCTCTGGAGTAACAACAAATTTGGGTGCGGCTACGGCACCTGCGGCGGAATTATGGGGGGTGATTCATGGGGTGGATTTGACATGGGACTTGGGATACCGAAAGGTTACGGTGGAACTGGACTCGTTGATGGTGGTGGGTCTTATTAAGAAAGGGGTAAGCACTTCTCACCCGCTTTCTAGCTTGGTATCTCGGTGCCAAGGCTTCTTTACCCGAGACTGGCTCATTAGTTTCGGACATGTTTTTAGGGAAGGTAATAGAGTAGCTGACTCTATCGCAAATTTTGTCTTTTCTTTGAATTTTGGTGTTCATAGGCTTGATACTCATCCTTTGAGGATTAAGACGTTGCTTTTAGATGACTTACGAGGGGTTGATATCCCTCGGTGCTCCCGGTTGTAATTTGCTTCTTTCAATAAAGCGCTAGGCGCGGGGATCTTCACCCTTTCGTCAAAAATTTTTTTAACAAGTAATCGTATTTTCTTTTCTTTTATATATTTATAGAGAGTTGTTCATGTAACCATACTTTGCATAATTTGACATTTCTAATTTTTAATAATCAATCATTATCACAATTTTTCCTTTTCTTTATAAATGTATATTTTAAGGAGATTTCAAATGAAAGGGCACAAATTTATATGCAATATAGAAGTGATTCAAGTGAATGGTAAGATTCGAACCTCGTGAGCTTTAAGAAGTGTTCACGATTATTGAGCTACTTTTGATTTTTTTTTACAATACATATTTATATTTAATATCATTTTTTTTAAAAAAAAAAAACTTGTATGCCGGCACGAAGGCCGACTCAAACAGATATGGGCAAGACCTTAGACCCTAACTTTAGACTCGGGCCGAGTCCGGCGTGCGACATACAATATACTTTGTAATTTATTGTCCGTATCCCTAATAACTGTATTTTTGTAATTTATTGGCCGTATCATACAATATACTTTGTAATGTATTGTCAGTATCCCTAATAGTTGTATTTTTGTAAATTTATTGTCCATAATGATTGTATTTATTTTGTAATTTATTGTCCGTATCATACAATATACTTTGTAATTTATTGTCCATAATAATTGTATTTATTTTGTAATTTAAAGAGTTTTTCAAACAACACACTTTGATGTTCTATAGGATTTGTTCAGGTTCTTCACAAAATCCATATATGATTTCTCTAAAAGTTTTTATTTATAGTTGTGTAAACTGAAATCAATAAAGATTAATTTCAGCTTCTTAAAAGTTACTTATCATAAGAAATGAAGATTACCAGTAGCCACAGCAGAACAAAGAAAATCAAGATAATGAATGTACTCATCATAACCAAGTCCAAAGAATGATAAGATAGATGAATCATAAATACAGTTGAGAATCTCAAACAGTGTTGCTGCAGCTGCTGACCCTTCTCTCTATGGAACAAAAATGGGTCTGCTACATCTCTTCTATGCCAAGGATTTTAGAACATCAATCTTGTTTCTTCTGACTACAGAAGATGTGCACTCCAAAGAAGAACAGCAAATATCAATGTGAAAGTCAAGATGTTACTGATAACATGTTCTTGCGACAGACCAGCAAAGCTTGTAGTATTTGCAGACGGTGCAAGAGCTGTGCTGTTTGTAGCCATTGTTCCGTTGCTTCCACCACTGCAAGATGCAAATACAGCATGAGTGTCATATAATGCACATATCCCTGGAGAAAGGAATTTTCATAGGGATGTGGTCTTATTTAGTTTTAGAGCTGCTGGTTCTTGTACAGGGAATAACATAAGTATGTATGTCGGTTACAATAAGCTTAGACGAATGCGTTGCTATTAGGCATGCAAGAAGTTGTATGCTAGCTAGACGGGAAAGGATAATCGTGAAACCGGATGTGATTTATGAGAACTGGCAAAAGGATAATCAATGAATGAATCACCCTTCCATTCAAAGAGAAAAATAACCTCAAGTTTCAAAGGCTATTTTGAAATTCATTACATTCATAAGAACATAAGGTAACATGCCAATAAGCAATCATCTGCATTATATATTTATATGTGCATAATAAACTATATTTTCAACCTCAAAAATAGAGTAAATTGACAGTGTGTACCTTCCAGGATATTTACATGAACCATGACCTGCATAAAAGGAAAAAAAAAAAGAATTGTGTTAAATAAGCTCTTTTTTATAAGCTTTTGTTTTGTAAAGCCCTCTAATATTACCCTATATATAATTGACCTAGATGAAAGAAATTGAGTTAAATAGGGGCATATTTACTAAATGAGTTTATGCTATGGTACTCTTAATAGAGTAATAGTGGTAAAAAGCCTAGTTAGTCATTTTACTCAAAAGAAAAAATGGATGGTCATGCAGCTGACCCCACAATTAAGTGCACACAATAGTGGAAAGGAAATTTTACTTATATGGCATGCCTTGTTTCCAATGCTTCTTCAAGCAACACAATAGAAATGCAAATGACATATTAGATGTCTAAAGATATTGACAAGAAGGTAATAGGGGAGCTTGCTGTGAAGCCATAATCCTTCTTGGTATTCAAGAGGTTCAGTTTGATCCAATCTCAACATCTATGTAGCAAGAGATAAAGGCATGAATTACAATTTCATCCAATGTCAACCTCTATGCAGTATGCTTTTATATTCTGCTTGAAGTATTCATGGTAAAAAAAATTCCGGTACAATCCGAACCAGAAAATCATATTTTTTAGTTGTCATGCTCAGTTTTAATTATCAAAGGAGAGATTACTATGCTGCAAAAAAGATGCTCCTTTACTACTGAAAATGAAAACAAAATCAAGAGTCCTTACTTGGGTCAGTTGTAGTGATTGTGGCAACTCCATTAAAATAACAAGTACCAGTAGCCATGGCCATTTGATGATAATAAGCATCAAAAGCATAATTTGCGTGAGCCGCCACATTGTTCGGATCATAACACGGTTGCCCTTGCAAAAGTGGTGAACAATCAACCTTCCCCGGTCCACAGGCCCAATCCAACGCAGCCTGAAGCATCTTATTATCAGCATCATCTTTAGCAACACAATATGTCTGATTTGTAGTATCATTAGCAAATACTGTCCCAGACCCAGTCAAGTGAAGTACATATACAGGAACACCATCAGCATCAAAAAGTCCCCAGTTCTTCTCTGACATCGGCCCGGGTCTCCCATCTTCATTGTAAAGCTCATATATGTAAGTGTTCACTGCTATGTTGGGATGCTTAGGTGTTCCTGTCTTGTTCAGCACATGCCTGATCAAATTACTGTTGTATGTGTTTGCATTATCAATGGTGGCAGCTGGTTCAGACGAGTCTCCTTTCGAAGGCCATCCTGATTCGGTTACTACAAGAGGAATATTGGTGAAGTTCAGGTATGTCATAGCGAAATAAGCCGCGTCAACAACAGCATCAAATACATTAGTGTAGTGCAAGAGAGTGTTTGAATCAACAGCTTCCTTGTTCGGAGGAAGTGGCCGGAACAATGCATAATCCAAGGGAATGACATTATTTGCTTGCATGTAGTTATAATACGGATAAACGTTCAACATTAGGTAAGACTTTGTGGATTGCAGGAACTTGAGCAACGGAACCATGGTCGAGTCCCATGTTCGGTTAAAGAAGGCTTGGGAAGGCGGGAATGAGTCAAGTATGATTGAAGAAGCATGTGGGGTTGATACTTTGATTTTGGAATCAAGATTTGAAGCAACAAGAGCTGAGTGAATAAACTGCATTGCAGTGACAAGGACTGGAGCGGCATTTGGGATAGTAGTGAGAACCTCGGATCCTACTGCTATAGCTGTAATGTTGGTGGAAGGGACATGAGGAACGATGTTACGAGCTACCCAGTTAGCTGCTGTTGTATTTGACTGGCCAATTCCCAATAGTTGGTCATTCGGAACCGAAACAATGACCTCAATACCAGTCTTAGCAAGTGCTAGAAGCATAGCTCGGTCCGCATCAAACAACCTGACTTGTCTGATATTTTGTTTTTTAAGGAGGGAAACCACTTGAGTCGGGCTTGGCATGTCGGAGAGATCCGTCCCTATGTTCACACCAATAAAGGCCTCTGCAAGCGCATCATGTGCAGATAAGAGATTTCGTAAGGGCCATTGAACAATGAACCAAGAACATAGTTCATAAAAGTAAAAGTCCACAACCATATATCAACTAGTTGTAAACAACTCGAAAGCAAGTCGTCTAATTTCTCATTTGATGATGGGTAAAATGCGGCCTTTTACTCTACTATGACTACAGAGTAATAGTGGTAAGTCAATTAGAGTGGTAAAAATTAGAGGGATCTCCATAAAAAGACCCTACTTCACCCAATTCTTTCTTTGTTGATGATTAGGGACAAGTCCTATCATTCTCTATGGAGCCTTTCATCCAAGAAACAAAAATTAAACCTTGTTTTCTTATCCAAAGAAGAGTCATTCAAGACCTGAAATCCTTTGTTCTTTCAGGGTCATCATAAGATCATAATCTGAATATATGCAGGCTAACTTATCTTCATTCCTTAGACTAGAATACAGAAAATAGCAAGGCAAAGAGTTTTAAATCCAAACAAGGAACATTCATAACCCAAAGTGTGACCCATGTTACAATCAAGGTTTCAAGAATAATGAGATGGTGGACCACTGAAATGAGACTGCTTGGCATTACATGAATAAAGAAACAAACTTTGTAAAACATGTATAAACTAATGCTAGTAAAGTTAGCATGGAAATGTGCATATAGTGTGGGAAGCTCTCTAATCATCAAATGACAAAAACACCCTTGGTTCAGACAAAGAAAATCACTCCATTTGGACCATTTCTAGTTTCTCAACATTCATTCTCATGGGCAAGAAAGTCAAATTGACAATATAAGGAAATCTAGTTCTGTCTTCCCCAAATAAATGCCCTAAAAAGAACCCAAATTCCTCACAAGCCATAAGAACAGAAGAAAACAATATTCAATATGCATAGAACTTTAACAAAGGAAGAATCTTGACAGATATTAAAAATAGAAGAAAATACAGAGCTTCTTGGCTGCAAGTTTAACTTCAATCTAGAGATATGAGATGCCCAGAAGAGAAATAGCCTAAGAAATGTAAGAACACAAGCAAAGAGGTGATGAGAATACTTACTGTCATCTGCACAAGCAACAGATATAGCTAATAGAAGCATAGCAACAAGAAAAGCCATCAATTTCCTGTAAATCTATCAAATACAAGCTTCAAACATCAAAAGAGCATCAAACAAGCTTGAAGCTTCAATAGAATCTGTTATTGGAAGTTCAAAGGGAGACCCACAAAGGGTAAATCCAAATAGATGAGAGTAGAAGAGTTTGGAAGAGAGAGGAAAAGAAAGGGCTGCTTGCTCTATGGTGAGTGTGAAGGAGAAAAGAAAGAGGAGACAGTGAGTGTTCGACAGCAAAAGAGTCAAATATATATTTTCTATTTTACTATTTAAGATTTAATTCAGGGTAAATCACAAAAAACATCCTTAAATTAGAATATTTTTCAAAACTATTTATAAAAATATTGAAATTAAGTATAAAAATATGCTTAAAAATAATAACTTGTTATATATTTTAAGGATAGAAATTCTGCCTACACAGTTTTTAAAATGAAATAATATATAAACAATACATTAAACATCTTAATTTTTTAAACGGTCATTCTAACATAATTAAATAATTTTGTTTGATATATAATATTTGAAACTAATATGTTTAGAGGTGAAATATCATATTTACAATTTTTATTAGAAGAAAAATAACAGAAAAAATTATCATAATTTATAAGGTTCAAATTACTATTAGTAATAAATAAAAAAATATTTGATATATCATATTTGAAATAATATGTTACGGCTGAGATTCAATACTAGTAAATTATATTTTTAAAAGAAAATATAAGAGATAAAAGGGGAAGTAGGCTAATTTTGTTTTAATGTAGATTAACTAGTCTCTTTTGTAAAAATGTAGATAAAGTAGGCCCCTAGTAATTTTATGATAAAGATTAATTCCCAAATAAATTGATACCCTTGTTGGAAATAAAAAATATGATGTGGCAATTTTTTAAATAAATATGGTTATTTAATGTGGTCCCCTACAAATAAGGATGTTGTTAGGATATCAAAGATATTTTCCTTTTAAACGTGGTCCCCTACATATATTTCTTCATATATCAATTTTTTAAATAAAAATATGATGTGGTAATTTTTTAAATAAATATGGTTATTTAATGTGGTCCCCTACAAATTAGGATGTTGTTAGGATATCAAATATATTTTCCTTGTAAACGTGGTCCCCTACATAAATTTAACAACTACATAATATTAGCAGATACATAAATTATGTATCTCAGTAATGATGAAGGTGACGAACATAATTTATGTATCTGCTAATATTATGTAGTTGTTAAATTTATGTGTCAGTAATGATGAAGATGACGAACATAATTTATGTATCTGCTAATATTATGTAGTTGTTAAATTTATGTGTTAGTAATGACGAAGGTGACGAACATAATTTATGTATCTGCTAAATATTATGTAGTTGTTAAATTTATGTGGCGTTGATTTTTATGTGTTGAGTGTTAGTAATGATGAAGATGACGAACATAATTTATGTATCTGCTAATATTATGTAGTTGTTAAATTTATGTGTTAGTAATGACGAAGGTGACGAACATAATTTATGTATCTGCTAAATATTATGTAGTTGTTAAATTTATGTGGCGTTGATTTTTATGTGTTGAGTGTTAGTAATGATGAAGGTGACGAACATAATTTATGTATCTGCTAATATTGTGTAGTTGTTAAATTTATGTGTCAGTAATGACGAAGGTGACGAACATAATTTATGTATCGGCTAATATTATGTAGTTGTTAAATTTATGCGGCGTTGATTTTTATGTATCTGCTTAAAATTATGTACATCATCTTTCATCACTGTTGTTAAATTTAGGCAGTTATTATAATGACTTTTTTAATAATATTTTTTAATAATATTTTTTAATATGATGTGGCGTTGCAGCCACCACCACAATTTCATGCCTGTTTGCTTGCTGTTGTTGTATAATGACTTTTTTAATAATATTTTTTAATATGATGTGGCGTTGCAGCCACCACCACAATTTCATGCCTGTTTGCTTGCTGCTGTTGTATAATGACTTTTTTAATAATATTTTTTAATATGATGTGGCGTTGATTTTTAATTTTATTATCCTTTAACTTTTAGGAAGTTATTATGCTACATTACTAATTTGCCCTTAAATAGCTACCTTATTAAAGCTGATTTATAATTTCATTTTGATTTATTTTTTGGGAGAAAATTAGAAGGGCCTACTTTGTATCATGGATACAAAAAGGGCCCTTCTACACCAATTTTCTCAAAATATAATTTACTAGTATTTTGTGTATTTTACTATTTATGGTTGATTTTGTGAAATAATACCCTTTTTTTTATTTAATTTATCCTTTAAAAAAATTTCAATTTTGATTTTAGTGGTTTGAGATGGTCTTTCTATGCTTGGGTCAGTAGATGAACGGCTGAGATTGAATATTCAGTTTCTGTACAAGCCTATGTAGGGAAGGAACCATTAAACAAAGTATAAAATCTGACTAATATGGGCCCATGGTCCAGATGTCATTTTAGCTTATAAAAAGGGATTTGGTTGTGCATGGCTTTTCATTGTGGGTCCCACATGTTATGAGCTGGACGCTGACGTGCTAACTGGTAACACGTAACTACTTTTTTATTTTTAGAAAATTAGAGGTGTTCACCTTATTTTTTTTTTAGGGTTGTTTATCGGAATTATGAACGTATAACTGGCGCATACAGTGACTGAGGGTCCGTTTGGTTCCAACTCTGAAAACGGAAACGAAATGGAAACGAATTTAGTCCATATGTATATCTATATTCATGAAATTTTATGGAAATCATTCTCTATGGTTTAATGAAAAATGCACTTGGTTCCTCACATTTTGTTACCTTATAGGGTATCAAAAGTGTTTTGTTTTTTATTCTTGTATTGATAATGTAACATAGGACATGAGAACAAATCTAGCACTTATACTATGATCTAAGTAGAGAGTTGTAAGATGCTCATATGATAGTTTGCTATGTGTTTGATCTTGATGCATATCATGATCCAAAGTTGCCACTTAGTTAATCTAAGTATGGTAGCTTGGTGATTAATATGGTGACAAGATTCATATGCATGTATTCTATTATGAGACTTAGGAGATACTTAGTTGCAAAGTGTAAATATGTGTATTATGTTCTTATCCGGCTGGAAGTTGAAGATTGGGCTTGGCGGCCCAATACTGAAGCCCATCTCCTTGATCTGATTTTGAGAGGCCTGCTTGATGATGTGTTGGTGAACCGGCCGCTTGATGTTGTTAACCCGGTTCATTGGTTCACTTATGTTAGCAGCAAAACGAGGCGTTTAACCAAGGTCTAAGCTTGGTACTTAAATTCCTTGTTGCAGCTTCTGAAACCCAAGATCAAGAGCTTGAGTGTTCTTCGAGAGAAAAAGAGAGAACATATAGATGGAAAAGAAGGCGGATCTTCCAAATCTTGTTTTGAGCAAGAAGGATCCGTATGAGAAAAGAAGAAGAAGAAGAGAGAAGAGAGATCGGTTATCTCTTGGTTATCTTATCGCCATTGCTTCGTTGGTTTGCAACAGAGACGAAGATCGATATCAGATCTTCGTCGAGGTGCCTTTGAGGGGGATTTTCTTCACTTTGCTTCTTTGTATCTCCTAAGTTCTTCTTTGTTGCTTCTTTTGCTAGATTGTAGGAAAGTGTTAGTCTCTCGTGTGTCCTGTGTTTGTAACCTTGTTCTTGGATACCTAGTGAAACCCGGGACCGGATCTCCCCTCATGAGGTCTCGCAGAGTAGGGATATTTTTATACCACCGAACTGCGTCAACAAATTGCTTGTGTGCGAATGTTGTTTGTGTCTTTAGTCGGATCTACGACTAAGGAGTTTAGATTTGTTAGCTGTAATATTCACAAAAAGTAATCAAACTCTCATCCAA
The DNA here is from genome assembly GCA_033239045.1 of Fagopyrum esculentum. Classification (NCBI taxonomy): domain Eukaryota; kingdom Viridiplantae; phylum Streptophyta; class Magnoliopsida; order Caryophyllales; family Polygonaceae; genus Fagopyrum; species Fagopyrum esculentum. Next base: position 5,214,235 of record BSUD01000001.1, read on the forward strand.
TTACTACAAACCACAAGAAATGATTCAAAAATTTTAATGAACAAGGGTATACATATTGACTAGATTCGTTTCCATTCCGTTTCCGATTTCGGAGTTAAAACCAAACGGGCCATAAGGGCCAATTATGTTCACTAAAGTACTAGAAAATTTTAATTTTTTGTAGAAAACACGAGATTTATTAAGAAATGTGACGTCGCCGGTTTGATGCAACGTCAAAAATAAAATAAAAATGAAATTTAATAAGAACATTTCAACTTTGTGCCTCAATATTGAAACCCGACATGATGAAACTAATATGAAATTTATGGAGAAACCTAACGTTGACATACACTCAGACTACACGTCAAGCTCCATACTTGACGAACAACCTCGGTGTGAATATATATGCGTTAATGAATATGACTTGACGAACAACCTCGGTGTGAATATATATGCGTTAATGAATATGACGTTATGCATTTAGCAGTCCGATATTTTTAATTTATGTAGTGTTTCTTTTGCTCTTTTTTCCTCACCTAATTGTTTCACTTAGTCTTAGATTATACTTGCTTATAAATTATTGTAAAATAATTTTGTGTACTTCTTAAACGTTTCTTGCAAATTATTTAATTATTTTATTTTTTATAAATCAATTTGTTATACTAAATTTGAAAATAAAAAATAAAACACATCTCGGTATAAATTTATTGAAGGACGAAAAATATCTAAACAATCCCAATATAAGAAACTATTTATCCATTCCCCTCCTAATTTAGATAATTACATCACCCATAACATCTTCAAAATGACATTTATGGCAAAAAAAAAAATGAATTTGACGTACACGTACGTGAACCATTGTTACAATAGCAAGGTTTCAAAATGGGTAATTGGGTAACTAGTATCTTTTGACTATTGTAACATCAAATAAATAATTTTTTTTACATATATAAGTAGATTCATTGAATTCATTTTTTTATAAAAAAATTTATTAATTCTGATTTACACAGCTCAAGCTAAGCATGTCCACGGGTCGAACCCGACGGGTCGACGGGTCCGAGAAGGGTGATCCGGACCCGGACCCGTATAATTGGCCGACCCGCCGGGTCACAAGTCAGACCCGACGGGTCGGCGGAAAAAAAATGGAAATAAACTTAGAAAAGAAGAAAATAAAGAGAGGAGAAAATCTGGACATAAACTTTAAAAAAAAAAGAAAAAAAAGGAAGAATTGGGCTTGAATCGGAATCCCGGTTGCCTACGTATCCTCTCGGAGAGGAGGAATCAAAGCCCACGTAGTTCTCTTACATTTGTTTATATCTCCAATTGGCCCTTACCTTAGTCGTCGGACTCTCCCGCCGATACATCCGATGACGTTTGTTGTCGCTCGTCGTCATCTTCGTCGCCTTCCTCCGCCGAGAGGTTGTTTTTTTGTGTTCGCATTTCCGCTTTCCTCCAATCGACTAGGAGGACTTGTGCCTCCAACGTCTCGGACAACATGTTTGATCTCGTCAGATCGAGCACCTTTTCACTCCGACTAAAGGTTTGCTCAACCGCTACCGTTGAGGCGGGAACGACGAGAATTTGTGCCGCAATCCTTGAGAGGGTAGGGAACCTCATTCTCTCCGGTCGGCTCCACCATTCTAATATGTTGAAATCCTCTTCTTCATCATTGACAAACTCAAAAGAAATTGTTAGATATTCGTCGAGTTCCGAATGATAACTCGACGTGGTTTTTGCCCTTTTCGGGCCAAACAAATCTCTAGCAATTGATTTAAATTTAGTTGAAGATGAAGGACGAGGAGGGGGTTGAGAAGATTGACCTTGATCGGAAACACGATATTGAACCAATAATTCATCAAATAATTTTCTAACTTTAGCAATTATAGTAGAAACATGGCAATCGGGATGTTGTTCTAAACCTAAAAATTCATAATAACTTTCTAAAAATTGTTTTAAACCATCCATTTTACGTTTAGGGTCTAACACAAATGCAACAAGAAAAACATCGGGAATAGTTGTATAATAATCTAACCATTTACTTCGCATTGAATAAATAGCTTGTGAAATATTATCAATTAAAAGACCTTGTTGAATTGCAAATGCAATATTAATTGCTACATAACAAAATATGTTTGAAGTTGGTGTATAAACATAAATAAAAGTGTTGGTAGCATCATAAAAATATTTAAAAACCTCCATTACATCTTTTGCTAAAACCCAAGATTCACCGAAAACAAAATCACCGTCAATATGTTGTGCGGCAAAACCACTTAAAAGTTCTTGATATTCATATGATTCGTAAATCATTTTGTAAGTAGAGTTCCATCTTGTACAAGCATATTTTGGAAATTTTTTAGGATAAACGTCATTTTGTTTACAATATGCATACCATTTAGTACGTACACTTTTTTTAGACCAAAGTTCATTAAGAATTTTTCGAATAGGTTGTACTAAATCTCCAACGTATGCTAAACCGTCTTGAACACACAAGTTTAAATTATGAGGGCACACCTAATGTGAAAAAATTTACCTCCAACCGTCGGCTTACAATAGTTGGTTAAATCTCTAATGGAAGCCGTGTTAGCGGATGCGTTGTCAAAACCGATTGAAAAAACTCGTGAAAGTAATCTATATTCTTCCAAAACATTTGCAATCAAACGGGCAATGTTTTGGGCGGTGTGTTATTTGTTGAAAACTCGTAATGCTAAAACTCTTTTGTTTAAAATCCAAAATTTATCAACAAAATGACAAGTAATACCCATATATGAATTTTTTTGAAAACCGTCGGTCCAAATATCACTACAAATAGAAACTTGAATATCACCGTTTTCCATTAAATATTTAATCAATTCTTCTTTACGAATTTTATATTTATTGTAACGACCCGAGTTTTAAGTAACTCAAGACGTCACTAGGCTAAGGACCACACAGTGGGTCCCATCAGTTAGCCTGACAACAACTTCACAAATAGGACCTTGCAACAAGAAGCACGAAGAAATAATGAAAACATTCAACCTGTCATTTTGAAAACATTTACATAACAACCATGCATGCAGTTAGTATGTATATCCCAAAACGACACTTCAAAACATGACACCTGAACAGGTGTCTTAAAACTTCAGCCTGAAATCAACATGTGTACACAGTTGCACACATCCAACAAAAGACTCGCTTGCAAGCGATTATTTTCAAAAGCAAGTTCAACCAACCCTCGGGTTAACACTGCCCCGGCTGTCCACACCCTGCAGCTGACATCCCTGAAGCGTTCCTATGATCAGCATTACCTAAAAAAATTCGGTTTAAAACCGTTAGCTACCGATCATAATCTATCCACGAGAGATTATATCATCACATCACAACACAACAAATATATTCAAATACCATATACCGTGCTCATGAGATGATATCATGCTTTTATGAATGATGCACGTGAATGCAGTATGAAATTTACAATTTTCGATCCCGGACCCATTAATCCGGAACCATTGCTTATACGGTTCTGGCTTTGGTGTGAGCTCACCATTGCACAGATTAGGTTAATTCAGACATTTGCTCTTAGGTCGTAGCCAAACTGATCAAGTCTACGGGCCAGGCTTTCTCGTGGTGAGTTATGGTCTTAACTCCTAACCACATGCAACATTTTGCCATTCATGTTAATGCAAACATTTACCATTTTCATTAGGTGTGCGACCCGAGCCTGAAGTCCATCAGACTCGATGTCATTCTTATACAACGCAAGTGATCCGGGCTTGGCCGAGCTCCGGTATTCACTGCAAAATACTCACTTTACATACTATTGACCTTTACAGGTCATCATCATATCACATGCCTCAAAAGGCTTATCATCTCATACATTATCATGTTTCAGTAAGCTTATCATGTCATTCAATAGCACGCCTCAATAGGCTAACACATGTTCATTTAACCATTTCTCATAATTATGACATGATAATAATCACAACAACATTAAGCATGCTTTACACATCATAACGTCATTTGCATCATAAACACATCAAGCATGCTTCAGACATAACACATCTCAATGCATATCAACATTCACATTTCAACACAACAAGGCATTTCAAAACAACAACACATATCAACACAGTGAGATATAAATCTCTCAGGCACGGTTTCTGCAGATCGAAGCTAAGTAAGTCCGAAGACTTACCTGGATACGCTCACTGAGCTACTAAGCTATAGTTAGTTTACCGTCTTCAACACCACCTGTCGAGAATATCATATTCCTCGTATTAAACTTCTTGCTTCAAACATCAATTAAATTCATTCCTTTGAATTTAATTAGCTTATAGCGTTTTCTAGATTCCCAATTTAATTAATTAATCTTTAATTAATTAATTAAATTTCATCAGAATAACCTTTTGCCCGCAGGCAGTTTCTCAACCCAAATGTCATCAGATCTCATCAAACAAATAGCCCATAATCACCAGAATAATGTAACGAGCATAATGGAATTTCCAATTATCCATTTTGACAAGCCTAAGGTCAATTTAGGCCAAATCGCAATACTGAAAACGAATAAATTCATAACTTATTCGTTACTAACCCGATTGACGATCCGAAAGAAGATTCGGAATCACAACGACGCAGGCTACGCTCGGACACCATCAGATTCACCGGAATCTTAGCGACGGGACCGACCAAAACACTAATATGCTCGACCAGCCCTTTATGTGCTCGGAAAACCGCAAACTCGGTACCGATATGAAGAGGATGAAGAGAGGAATCCGAAAACTCAAACGGATTTGAAATCGGATTAGAAACGGAGAGTAGATCTGAGTTTGAAGGTTGAGAGAAATCAGAGCTTTTACGAGGAAACGTGAAAGGAAATGAATTAATAAATGAATTTCCGCTATTTATAGCGAAGACGATAATTATCCTTTAGCAAAGTCGATAGTTATCCTTTAACCGATTCGAAGGCGGTTTGAGCCCCTTCTCCAAACTTCTCGAAATTGGAATAATAAATCTGACATTTTGTGTGGATAATTATTCCGCAACTTTCTCAGAAAACGCGTATTCCTAAGCCGTCTTTCTTAGCCGCTAAGAAACGAAATAGCGACTCTTTTGGCCATTTTGCCTTTCCATGTTATTTCATATCTAGAACATATCCGATGTCCTGATCATTTCTCTCAACTGCAATTTTAGTAATTGAAGCTCCCAAATGCTCCAAATAATACCAGAGGGTAAAAATTATTCCCCGGAGGAAAAAGTGAAAATTTCCCCATAAGTCCAAATTTACACCAAAATCATAATGGTGGAATTTATACTCGTCATCTACACACTATTCACGATTTATGGGTCAATTAACATCGATGATTAACTTAATCACCCTTAATCATCCTTGATTAGGATTCGAAAATTCTAGCTTTTACATCACACACCCCTTAAGAAAAAGTTTCGTCCCGAAACTTTAGTACACAGCTCATCAGAAGACTGAATCCGTCAATCACATAATTATTCTATCTTTGCATTTCGTGCAAGCATAGATTATTATCACGTTAGCGGGGTCATCATGCTCACACTAGGGAAGTCTATCACTTCCTATGTTAGCAAACACAAATCAATTCACACACACATAAATCACATAAACATAGAACTATATAAGCACATTAGTTAGTGGAAAAGTTAGGTACTACTCTTTGCTTTTGCCCCAATCATTGATCAAACAACTAAACACCTCTGATAATTTCTCTCCATGTTTTCAACTGTTTCCCATGTAGCCTCTTCCATTCCCCTTCGGGACCACTGGATCTTCACTACTGGAATCTCTTTATTCCTTAACTTCTTTATCTTCCTATCTAACACGGCCATAGGGAACTCGGCATAGGTCTGATCAGGCTCTATCTCGATAGCATCATAGCTGAGTACATGGCTCGGATCTGGTTGATATTGTCTCAGTTGTGATACATGAAACACTGGGTGTACTCCATCCATTGTTGGCGGTAATGCTAAACGATAAGCTATTTTACCAACTTTGTCCAAAATCTCATACGGTCCAATATACTAAGGACTTAACTTTCTCTTTATACCAAACCGTTTAACTCCACGAGTTTGTGAAACTTTCAACCAAACATGTGTCCTTATGTCAAACTCTAGTGGACGTTGGAGCTTATCAACATATGATTTTTGTTTACTCTGTGAAACCAACATCCTTTCTCGAATTAAAGAAACTTTTTCAATATCACTTTTTAACTTTATCTGGATCCGTATCAACAACATCAATAGGCTCATCCCAACACAGTGGGGTTCAACATTTCCTTCCATTTAGTGCTTTATAAGGTGCCATCCCAATGGATGCATGCCAACTGTTGTTGTAGGTGAACTCGACCAACGGTAATTGATTTGGCCATATCGGTCCCCAATCAAGCACACATGACCTCAACAAGTCTTCTAAAGTCTGAATAGTCCGTTCGGACTGACCATTTGACTGTGGATGAAACGCTGTTGTAAAATTCAGCTTGGTTCCCATTACTGTCTGTACCTGGATCCAGAATCGGGAAGTAAATCGTCCATCTCTATCTGAAACTATGGTCTTAGGAACTCCATGTAATCTGACTATCTGATTCACAAATTCCTCTGCTAACTTGTTCACAGTCCAAGTTTCCTTGATAGGAATAAATCTTGCAGTCTTTGTTAATCGATCAACCACCACCCATATGGAGTCATAACCTTTGCTACTACGTAGACTGGTTACAAAATCCATGGTGATGTGTTCCCATTTCCACTCTGGTATCTCCAATGATTGAAGTTCTCCTCCTGGCCTTTGGTGTTCAATTTTAACTTGCTGACATGTTTGACACCGTGACACAAACTCAGCAATATCTTTCTTCATACCTTGCCACCAAAAGTAAGGTTTAATATCCCGATACATCTTGTTTGATCCTGGATGTATGGAATATGGTGTTGCATGGGCTTCCACAAGAATCCTTTTTCTAATCTCTTCATCTTGAGGAACACATACTCTTCCCTGATATCTCATTATATTGTCAGTATCGATATGAAAATCTGAAGATTCACCATTTCCGATCCCTGACCTTATTTTGATTAAACTAGGACAACTTAGTTGTTTTTGTTGAATTTCTTTCAACCAATTGGGCACTATCTCCAAGGTACACAGATACCCTTGTTCTTTCTGAACCCATATTTCAATGCCACTACAAATCATATCTTTTTGTATTTCAACTTGTACAGTTAATCGAGCAATCGCTCTTTCTTGAGCTGACTTCCTACTCAAAGCATCAGTCCCCACATTAGCTTTATCAGGATGATATAGTATCTCTAAGTCATAATCCTTTATCAACTCCAACCACCTTCTTTGTCTCATATTCCACTCTTTTTTGAGTGAAAATGTACTTTAGGCTCTTATGATCTGTCATGATCTTACACGTCGTCCCAAATAGGTAATGCCGCCAAATCTTAAGTGCATGAACTACTGCTGCTAACTCCAAGTCATGTGTAGGGTAGTTCTGCTCATATTGTCTCAGTTGTCTTGATGCATAGGCGATGACTCTTTCATTTTGCATCAAGACGCATCCCAAGCCCATTTTAGATGCATCACTGTAAACAATGAACCCTAGTGTTCCATTCGGCTGAGCTAACACAGGTGCAGTAGTCAACCTCTTCTTTATCTCTTCAAAGCTTGCTTGGCACTTGTTAGTCCATATAAACTTTGCCTTTTTCTGAAGTAAGTTGGTCATAGGTCTTGCTATGATGGAAAACCCTTTTACAAAACGTCTATAGTATCCTGCTAATCCTAGGAAACTACGTATCTCATTGACGTTCTTGGGTGGTTCCCATGCTAGCACGGTTTCGATCTTGGATGGGTCAAATTTGACTCCATCTACAGTAATCATGTGTCCCAAGAATGTTACTTCTTTCATCCAGAAGTCACACTTGGACAACTTAGCATAAAGCTTTTCTTTCCTCAATACTTGAAGAACTGCTTTCAAATGCTCCGCATGCTCTTCACTACTTCGTGAATAAACCAATATATCATCTATAAAGACCACAACAAACCTATCCAAGTATCCAATGAAGATCCGATTCATCAATTCCATAAACGCAGCAGGTGCGTTGGTTAATCCAAATGGCATAACCACGAACTCGTAGTGTCCATACCGAGTCCTGAATGCTGTCTTATGGATGTCATTTTCTTGAATCTTCAACTGGTGATAGCCTGACCGTAGGTCTATCTTGGAGAACACCTTTGCTCCTTGTAACTGATCTAACAAATCATCAATTCGTGGCAGTGGATACTTGTTCTTAATTGTCATCTTATTCAGTTCTCTATAGTCGATACATAGCCTCATTGTAACATCTTTTTTCTTCACGAACAACACTGGCGCTCCACATGGCGATACACTTGGCAAAATAAATCCTTTATCTGCAAATTTTTTCCAATTGCTTCTTCAACTCAAGCATTTCCACATGTGCCATTCTGTACGGAGCTTTAGAAATTGGTCTAATTCCAGGCTCTAGATCGATTCTAAAGTCAACTTGCCTAGTAGGTGGCAATCCAGGTAATTCATCTTGAAAAACATCTTTAAACTCGCGTGCAACTGGAATGTATTTCAATTGAATCTTTCCTTCTTTCTCCAAAGCATAACATAAATATGCTTCACATCCATTCCTTGCCAGCTTACTTGCTTTCATCGCAGAGATCATCACTAACGGGTCTTATAGCTCACTTCCTTTGAACACATGATTAGTATCATCTTTGGCTAACATCATTTTTTTGTTAGCATTTCCGCATCTATCTTATCCATATACTTGATCATCCAATCGATGCCTAGAATCACGTCATCATTATCCAATCCGGTAATAAGGATATCGGTTGGCTACTTTACTTGCCTAGTTTCCACGTAAACTTTGACTTTCTCCTCCTCTCACATTAGGACAAGATCCTTGAGTTAACATTATCCCCTAGCCTCACAAACTTTATCATATCTCTAGGTTAACTACATTTGAAATATGTAGTTGGACTTTTTTTATCAGCCCTTCTTGTAATAATTTAGGTCTCCATAATTAAAAATGTTTTTTTTTCCTCCAATTTCTCTTAATAATCCAATAACGTCATATCTTCAAATGGTGACAACACCAACTAAGAGGTCGTTTCATCCTATCATAAACAATCTTATCAATTGCTCAAAAAGTGGTGCACTCTCATCCAACGATGTATACTCCTCGTGAAATTCATCTCCATCATAGGAGAACCTCCAAATGTTGCTTCCAGAAAAGTCTTTAACAAGTTAGTCCAAATCCGACTCTTGGAAGTCTCGTAATCCACAATGATTGCACAATTTCTCATCCACCAACATGCACCAATGTTCGGCATGAAGGTTGCTGCAAGTTTCATCTTATACTTTTCTAGCCCTCCAATGTCCCAAAAGTCATGTTTATGTGGTTCAACCGCCAATCAACTTGCATTACATAGCTCCTGCAAACACTAACACCTCTCTTCTTTTTATGGCCTTAGTCACTTCTCTAATGAAGTTTACTACCTTCTTGTTCCTCATATGGAACTTCTAGGGTTTGGGGTTCAACAACTCGTGCTTGCCCTTGCGTTTCTATCGTAGCAGTAGCCCTTTCTACCGCTATATTCTTGCATCTTCTCATCTCATGTAGCTCGATGGGTAGAGGTACTTGACCTCGACCACTTACTTTATACATTGTACTCTCATGTACTTCTAGTTTGTCTTACTTCCACTAACACACTTGCACATTGTGCTCCCATTGACATACTCGTAATGAAGCTGCAACTTCCTTGTCTCTTAATCAAAACGCTTACGGTTGCCTTTATCACGGTTTCGACAAACCGGAACTTCCAAGATCGTTCTCTCTTCATATATATCCACTACTTATAACAATAGTGATATCTACCAGAATACTATAATCTTAACAAGTTAGAGAGAGAACTACACTTACAAGGAGTCACGCTGAGGAGTGGAAGGCAGTGTCTTTACCCACAATCCCGACTATGCATATGATTTTAAATCTATTAAAACCATATGTTAGTAATTTCCAAAATCTTTTGAAAACTTAAATTTCCTTTCAAAACCAACCCGAACTGGGTTGTAGTTAGGTTGAACTATCATGTCTCATCTCAAGTCACATGTGCCCTTGTTGTCAACCTAAGCTCTGATACCAATCTGTAACGACCCGAGTTTTAAGTAACTCAAGACGTCACTAGGCTAAGGACCACACAGTGGGTCCCATCAGTTAGCCTGACAACAACTTCACAAATAGGACCTTGCAACAAGAAGCACGAAGAAATAATGAAAACATTCAACCTGTCATTTTGAAAACATTTACATAACAACCATGCATGCAGTTAGTATGTATATCCCAAAACGACACTTCAAAACATGACACCTGAACAGGTGTCTTAAAACTTCAGCCTGAAATCAACATGTGTACACAGTTGCACACATCCAACAAAAGACTCGCTTGCAAGCGATTATTTTCAAAAGCAAGTTCAACCAACCCTCGGGTTAACACTGCCCCGGCTGTCCACACCCTGCAGCTGACATCCCTGAAGCGTTCCTATGATCAGCATTACCTAAAAAAATTCGGTTTAAAACCGTTAGCTACCGATCATAATCTATCCACGAGAGATTATATCATCACATCACAACACAACAAATATATTCAAATACCATATACCGTGCTCATGAGATGATATCATGCTTTTATGAATGATGCACGTGAATGCAGTATGAAATTTACAATTTTCGATCCCGGACCCATTAATCCGGAACCATTGCTTATACAGTTCTGGCTTTGGTGTGAGCTCACCATTGCACAGATTAGGTTAATTCAGACATTTGCTCTTAGGTCGTAGCCAGACTGATCAAGTCTACGGGCCAGGCTTTCTCGTGGTGAGTTATGGTCTTAACTCCTAACCACATGCAACATTTTGCCATTCATGTTAATGCAAACATTTACCATTTTCATTAGGTGTGCGACCCGAGCCTGAAGTCCATCAGACTCGATGTCATTCTTATACAACGCAAGTGATCCGGGCTTGGCCGAGCTCCGGTATTCACTGCAAAATACTCACTTTACATACTATTGACCTTTACAGGTCATCATCATATCACATGCCTCAAAAGGCTTATCATCTCATACATTATCATGTTTCAGTAAGCTTATCATGTCATTCAATAGCACGCCTCAATAGGCTAACACATGTTCATTTAACCATTTCTCATAATTATGACATGATAATAATCACAACAACATTAAGCATGCTTTACACATCATAACGTCATTTGCATCATAAACACATCAAGCATGCTTCAGACATAACACATCTCAATGCATATCAACATTCACATTTCAACACAACAAGGCATTTCAAAACAACAACACATATCAACACAGTGAGATATAAATCTCTCAGGCACGGTTTCTGCAGATCGAAGCTAAGTAAGTCCGAAGACTTACCTGGATACGCTCACTGAGCTACTAAGCTATAGTTAGTTTACCGTCTTCAACACCACCTGTCGAGAATATCATATTCCTCGTATTAAACTTCTTGCTTCAAACATCAATTAAATTCATTCCTTTGAATTTAATTAGCTTATAGCGTTTTCTAGATTCCCAATTTAATTAATTAATCTTTAATTAATTAATTAAATTTCATCAGAATAACCTTTTGCCCGCAGGCAGTTTCTCAACCCAAATGTCATCAGATCTCATCAAACAAATAGCCCATAATCACCAAAATAATGTAACGAGCATAATGGAATTTCCAATTATCCATTTTGACAAGCCTAAGGTCAATTTAGGCCAAATCGCAATACTGAAAACGAATAAATTCATAACTTATTCGTTACTAACCCGATTGACGATCCGAAAGAAGATTCGGAATCACAACGACGCAGGCTACGCTCGGACACCATCAGATTCACCGGAATCTTAGCGACGGGACCGACCAAAACACTAATATGCTCGACCAGCCCTTTATGTGCTCGGAAAACCGCAAACTTGGTACCGATATGAAGAGGATGAAGAGAGGAATCCGAAAACTCAAACGGATTTGAAATCGGATTAGAAACGGAGAGTAGATCTGAGTTTGAAGGTTGAGAGAAATCAGAGCTTTTACGAGGAAACGTGAAAGGAAATGAATTAATAAATGAATTTCCGCTATTTATAGCGAAGACGATAATTATCCTTTAGCAAAGTCGATAGTTATCCTTTAACCGATTCGAAGGCGGTTTGAGCCCCTTCTCCAAACTTCTCGAAATTGGAATAATAAATCTGACATTTTGTGTGGATAATTATTCCGCAACTTTCTCAGAAAACGCGTATTCCTAAGCCGTCTTTCTTAGCCGCTAAGAAACGAAATAGCGACTCTTTTGGCCATTTTGCCTTTCCATGTTATTTCATATCTAGAACATATCCGATGTCCTGATCATTTCTCTCAACTGCAATTTTATTAATTGAAGCTCCCAAATGCTCCAAATAATACCAGAGGGTAAAAATTATTCCCCGGAGGAAAAAGTGAAAATTTCCCCATAAGTCCAAATTTACACCAAAATCATAATGGTGGAATTTATACTCGTCATCTACACACTATTCGCGATTTATGGGTCAATTAACATCGATGATTAACTTAATCACCCTTAATCATCCTTGATTAGGATTCGAAAATTCTAGCTTTTACATTTATGCATAATTTTTCTTTTAGCGGTTTGGCGAGAAATCGATTTATATGCGGGTTGAGCATGATTTTGCATCCAATCATTAAAACCAACATTTGTGCAAAACTAAATGCCAAAGAATCTACGGCTAACATTTTCGAAAATGCATCCATAGAAGAAACATGATCATATGTAAATAAAGAAGGAGGTTGTTTAGAGGTAGATGCGTACCCGGTAAGTTGTGTTTGCCCTCGTGCTAATCCCATTTTTTCGGGATGCTTGTTCCGGATATGCCTCTTGTAGTTCCCGTAGCCTTCTCCCTTTTTGTGCTTGTATTGTGCTGAACAAAAATTGCATTTGGCATAGTAAACCCCGTTGGCATCGGGAGCACCTTTTGTGAACCAAAATCGGAAGACCGCCGCCGTTAGTTGAGTGTTGTTCAACGGCGGCTCTTCCGGCTCCTCCGGAAATTGGGTCTCGGATTCTTGGGTGTTGGGGAAAGGAGGTGATTCCATGTTGATATCCTCTTCCTCGAAGATCTCGTGATCTCCACTTAATAAGGCCCGCCTTAAATCCGAACCGGTTGGAGGACCGCTAACGGAACGACGTCCTCGGTTAACACCTTCGCTGGATGAAGGACCGGCATCGCTAACGGAACGTCTTCCTCGGCTAGACATTTTTTTTTTGAATAATAGAATGTAGTAGTAAGAGTAGTAAAATGAAAAATAAGAGAATGAGAATATGAGATTAAGAGAGTAATTGAATGTAAGAGTTGGAAATTATGGAGAGATTGAGAGAGTGAATAGATGATTGAATGAGAATTGGTGTGAGATGAAATGAATTAGGTTTGGGGTATTTATAGAAATGTTTTTGTGTTAGATTTATTATAGTTTATTTTTTTTAATTTTTTTATAAACTAGCCGTTGGGATTTTTTTTTTTTTTAAATGTGACCGTTACCGGGTCGACGGGTAAGGATCTCATGACCCTTACCCGTACCCGCTGGGTCAGAACCCACCGGGTCACGGGTGACCCGTGACCCGTGGACATGCTTAGCTCAAGCCCAATCACTTTACACAAAATACAATTAGTTTGGGGTTTTGAGCCTTGGATGACAACCTACCCTTTTACCAACTAGGCTAATTGAACTTGAGTATTCTATTGTTATTTCTTTCAAAGTTATACAAAATTTCTAATTACGCAAACTAGTGGTACCCAAACGTAATGTCAGGTTCGATTCACACAATTTACCTAAATTCGAGTTACTCAATGCTAATACCCAATGTTTATACACAAGTTGAATACCCAAGTCCAATCACCCAAGTCGAACTACCCAAGTCGAATTATCCAATATAATAAACTTGTTTAATTACCCAAATAATACCCATTTTAATATTAAAAAATCTCTGGGATCATTCGGTAATTTTCTGCAATTACAAATTATCTAACAGTGAAAAAATTACAAATCTAAAAAAGTTTGGGTTATTTTCAGCAATTAAAACTTTGGGGCGGTAATTTTATCAAAATAGTTGATGTCAAGGATCTCGATCTAGATTTAAAGTCCACGAACAATCTCAAAGAACAAATCTCGGTCTAGAATCTTGAGCGAGATTTTGGTTGCGGGGCCGAGATTTATGAAAACTCGAACAAAAGAAAGTAAGTTTGATGGAATGATAATGGATAGATAAGATGATAATCTGGAATGAAATTGATGGAAATTTAGGAAGTTATGAACCAAGGTATTCTTCCAAAGAACCTTGATCAATTGGATCTAAACCCCTTAACAAAGAGCTTACCTTAACTCTCCGTTATTTCTTGTAACCTCTTCTACTACCTCCTGATTGGTCAAGGTATTCTTGCAAAGAACCTTGACCAATTCCGAAAATTTTTTGTAAGACAAAATTTGTAATATAAGGATAAAGACATTTTATAATATGGCTTTATTGACTCGAAAGAATGGTTTGATGTAACACCCCGAATTCTCAGAACTCGGGACATTACTGGTTAGGACCTCACAATGGGTCCCGACCTCAGTTTAACAACAATTTTACTAGGATCTTGCAACAAGACACAAATAAGAAAAACCGAAATTCATAAAAATGTATTTTTAACAGAATGAATGAAACAAAGTCTAACAACCTATAATACTTAAACGACGGAAAAGACTAACTGTCTTAACAAGAGGAAAGAACAACAAAGCAACAACCCAAACCCCCGCCCTAAGGAGTACGGAGACCCGACTGACCACTACTTCCGGATCACTCAGCTGTTGTTCTAACCTGCGGTAAATCTAAAAACACAACAAAACAACCATTAGCTAGTTATCTAAACATTAGGAGAATAATAATAGCACACACACACATAAAAATATAAACACTCATCATGCTTTCAAACAATCCATTTATTATCTTCATTTAAGTCATTCACTCTTACTAATGATACTTATTTTGTGACACGAGGGATTCCCAAGCCTCGCCTCCGCCCCCGTGTAGCCATCAAGAGTGGATCCGATGCATCTCACCGTGTACCTGTATGGTTTGGGTATAGAGAACCTCCCAGTCTCCTGGCAGAGCTGGGCAGTGATGTCACGGCCCGTTATACATACACTTGGGCCTTAACACATAATAACGACGGTCGTCCTAACAAGTTGTTATTATAAACACACAACACACACACCACTATCGTCATCCTACTAACATCCAGAAACCAGCTAAGTAAGTCGCAAGGACTTACCTGAATCAAATCACAACTCTCAATTTCTCACTCGGTCCGCAACCATAGAAACTCCAACGCCTGTCACACAAGGCACGTGGATCAATAATGTATCTCACTTTCTTAGAAGTCTCCAACTTCTAAGATATATAATCGATCATAAAGAAATTACCAAAATACCCTTATGCGGGTAAATGACCATTTTACCCCTGGTCCCGAAACTCTACAAAATTCTATAACAAGGTTCCAAACTATTCTTTAGAACTCAAAAACCCACTCTCACTCTAGAAAGGAAGTTTGTTAAAGTTTTATAAGAGTTAAACACATTCTTGACTTTCATAAAAAGTCGCTAAGGTCCAACTTTGGCTTAAGATGTGAGGCTCGGATAAAAGTATTAAATTCCGAAATAAATCTCTAGATCCTCTATGATATGCATACTAAACATAGGGGCAAATATCTCTCAAAAATACTCAACCACAACTCCTACATAATTCTCTAAAGTTGGAATAAAAACTAGAATTTCTATACTTAGTCAAATTTTCTTCCTCTTTTGCAAAAACAGCCCACTGTCCTACTTCAAGACCTCGTAAGTCTCAATCCGACCGTTAACTTTCTATCAAAATTTACCACAGTAAACTATGTATTTCAATCTACAACATATTAAAAATTCAACGGTGGATTCTCGATTTAAGCTATAGAAATTAGGCTCTAAAGTCAGCAGGTCGAAGCTAAAGGTAAGAGTGTGCAGAAGGTCCTGATTTCGATTCTCCAGGGCAGCATTTGTTCCCTTTATTTATACCTAGAGGTCAGCAGTTCGACACCTACAGAACCCAAAGAGCAAGAACCTTATTGACCCATTTGTTGGTTCTCTCCTCCTACTGATTTCTTTAATCTCTTCCAAGTTCTCTTGCCTACCCAAGCTTTTCCTTACTCAACAATCTACTGCATACACACTATATAACACCATGGTGCTAGGATGGAAGTTGCAGCTACTTACCCGTAGCAGTGGAGACTCGAAAGTGCGGTTGATATCCTAGAGAAGACTCGGCTTGGAACCAGCAGCAAGTGACGGATGTGAAGGCGGCTGCAACGGTTTAAGGAAGGGACTGATTAAGGTTACAACACGAAGAGAGAAAGGGGTGCACTAGGAGCTGCTTACCTGGAGTGCAACGGTTGTAGAAGGGAGCCCAACACTTCGGTGAAGCGTGGAGTGGATGATCGTCAAGCGCAGAGGCTGGTGCTGGCGTCCTAGGCGGTCTGTGCAGGGGTTGGTGCTGGCGTCCTAGGCGGTCTGTGCAGAAGCTGGTGTTGGAGTGGAAAGCCGTAACAAATAGGAGAGGTAGGAGAAGGGCTCACGAAGGCAGAGGGCTGCTTGCCGGAAAGTGGAGTCGCAGAAGGTTGCAACAGTTGGGACGTAGAGGCGAAGGTCGAAGAATGCAGTCCAGAAAGGAGAGAGATCGGTGTAACGACTGGGAAGGAAAGCAGAAGATCCGGCAAGCGTGAAGACTGGAAGGAAGATCGTAACCTCTACTGCGTGATTTGCGGCCTACAGCGTTGGAGATCTCTCTTGGCTCCAGCTCAGCAAGCGTAAGGGAAGAAGCAGGCCTCAACTCGTTGGGCTGGTATCTCGACGGGCCTACTGGCTGGTATGTGCTGCAGTCCGGGTTAAAAACAAGCAAGAGAGATGGGCTGAGGTAAGGAAACACAAGTGGGCTGAAGTAAGGAAGCACAAGGTGGGCTAAAGTAAAGGGTAGGAAAGGAGTGGTGTGGTTTTGTCAAGGCTTGTCACAGCCTTGTCAAAACGTGTCAAAACTGCGTCAAGCCCATGCATGGCCTCGTCATGGTCTCGTCTTGGTCTTGTCATAACTCGTCATGACTTTGTCAAAGACAAGTCATGTTATAACCTAGGGTTTGAATTAGGGTTTGCTAAAAAAACTTATCATTTTATGTGAAGTGATTTTCCATAAAAATGATAAAATTTTGAGACATTGTGTCCAAACAAATATACAGCTAAGGATCAAAAGATCGAAAACCGGTTTACTACGGAATTAAACGGAATACAAATTCCGGATATTACATTTGACAACTTAATAGGCACTATAAAACTAAACTCTACCACAATAACATATCCATTTTACTAGTGTAAAATGAAAAGTGAAAAATAATACATCCTATTTATTCTACACAAATTCATATAGCCTAACAAGAAGTGTATGATTGACCCGAGATGCGACTTCTACAACAACATTAACAAAGGTTCAACTTATATTTAGGACTTCCTTTCAATTCTTGTTTCCTCGGTTCTCAAGTACTTGGATCCTGCACAATTCTCTTGCCCAAAGGAAAACTGGCAACAGTATTCTCGTATCCTCCAAGTCTTTTTTCAATCTTAAATTTATTTATATGAAGTAATCGAAAAATGAGAAGAAGGTGTAGATATACCAACAAAAAGTAAAGCACAAACATCTAATATGCTTATGATCTATTAATAAATAGTCAGTCAACTCTAAAAAATGTCTATAAAACAAAGATATTTAATAAATCATTAGTACCAAAAATCCATGTATAATGTGACAACATTATTTGTTTCTCGCCTTATCAAAATATTTTTTTAACGCATCATATATATTTAATTATTTCGTTACGTACTTCATACCCTCAAGATTGGACAAGTATAAACACCCGAGATGGACCATGTTTTCTCTCTCTCTCTCTCTCTCATATATATATATATATATATATATATATATATATATATATATATATATATATTATTCACAACTACTTTCCATCTTTATTTTTGCTTTGTTGTACAGAAGCGCACTATTTTCATGGTTGCCCCATCATAGTTTATCTAGGCATTGTACACATGTCTAAAATCATATACACAATACTATTTACCAAAATCATTGTAACCCGCCAAATATGACACACCATAACAATAATCAAATAATTTTAATGTTTGAAACTCACGTGATCTTAGAATATACGGGGTAAGTTTTTACATAATCAAACCTCACCCTATTTTGACCCAATCTCTGTGAAGAGAATAATATATGGCATATCAAAAAAGTTCCTTTAATTTCCAACAATAATAAATAGAAGGTATGAACATCAATATTTCTCCCTATGATTGTGCAATTTGCCTATTATAACAAAATATTGTGCATACAATTAACCATTCCAAAATGATTAATGTTTTTAGATAAATAAGCTCCTTTTTAATGGTTCACTTGATCTTAGAATATACGGGGTAAAATTTCACATAATCAAACCTCATCCCATTTTGACCCAATATCTTTGAAGAGAATAATATACGGCATACCAAAAAATTTCCTTTAATTTCCAACAATAATAAGTAGAAGGTGTGAACATCAATATTTCTCCCTATAATTGTGCAATTTGCCTATTATAACAAAATATTATGCATACAATTAACCATTTCAAAATGGTTAATGTTTTTAGATAAATAAGCTCCTTTTTAATGGTTCAGTTGATCTTAAAATATACGGTGTAAGTTTGCACATAATCAAACCTTATCCTATTTTGACCCAATCTCTATGAAGAGAATAATATACGGCATAAAAAAAAAGTTCCTTTAATTTCCAACAATAATAAATAGTAGGTGTGAACATCAATATTTCTCCCTATGATTTGTGCAATTTGCCTATTATAACAAAATATTGTGCATACAATTAACCATTACAAAATAATTAATGTTTTTAGATAAATAAGCTCATTTTTAATGGTTAAAATTTTATACTTATGCTAATAATGAACAATAATTATCTAGTATACATATATTATTTGTAGTTGCTTTCTTTGTTACAAATTATGTACATGGCATATGTATTTTGGATATATATATATATATATATATATATATATATATATATATATATATATAT
>BSUD01000001.1:5233852-5266911 GCA_033239045.1 Fagopyrum esculentum
AAACAAAAAAAAAAAAAAAATCAAAGAGTCATAAATGAATTTCTATATATAAATAATACCTAATATTCTATTAGCACTATATAACGCAATTCCACAAACATGTATGACATAGACACAACTATTTATTCCAACAAATATTCAACTTTCAAGAACATAGAAAATGACTATAAAGAATATATTCATCATATCACTGATTATCTCCACGGTTCTTGTTCCCTCAAATGCTGCTGGGGGAGGTTTCGGTAAATTAGGCTTTTGTTTAGGGAAGTGTCTCATCCTATGTGGACCTAATCCTTATTGCCTTGTAAAGTGTTACGGTTCATGTAACAAAAAACCACCTTCTTCTCTTAATGTGCAAGGACAAGATGAACACTTTTTGTGCAAAACTGGTTGTGTGCTTTCAAATTGCATTAGCAACTTCAAAAGTTTGGACAAACAAGGTATGCATGCTACGTTGTATTTATACTAATCTTTTTCTTAACAAATTATTATGCTTAGAACTTCTTGTTATTGAGATACAATTACTTGTTTAATTTGTAATACCCAACAAATAAGTCAATATACATTAGCTCTTTATAGTTTTGATATAAACTTTGTAACAATATATATATTTTCTTATGCCGAGTTTGTGTGTGATTTTAAAAAGGTTTCTCCGAGGAGGACGTGACGAAATCATGTGTACAAGATTGTGATAATGTGTGCAAGGGAAAGAGAAGTGACAAGCTCACCTAAAGGAGTTGGACAAAATTGCGATCATTGAATGATCGAAAATAGCAGGAATTGGGTTTTTAGAATATCTATAGTGGGATAAAATGTTAGCTTATTGCAAAAATAATATTTGTTTTTGAGATTAGTTATTTTATTTTGACATTATGGTGATATTATGAAAATTTCATTTAAAGTATTGTCTCTTTAAAATATACATACACATATACATATACACACACATATATACAATTCATGCTTGCATATTTGTACATTTATGTCTAACAATAGCAACAGAAAAAGATCTCATAAATGTACG
Source organism: Fagopyrum esculentum (assembly GCA_033239045.1). Lineage (NCBI taxonomy): Eukaryota > Viridiplantae > Streptophyta > Magnoliopsida > Caryophyllales > Polygonaceae > Fagopyrum > Fagopyrum esculentum. The sequence goes on from BSUD01000001.1 coordinate 5,234,877, forward strand.
TGTGTCTCAAATTAGGTAACAGGATAAAAAACTTTGTTTAACCATAAAATTTTAGGTACGATAAAATTCCACCAAGATAACTAAGTTAGAATAAATTTTTGGGTAATAAGTTGGTATAAATTTAAAGTAGGTGTCTTTTAAGAGAAAATTTTCTTACAAAATTGGTGCAATCGAATTATTTGGAAAAATGATTGATCTCATACCATGAAAAATTTGAATATAGATGTCCACTTGTAATCCTATTCGATTTGATTTCGAAAATGTGATATGATTTTTGCGTGTAGTTTAATTAAAAATGTGAGATCGTCTCTTCTGAAGTTTGCACAATCTTAGAGATATGAATAATCATTGCTAAAAGGTTCGTCGTCCACAACACAAATTGAGTTCTCCTAAATGTGAGATCGTCTCTTCTGAAGTAAGTTGAATGTTTCGTTATCCTCATTGGATTTATATAAAGCAACCTTGATATAATACATTTTTTTGGACAAAAATCAATAATATAAGGATAGAGAAACACAATTTGTAATACATGGCTTTCTTGACTAGATAAAGTAGTTTGTCAACTCGATAGGCACTGTAAAACTAAACTCTACCAAAACAACACATTCTCTAGACTAGGCATAAAATATGTTGAATCGACAATTACTGTAAATATGGAAAGTAAAAAAAATAGATCCTATAAAATCGAAACGAGTTCATACAGCCTTGACATGAAGTGTATGTTTGGCCAGAGAGGCAACTTCAACAAAGGGTTCAATTTATCTTTAGGACTTCCGTTTATTTCTCGTTTCTTCAGTTTTCAAGTAATTGAATCCTTCACAATATGTTTGACCCTAGGATAAGTGACAACAATATTCTCGAATCATCCAAGTCATTTGTCGATATTCAAAGTTTTTTATAGTAAGTAATCATAAATTGCAAAGAAGAAGATGTAGACGTAAAAAAAAAAGTAGTAAAGCATAAACATCTAATAAGCTTATGATCTATCAATACATAATTGGTGAACGATAGCAAATGGGGTTTCATTTCATTTGTACCGTCAATCATAAATGAAAAAGAGTGAGGGACAAATCGTAGGTTTTATAATTTAATGGAGAAATCGATCTCAAAGGCAAGACTCACTAAAATAATGCATTTATAGGTCTATGATTTATTAATATAGTTATAACTATTCATATATGATGGCATATTACAAAGACAATTAATCTTGCTCTCTCGTTTTTAGAGCAAGTATATATAGATACATCATAAAAAGTTCCCACCATAATTATCAATCAATCTAAACATTGGACGCACTAAGACTTAATTAGTGAAATAGGGTCCTTGAATATTTACTTTTGTAAATGGACTCCTATGTAAAATGGAAAAAACTAGGCCTGCAACTAGAAGAGTAGGAATATTATTGGGTTATTTTGAATTGAAATGATGGGCTGTAGAAAATTTAAATGCCAACCTCTTTTTTTTTAACCTAGCTGCATCCTTCTTCTTTCTTCTCTTGCTCAGCCGCCGGACCTTCACTTCCCTACCTTCTCAGTCTTTCAGCGTACCTTCAATCTTCTTCCCCAGCCCGCCGAGGACCGGCATTGCGTGCCTTCAATCTTCTTCCCCAACCCGTCGAGGCTTCTGACAAGTCTTCCCCTTCTTCCTCTCTCGTTATCTGCCTCTCTCCGCCTCTTCCCCTACCCTTCTCTGCACCACCGGACCAAAGAAAGCACAGTCAGCGCCTTCCATTGCTACCGATTGGCCGCTAGGGGTTTAGAGTGCCGCAGACGGTGCCTTCGATGCACAAGAAGAAGTAGTCGATGAACCTTCCCTCACTACAAGACGCTATCAGGGGTCGCATTTTTTGGTATGTATTTTTTTGGGTATGTATTTTTGGGTATTGCTTATTGAGTGATTGATATGCATTTTCTAGGTATTGTTTATTGAGTATATGTGTGTGCAGTTTGGGTAAGTATTTTTGGGTAATGTTTATTGAGTATATGTGTGAGCAGTTTAGGTAAGTATTTTTCAGTATATGTGTGCAGTTTTGAAGATTGCTTATTGAGTGATTGATATGCATTTTTTTGGGTATGCATTTTTTGGTATTGTTTATTGAGTGATTGATATGCATTTTTTGAGTATTGATTATTGAGTATATGTGTGCAGTTTGGGTATGATTTTTGAGTATATGTGTGTGCAATTTTGAGTATTGCTTATTGAATGATTAATATGCATTTTTTTGGGTATGCATTTTTGGGTATTGCTTATTGAGTTATTGATATGCATTTTTTGGGTATTGATTATTGAGTATATGTGTGTGTAGTTTGAGTATGCATTATTGAAGATAGGCTGCTTACCCAGAAACAAACAAACAAACGTTCTTCATGGAGTTTTTTGGGCTCTCTTCTTCAAGGAGTTTTTTTGGGCAGAGGGCTGTGTTTTTTGGGCCAAATTTTCCCTCCAAAATGTCAATCAACAGTGTCACAATCAGCACTCAGAAGTGTCACAGTCAACATGAGGATGACTGCCTTTTTATATGTTATGAACTATTCAATTGTAATTCATGAACTATCTTTTATAAATTTTGCACTATGAACTATTCAATTAGAATTTATGAACTATCCTTTTATAAGTTATGAACTATCCCTTAATAAGTTTTGAACTATTACTTTCACTCACTCTTTTATAAATTTTGCATTATGAACTATTCTATTATAATTCATGAACTATCCTTTTATAAGTTATGAACTATTCCTTAATAAGTTTTGAACTATTACTTTCACTCGTGTTTGGAAAAAAAAATAATTTGGGACACATGTCAGCTCTACGTTCAGCCGCACGGCCCTACCGGAATAATGTGTCTTACCTGAACAACACCCATCTATTATGTACCCAAACAAATAAAAAAATCTCAATTATGATAATTTGTTTATTCCACGGCTTTTATTTGAAAAAGTTATCTTCACGGTCGAATATCATCTTCTATCCAAGTTTTTCCATTAATTTTGGAAATTAGATATAATTCAAATTTCAATTACTCAAACAACCTCTCGTTTCAAAGGAATGATTTTACATAAATCCATGTCTAAAAGAATAAATATTTCTAAGACAAATCTACAATATAAGGATAAAGACACATTTTGTAATACATGGCTTTGCTGACTCAAAAGAATGGTTTGCCAACTCGATTGACACTGTAAAACTAAACTCTACCAAAATAACACATCATCTAGACTAGACATGAAATTTTGCCGAGTCAACAATTAGTGTAAATATGGAAAGTGAAAAATAATACATCCTATTTAATCTACACATATTCATATAGCCTAACATGAAGTGTATGATTGGCCCGAGAGGCAACTCCTACAACAACTTTAATCTTTTAGTAAGTCGTTGATGCTCCTAAACTCGTCAAATTAACACTTCACACTTGACATGATGCTTTATTGTTATCGAAATAACTAGTTAATTAAAAATATAATTATAAGGGTGGTTAAATGAAAATAGAGGTGAATAAAATGTGACTTTTTGTTATTTTTTTTTGGTAATGCCTACGGATGACACCGCCGCGTTCATCCGTACTTTTATTCAACGAAAATAAAAACTAACATATAACATGTCGACGGGTCGCTACTCCGCGAGCATCGTTTTTCAACAATTGGACTAAGGAAATTGGCGGATGCTGTAAATAAAAATACCCTAAAAGATAAGTTGAAGCAATGGATGCCAAATGATCGGCAGCGGCATTGGCTTCACGGTAGTTGTGCCGGAGCTGGACGCGCCAGTTTCTACGATGGAAGCCTTGGCACCTAGATACCAAACTAGAAAGTGGATGGTGTGTCGGGATGGAACGGTTAATAAGCTTGATAACCGTCAATGAATCGACTTCCACAATTATCTTACGAAACCCCTTCTCCCATGCTTGATAAAGCCCCATACAGAGGCCCCACAGCTCCGCCTTTGGAACCGAACATGGTCCAATATTCATCAAGAATCCACATAACCACTGACCATGGTGATCCCTAAATAATCCCCCAGCAGATCCCGACCTCATATCTCTCCGGACTGAGCCATCCGAATTTAGCATGATCCATCCAGAATCTGGCGCCTTCCACTGTATGTATATCTCTTCATTAACCTTGCTAGTGTTTGAAACCCTTTTCTTCATCCATGCCTGTGTGATGAACTTCGACTCTGCAGCAATCAACCCAGTACGGTTAGGAGGGGTTGGAGTAGCTCGGAAGGTGTGCTCGTTTCTCCATTTCCAGCTTTTCCATAAGGTTATGGCAAAGCAAACGTTCCATGGCAAATTTTCCGCAATAATGTCAACTCTATTTAGATTAAGCAGCAACCATGGAATGATATCCAAGGAAAAGAAATCAGCAGCATGCTCATTACTTAGTAAACTGCTCCATACACTAACAACATGAGGACAATCTCTGAATATATGTAATGCAGTTTCCGGACTGTTCGAACAAAAACCGCATTGATTATTTGTAGTAAGGTGTCTTCTTGATCTTTCCACGTTCGTAAGGATCCGTCCATGAGAGACGAGCCACAGGAATGTTCTAACTCTCTCCGGGACATGCAGTTTCCATATGCACGAAAATAATGGCTTCAGTGCATCTAACCTAGGATGATGTTCAACCGTTGCAAGGTAAGCTGAAGCAGTTGAGTATTCACCATCATTTGACAAACTCCAAGCTATGCTATCAAACTCAGTTGGAGATTCCTTTACAACCCACCCAGCAATACTCAACAGTGAACCAGCCGGGAGCAGAGAGCCCAACCTTCCCCAGTCCCAGCCCATACCCTCATTCCAATAATCTGATACCGAGCAATTTAGATCATCAAAGGACGGAGGACAAACCAACTCATTGATTAACGGCCGCCCACTACACCAGGGTTCCGTCCAAAATCTCGCCGTTCTGCCATTCTCTATCATCCATTGCATTCCCAAATTAAGAACTTTGGACCTAGTCCATAATAGGCCCTTATGGATGTACGAGCCCCTTCTCGAGTTCCTACAGTCAGAAATCCCCTCTCACCGATCAACCCATATTTGCAAGAGAGGAGATAGGCCCATGGAGCCTCACTGTAGTGCAAGAAGCGCCAAGCCAATTTACCAAGTGAACATGCATTAGCTGTAGCAGCTGAACGAATGCCTAAACCCCCACTGTCGACTGGACGGCAAACTTCTTCCCAAGCTACCAGATGCATGGTACGTCTACTCTCTGTATCCCCCCACAAGAAAGATCTACAGGCTCTATCAAGCTCGTTACATACAGACACGGGAAGCTTTACCACTCTCGAAATATAGGCCGGTATGGAGCAAAGCACTGATTTGACTAGAGTCATCCTTCCAGCAAAACTCAATAGTTTACCCTTCCATGAACTAAGTTTGCTCTTGATCTTGTCCAACAATGCATTGAAGTCAGATCTTCTCATTCTTGAATGGATAATTGGAAATCCCAAATACATACCGAAATCAGCAGTAATCGGGAATCCCGCAACCCTACTAATGTTACTTCGTAACTCCTCCTCCACATTTGGAGAGACCAGAATTCTGGATTTTGCAAGACTCACCTTGAGTCCAGATGCTGCGCAGAAATCCGACAAACATTTCTTTATGATAGTAATATCACTCTCAGAAGCCTCTCTGAATAGCATAATATCATCCGCGAAGAAAACGTGAGAGAAACCAACACTCCCCCGTTTTACTCTCACCGGCTCCCATCTTTTATTATCAACTAAGTGCTGGATAGCATGTCCTAGTCTCTCCAGACACAGGACGAAAATATACGGTGAAATGGGGTCACCTTGGCGCACCCCCTGCTCGGAATGAAGCTATCAGTCATCTCCCCATCCCAAAGAACCGACATCGTTTGAGAACGGAAGCATGAAGAAATCCAATCCTTAAGTGTACCCGGGAAACCGATACACTCACAAGTCTCTTTAATGAAATCCCAAGAGAGCCTATCATAAGCTTTTTCGAGGTCAATCTTAATTGCCATCCACTTCTTCCCCGTCCTTTTTCTCTCGATCGTATGGATCAACTCTTGAACGATAATTACATTATCTTCAATCAATCTTCCCGGAATGAAGCTGCTTTGAAGAGGACCAACAACATGATTCATAAATGGTTGAAGACGAGAGACAATAAGCTTAGAGATCAATTTGTACTTGACGTTGCATAAACCAATAGGTCTGAAATTAGACATATGCTCCGGGCTAGCAACTTTCGGGATCAGCAATATTAAAGTGTCATTAGCACCCTCAGGGAGTATACTCGTTTCAAAGAAATGAGTGACGAAGGAGATAACATCCTCTCCAATAATATCCCAAGTGTTCTGATAGAAAACCGCGCTAAAACCGTCGCGTCTGGGCGCTTTAAGTGGGTGCATTTGAAACATACAATTCTTGATCTCTTTATCCGAGAAGGGCCGACACAGGGAGTGATACTCATCTTGGGAAAGAGAAGGGAAGTTAGCAAAATTTTTGTTATATACTCTTATTCTTGTAAGTAGATTGGTCTAATTTTGTATTTGAGATATAAATTTTGCCCCTCAAATACTAATAATTAAATTTTAATTAATCCAAGTGAAAAAGAAATAAAAATTAATGTTACGCTACTCTCATTAAATTTTTCTTCCTCATCCCCATTTGCAGATCTGGACCAAATGAACCGAACGTCAAAATTGTCGTCCACAACCGTCTCTACCTTCATTCTAGACCCATTAGCCTCGTTGAAATCGTCGTCCGTGATTGTATTTGCCTCCACCATCTTCCTCATCCTGTTCATCATCCCGACGACATTCTCCCTCCACCGTTCACAACACCGTTGTCCATGTGCCAGATATGGCGTGGATTCACATCGCTTGGAGCAACTACTTACATTATGTGTCTGTTTGTCCAAATATGTAGTCATTTTTCGTTGGAGCTAATTTTATGAATAAACTCATATATTTACATGCCGGACACTTTTCGGACATTTTTCTAGTGGGCTCTAGGCATTGTCAACACTGAAAAGTTGGAGTTTTAGGCTTCTTCTACACAAGTTGTTGCTCATAGTATATTCATATGTTAAATTTGATTTCCGTTTGAATGAGAAATAGAGACCCGGAGTTGGTTGCATGCAAGGCAAAAGCTTGGGAAAGAGTCAAAAAATGTTGCTATCCCACATTTAAAATGGGAGGTATCATACGGGATATAATAAGGAGAAACTCATTAGGGTCGTGGTTTCGTCTACGAGATATAATAAGGAGAAATAAGCACAAGCGTGCGAGTCGAGCCGCGTCGAGCCGTGTTGACATGAGACGGGCATACCAAGACGCAACATGGGATGACCACCTATGTTACGTTTGGGTCAATCCAACAATGCAGATAGATGAGGTTGCCATGTATGCTACGTTTTGAGCCGACCCAACTCTACAGTTCAACAAACATTGGATAAGACTGTATTTAAAGCAGTCAACCAACCAAAACTTTACTTCTTTTAAAGCAATATTTGCAAATAAAATATGGTCCGGCATTTATCGTAGAATATTGCCTAGTTAATGCGAATATATGCAATAAACTCCCAACGGATCTCCTCCATCCCGGTAAAAAGGGTGTCTCCTCACATCATTTTACACATCAAAAAATGTCTTCTCCACGTCTCTTTGTTTCTATTTCTCGAGAGTACAACACTCAACATGTTCGCAATTTTCCGACAGATTACGAGATTTATTGCATAATATTGCCTAGTTGATGCAAATATCTACAATAAACTCCCTAGATCTCCCCAGTCCCTATAAAAAGGGTGTCTCCTCGCATCATTTTACACATACAAAAACGTCTTCTCCTCCTCTCTTGTCTGTTTCTATTCTCGAGAGTACAATTATGACAACCGGAATTTTCATTTCCGGAGATCCGTAACGGGAAGACTAGAAGAACGTCGATTGGATGGGAAGAAGCCGCGACCGCGCTTCATTCTACCCGCATCAGCGGTGGTCGCGGGCGCGGGCCATTCTCACTACGGTTGTGGTAAGATGACATATCGGCCATATCTTTTGTAACCGTCTCGATCTTCTTTCCTTTTTGAGATTAGAACGATCTTTTCTTTCCCTTGGGTTATAGCAGTGTGCCTCCTCCTCTTTAACCCTAGACGTCTTTCGTTTCCTCTTCTCCTTTTTTCATGCACGTTGTTCTTCTCCCTTCTCCACTTCTTCCTCATTCGAATCGATCAAGAGATTACTACTCTTCTTTGTGTACGCCAACATTCTATCAGACCAAGAGACCGTCTTCTTGGTGCCTCCTCCAAACGAAACATGAAACATGGTAGTTCTTTCTTCTTGTTGTTATTTTCTTAACCTTCAAACAAGGACCATTCTTGATTTCTCAGTCCTTCTCTCTTCGCGATCCATATCAGTTTACGGGGACGAAGGCGAAGGTCGGGAGACCTTCGTGCCACACTATAAGTTGAATTAGAAGTGAATAACATAACAAAGATAATAAATGAACTTATGTGTAAGCATGATGTGTGCTTCATTTCTTGTATCACGTGTGTATTTGCTATTGTAGTTCTTCTAATATGTAGGTTGTTAGCTAACGGTTTATTCGGTGTTGTAGATGTTTTGCAAGATAGGGTAGCTGCCGAGTGATCAGGACAGAGTGGTGAGCCGGATTCCCGTACGTTATAGGGCGGGTGTTGGGATTATTGTTTTTTCAATATTATTATATTTGCATTTGCAGTTTTAGACTATCGTACTGATGTAGCACTCGGTTGAGAGTCTTTCATTTGATCATGACATTGCATATTATTTATTCGGCTTTCTCTTTTATATTTGTGTCTTGTTGTAAGATCCGGTAAAGTTGTTGTCAAACTAGGGTCGGGACCCATTGTGAGGTTCTAACCCGTAGCGCCCCGAGTTTTGAGAATTTGGGGTGTTACAACAACACTCAACAGGTTCTCAGGTTTCCGACAGATTACATAGGTCGGATTTATAATGTTGTTTTATCCTAGGATTTTTTAACACTGGTAACCGTCGTAATAGGAGTGTTTTTAAAATTAAAGAAAGAGATAGTATCTCGACTCTCCACAATTCAGGTTTTTAATCGGTAATTTATGATCATAATATATAGTGCATTTTACAGTTTAATTATGTATATCAAGTTCCTACAATTTTATCATCACTTGGATTAACTACTTCAACCGGCATGCATTGTCATCCTGGTGGCATAATAACTACTTCAATCCCGTCGATAACAACATCACCAGTTTCAATGTACTTCGACGGAAGTGGCCATGGCATAATTGTCATTAGATCTAGAGTTGAAGACAACGTATTTTGGGTATCTAATTGAATGCTGCTTTAAAACCCTAATCAAAATGGGTAATTCACATTGGGTATCTGGCTTCGGGTAATTAAAATGAGTGAAAAGGCCTACTTTAAAATCCTAAATAAAATCGGGTAACTAAAATGAGTATTTGTTTTCATATCAAATTTTGGGTACTTTGATTACAAATATATGTTTTGGGTATTATGTTTTGGGTATTGAATGTCGGTTATAATAAAGATCGGGCATTAGAATTGAAGTATTCAAATTCGGGTAATTAAATTGGGTATTAAAATTAAGATATAATTATATTATTTTTATAAAAAAAAATGAATAACAAATTATGGATTCAATTAGTTCAATTGGTAAAGGAGGGAAAGCAGATCTATCAACCAGGGTCGAACCCCGCATACTATTTAAATTAAATGAATGTTATTTTTAAATATAACTAAAGTTTTATACAAAAAAGAATTTGTTCAATTAGTTACTCGATAAGCATCGAGATAAATATTTGTTCCTAAAATCTCAAAAGAACTCGTTCATTTAGTTACTCTATAAGCTTCGAGATAAATTATTTGTTTCTAAAATATTTAAAGAATTTGCTCAATTAATTATCTGATAAGCTTCGAGATAATTTATTTATTCTCAAAATACTCAAAATATTAACCTTCCAAACAATCGTTGTCAAACACCGAAGCCAAGCAAATGTGAGCTTTTACAAAACTTCTCAATAAAGTTCTAACCAAATGGAAATACCCTTTAAACTTCAACGAAACTTTACAAGTAAAAAATGGGTACACAAAGTAGGCCTAAGAGATCTTTCTCTCCTTAACTAGACTAATCAAACTTTGTGTATTCTTTTGATGATACACAATATTAATACACAATATTAACACACAATTTTAATTACACAATATTAATACACAATTTTAATTACACAATATTAATAGATAATTTCAATTACACAATGTTCATACACATTTTAATTACACAATTTCATTTGTTATGTCAATTTTGTAGTTAACATTCGGTCATTTTTTAATTACACAAGTTCCGTTTTGTTTATGTTATGTACACAAGTTTGTCATTTACACAATGTTTGGTTATACAAGTCTGTCATTAACACAAGGTTTGGTTACACAAGTCCGTCATTTACACATGTTTTTGTTACACAAGTCCGTCATTTACACATGTTTTTGTCACATAAGTCCGTCAATTACACAAGTTTTGTTTGTTTATTTGTTAACTACATAAACTAGCATAACAAATGAAATTGTGTAATTGAAATTATGTATTAATATTGTGTAATTGAATTGTGTATCATCAAAAGAATACAGAAAGTTTGATTAGTCTAGCTGGTACAAGGGAGGGAGGATAACTCATTTAGAGTTCGAATCTTAAATCTTTATTTATTATATTTAGGGGAGAGAGGAGAATAATTAATTACCCTAATTATCGAAATTAAATATAATTAATAGGAGAGAAAAATCTTCTAATTTTCATAATTTTTTTTAATTTTAATAATTAATTATATCTTCTTAATTTCGGTAACTATCTAACAAAAATCATCTTAATATCTAATTTAATTTTTTTTTAAATTATTAAATACTAGGGGGCCTAGTTTGTTTATTAAAAACAAAAGGTGCCTTAGTAACTTAATCTTCTCATAAAACTTGTACAAGATTTATAAAGAACTTTAACGTCAATGCACCAAGCTAGTCTCAAAACACTCATAAGTCCTATTCTCTTCTTGTGATAATCAATAATTGTGTATTTAATAAAATGAGATTTGTAATCGTAGTTGTGCTTTGTAGTTGTGTTATGGTATGTAGTTGTGGTTTTCGAGTGGATTTTTGTAGATTACGATTTTTTTTAAACTTTAGATAAATACATGACGTGTTTAGTAAAAAGAGAGTTTCGGGTATTTTAAAACGATAAAATATACAAACACCCCTCAAATCCATGTGTATGTCACGTGATAGCCAAGGATGAGAGCTCAGTAGCTCACAATCCTTCTCCTCTTGCTCTGGATTCATCGTTTGCAATATGTGTTTCAAGACATTCAACATTTTCATTCCAAGTCGAGTGAAGCCAGAGAAAGAGGAAGAAGAAGTCAGAGAATCGATTTCTTTTGTAAAAATAGTCTTAGCCTTATTCGTTTGTATAGAAGAAAGAGGAAGAATAAGAAGTCAGATCCAGAGTTTGATTTTGTACAAACCTAGGTACAGATTTTGTTAATGTTCGTTTGTACAAAAGAAAGAGGAAGAAGAAGCCAGCCTCTATTTACATATCAATCAATGTTGTTCGTATGTACATATCAATCGATGCCGGGTTAATTTGGACAACCTGATTATTATACAAGACGAGTTCGGCTGTTCGGACTCGGCTCGAAAACATGGCTCTGGCTCATTCATTTAACTAAACAAGCAGAATATGCACACGTTCTTCTAGTTCAACTAACATTTAGGCTCGGCTAGTATTGGTTTGATAACAGCCCTATCTATAACACTATCACATATAGAAAAGCAACCAACTCGATCAACAAGACCAATATCAAGAGATTCAAACCTTTTCATAATATGGTACAAAGAGATTCAAACCTGTTCATAAACTCTTTCAGGTAAACAAAGCAGTGGAAATCATAAATCACACAAGGGACTTGCAAGTCAAGTCTTTATAAAGAAACTTTGGAAAGAACACAAACCTGATTTCTGTACATTCAGGCCTCGACACGGTACGTTTATTTTATGCACACATGCATGGTCTTGTTGAATAGCTTATAGCACAACAACATTCCAAGGTATACCATTTCGCGGCAACAGACCAACGTAATTCACCAGATCAACCCATACTGGTATCATCAGTATATACTAGTGAGACACAACCTGCACACTTTCAGCTTCCACCTTAGTATTTTCCACTAGCACATCCTCCACCCCCACAACCGCCACATCCACCGCTCTCAACTAGTGTATTAGATATTCCGCCACCGCATCCACCGCCGCAGCCAGCCCCACAACCACCACATCCTCCACTCTCGACCAGGGTATTTGGTCTTCCCCCTCCACATCCACCACCGCATCCAGCGCCACAACCACCACATCCTCCACTCTCGACCAGGGTATTAGGTCTTCCCCCACCACAGCCAGCCCCACAACCACCACATCCTCCGCTTTCGACTAGGGTATTAGATATTCCCCCACCACATCCACCGCCACAGCCAGTCCCACAACCACCACATCCTCCACTCTCAACCAGGGTATTAGGTCTTCCCCCACCACACCCAGTGCCACAACCACCACATCCTCCACTCTCCAACATGATCTTAGATCTTCCCTCACTACAGCCACCACCACACCCTCCACATCCACCTCCTTTATCCAAATTCAGAGGGTTTCCCTTGTCAACCTCAGTGTTAGTCTCTATGGTTGCAGCAGTAGAAATCTCGATGTCATCTTCATTCTTTTCCACATTAGCTACCTTACTCGGGTTACTGGCAGAGATGAGACCTTTGGATCCCTTTGTTCTAAGCATATCAGAAATTATAAATGCCAATGTGATTCCAGGCAGCACAAACCATCCATTCTCTACCTGCTCACACACGACACCGGCACATAGAAGAACAAAGTGAGAAATTTATCAAGTATAACTTCTGGATTGCTATTAGGATAGCCCTCCATAGTAAAGGATTTATCTTTCATGGTTACATACATTCAAAGTTGCACACCGTAGGTTAATCAGAGCCACTGCCTTTCCATATGGATATTCAGAGCAGAACTCAACTGCTGTCAAAAAGTCCTTTTCACTTTTTTGCTTCCTCTGTTGGTTATGCTCATACTCCAGTCTCCGTCCAGGAAAGAGCTTCACCTATATATATACCAAAGGGTCAGAATCGTCGGAAAAGGCATGCATTATCTATAACTAGTTCCATAGGGCAAACATCTAATATACATGATGAAAACTACAATCTCCACCTTCTAAGCCCCTTCAATTAGTTATGCAATGACTAATGAGCGTATCCTAATGGAACATGCACAACAAATCATTTTAAGTCAATAATCAGAAGAAGCTTGATTTTGATAGCAAATCCAAGGTACTGAGCATCCTGTTGGAGGAGCCCCATTCAGCAAGGTGCCTTTCAGTATCTCATAATATGATTAACATGTAGCACGATTCTTAAAATATCTCAGAGGTATCTTATTTCAAAAAGCCAGGTTCAAGGTATAGAATTTCGATCCCTAGGACTGATGACATACATGATTTTGACAGTTACCTCTAGATAATGTTTATATACATAATGTAGTGAAGTGGGTAAGAATTTCATCAATTACCATCTTGTCTCCAATGAACTCAAACATACACCTGTCGCTTCCAGTTCCTCTAAGAAGTTTAAAGGAACTATAAGGTTCTCTAAAGCACCAATTCTCGTTGACAAACTCCGCAAGAGTGTGTGTTTCACCATCCATTGTGATGCCGATTACTTCCTTTCTAGGAGCAAGTTTGACTTCAGTTATCCCCTTGTTTTGCTTCCTGAAACACATGAGCAGATTGTTTCTGAATATGAAGAAGGAAGATTATATATGATGGAGAAGATTTCACAAACATAACCAATGATGTAAACATCAACAGGTAAGCACTCGAGCTAATAATTTTGAGATGAAATTAAAATGCTTACAAGGTATATCCGTCCATGTAACATGCCATGCATGTATCTCCATGGAGCAGATCAAAGTGGGATTTCTATTAGAAAGATGGCCAAATACACTAAATCAAGCAATAATACAAAAGTGGAACCAACAATACCTTAGTTCAAGCCTAATGACATCATTGTCATTGCCGTCAATGACATTGGTCCATGTCTTTGCATAGGGAACCAGTTTACTAATTATCGAGATACATTGACCTTCACAAAATGGCCTTGATCTGACCATACGAAGCATTTGAGGTGCTGAGATAGGTGGAGTGAATGAAGCAGAAAATCGAAGGCAGAGTGAATCCTTTGTATTGGAACTAGGAACCAGCTCAATCCATCTTTCTACTGATAGTTTAGAGACAGGATCCAGCAATTCCTGCAATGAAAGGGAAAAGGAGCCCAAAACTTTGGCTGCTCTTCGCACTGGTATGCCTAATGGCGAATCAGACATGAGTTCAAAAAGCAACTCTCCAGTAGGCTCACACTGAAATGTAGCAACCTGTTTTTTTCCAGATATTGATAATATACTCAATCGTCTATTGGCCTTGAAGAACATATCAGGTTGCTTCTTACTGAATGAGACATACAGATTTCCCTTATGACCCTCCGGTACATTTTTCAGTGCTACAAACTCCAGTAAGACCTACAAATGATATTTCATGTGTAGAACATCACTTCAAAGAAAACTATTCAGAAGCAGGTGACTTTTCGATATATCACCGTGAACAATTATTTTTTGTAAAAGAGTGACTATTATGTAGGAAATGTTTTTGGACATACCTCTATCATCTTGAGTTCAGGAAGTTGGATAAATTTTTTATCATCGGTGGATGGATTGACAGTCTTTCTCAAACAATCGGAAAAACAATGAGTATCTGTGACAGGTTTAGGGGCGATTCCTCTATACATGGCCCCTGCTTTCCAGTACCTCCTCCCAAATGTTTCCTCAAACATCCTAGTGGTTCCAGAAAATCCAACGTCAAGTTTCTTACCTTTTCCTCGGTCAGAATCCATGTCATCATGCTCCAATACCTTCCCCATTATATTAGGAAGGTCTTTACAGTATGAAACAGGATTCAATTGGTGGGTGTGCCAAATGAGGTCAACATCATAAGTTGGAACACAAAAGTGCTTGACCGACTTCTCCCTGTTTCTTTTAATTATATACAGAAATCCTTTGTATCTCGCAATAGCTTCTTCAAGGAAGAGAGAATCACTCATATGGGGTCTTGATACCTATTAGAACATCCAAGTTACGCATTAATTGAAAAGAAAAAGAAACATGCCATGAGAAACAGGAAAACAGTAACAGAAGAAATAATATATATACATACATATATATATGTATGTGTGTGTATGTGTATATATGTGTGTATGCGTATATATGTGTATGTGTATATATATATATATATGGTGCAAATAGACTGTCCCCAATCAACAATTGAATGCATTACCAAAGGCAGAAATGAACGACAATGTAGTCTTGGATATTTTATGCAAAGAGACAAATCTAAACAAATTCAAACACTTGCTCTTCATAAGGAGGACGTGGAAAGTGCCATTTCCGACCATGTCAAGTATTATCTGATAAAACTGAAAATTCATACTGAACCATTAGCTGACACTGTCATAAAGTTGTTTCAAAACTTGACATCCTTACATTGTAAAAAAATGAACTCTGTCTTTGAACAGCTGAAACGAGATCATATTGGGTAAACTTGTCGCTCTGAAGTGATTTGAGTGATGTATCCTCAGTAGAAGCTTTATTCAAGTCAAGATCATATGGTTCTTCTGGGTACATTGTACTCCATATCTGCTCAGTTTGTCTTGAACTTTCTTTAATAGATGAAACAACAATGGTGTTGTCAAGAATTCTTCCAAACAATTTTTCACAATCATTTTTATACCTCACCTGAGACAAAGAGTCAATAGATACCAGAGAATTTCAATTTGGGAAACAATTATAGCAGTAAGAATTGATGGATTGTTCAATTGCATAAACCTACAGGGTTGAGCCTGTGACAGTGCCAAATCCATTCACAATCGAGTGGAACAACAAGCGGCTCATCACACAGTGGCGTTTCAGTATGTTTGGCCAGCAAGGGTAGCCAAAACGCATTATACCTTCAAATTAGAGAAGGCGAGAACAATTATTAATTAACTTTGAGATTCAATGCCATGGTATGAAAACATATTAGTATATGTTTACAGGATACAGAAGGATTTCCTCAGGCAAAAATCAAATTTCCAAAATATATGTTCTTAGTTTCACATGCAATTAAACAAGAAGCAAATCTATGTAAAACTATCAAATTTAGAAGATACAATCCACATACACTGAAAAGGATCATCAATAAGAAAGTAGGAACGATTGATGAAACCTATAGATAGCCTTGTTCAAAGCAGGGCCTTGGTAGAGATGGCGGTTCCGATCAACGGCTGCGAGGAAACAGAGATGAATTTTGGCAGCATCGAGCAGATCTGGAATGCTCACTACAATCTTCTGAGCTTCGTCCCACTCTCTCTCTTGTTCAGTTTCCATTCGCTCTACTCGCAGCTGTAACAAATTCGTCAAAATGGAGCTCAAATCAGATCATGCAGAATCGGATCTATGGAAAACTAACGAAGTCAAGTCAAACTGTTGATTGATCAACAAGAGAGAAAGAGGACAACCTGCAGATTGATTGAGTGGTTGATCGATTGCTTGAAGAATTTGGCTGGTGGAATTTTCTACGCGAATTATTTGAAGAGTCGAGAGTTCCCTCTTTGTTCTTTTCTGTGTGTTTTCGTTTGGATAAGTGCCAAGCCTGTTGACTGTGACAACCAGGATATTTTTGCTCACCGGGTTTTTGTACTCGGATATTCAATCTAAACCGGTTATTCGAATTGGAAACCAAGTCTGTTGACTGTGGTGTCTGGATCGAGCGAAAACATTTGCGGCGAGTTAGACGAAGGCTGGAATGCGAGCACAGCTCCGGTAGGGCAACAACGGCTCGGAGGTGGCCGAAGACTCCTAGGCGGCGGCGCGAGCTGGCTTGACTGGAGGGAACCCGCGCGAGAGAAGGAGCGAGCAGCTGGAGACGAACTGCTGCTGGATCCCGGTGGCTCGGCCTGGCAGCACAGCAACGTCGACGGTGGCTCCTTAGTTCCAGTTGGCGGCAGCAGGGGAAGGTAGAGACAAAGGTGAAACTAGACTGGGTCCGATTTTAGATAAAACTGCGAACTGGTGGTTCCTAAACCAGCGATTTAGATTAACACAAAACCGTTTAGAATCGGCAAAAAAAAATAAATTAACTACCTTTTAAAAAAAAAAATATTCAAACCGACGGTTAAACCGCCAATTTGGACAATGAGTCGTTCCGTTAGCGGACCCCTAGAAGTCGTTGCACATGTGATTTTAATATTAATTTTCTTTATTTAACGTAAATGGCTGATACAAAAAACTCATTCCTTTTCCTATAAATGTTCAACTCTTCTTCCATTTTATCTCACAACGTATTCCTACATTCTCAACTCTCTCTTGCTACTCTCAATCTCATATTCTCATAATTCTCGATTGATCGTCTTTCTCGAATTCATCTCTCATAATTCTCGATTTATCTTCTTTCTCGAATCATCTCTCAATCTCGTAACCTCAATCTCGTAATTGCAGACCCGGTGAACGATATTGTCAAGTTTCATTCAACTATTGTCCAAAGGTGTCCAAGTGGAGGGTGAAGGGCAAGTATAGGACTTTGCAAACGCACATGCAAAAAATACACCCCGATAAGCTAGAGATATTACGGGGACAATAACATTGTCCCACAGGTTTGCATCTTCTTTCTCTCAATCTCTTTTATTTTTGTATAATTATATTAATAAAAGTGAAGAAAGTTTAGGATTAGCCGATGTAATATGTTCTCATGCATTTTCATTTTCTTATGCGGAATATGAAAAAGTTTGAGTATATAACACTAAATATCTCCAACCTTCTTTTAAACCAACTTCTCGGCAAATTAGTTTCTAAATCTTACGAACAAAAGAAAGAGAAAAAAACTTCTTTTGATTTTGGCACATTTTTCGCATAAAGTTTCTATTTGTAGTGATATTTGGAGTACACGATCACAAAAACATTTTTACATGGACATTAATTTACATTTTATTGATAATGATATGTTTTTGTATAAATTTGTTACTGCATTTCGCCATTTTAACCAAAGACATGATGCCGTGAACATTGCAAACTTTGATAAAAATAGTTTTACAAATCTTCAAACCGAAACAAAAGATAAAACAATAGGCTCTTTTTTTTTTCTTTATTTCTTTTTTTGCCTATCGAATCTCTCTTTTTTAAAAAATTTTTATATTCGACTTCGTTCTATTTTCTTTCTTTTTATTAACAAAAAATTAAATAATTGCAAACAATGACCAAAAGGTCCTCATCCGCAAGGATGTTTTAGGTCGATCGGTGTCTAAAAACTGATCCGCCTAACTCTTTTACCTTTTTATAAAAAAAAAAAGACCAAAAGGTCCTTCACTAAAACCGATTTCCAGCTTTCAATCTTCAATTCAAGTAACCAATTTGTACTTAAACCGAATTGGGTTCGTCTTAGGCTCATTGGACCGGGTTGGGGTTTTGGTTCACTAAGTCGGGTCAGGTTTGGGGGTTTTAGGGTTTGAAGGGCCAAAGTGTAAATAGAAAAAAGGATAAGATTAGGGTTTTGGAACTTTTCTAGCAATAGGTATGGGGTGATTATCTCGATACGTTTGAGTCTGGGATCAATTTTGGTGGTGGTTTAGTGCAGGGTTAATGGAGTTGCGTCTGTGAGGGAGTCATAGTCACTTTGGTTGTGGTCCGGCGGTGAGGGTACTAGTGGTCCGGCGGTGGTGGCGTCGAGAACCAACAAAGCGGTTCAGTGTGAGGCTTGTGAGGTTGGCTCCTGGAGATGAAGTTAGTCAAGCCGCTGGTGGTCCGGCGGTGTGGGTACTCCAGCGGCGGCATGGGTGATGGAAACAACATAGAGAAAATTGGGGGAATAGGGCCTTTTTTGTTTAGTGTAGATTAACTAGGCCCCTAGTAATTTCAACAAAAATATAAAGATAAATAAAAGTATTAAGGAGATAAATTAGGGAGGTAGTTGGGTAGTTTAATAAATGCACAATAATAAACTACCTTAAATATTGAAACAGATTTGAACAAAAAGGAAACCAAATGAGAGATATTCTCGCAATCTATATATGAGTGGTTACATCCGTCAATCACAAACACAATCACCGCTGCTTTACTCTCATTTTCATCTCCATTGAAGGAAGATTCAATGTCTCATCTTTCTCCCTTCTAGGCATCATCTTTCTCCCTTCCATTTCGTCTCTATTTTATTCTCCATTGAAGTCGATGCAAGTTATCGTTTCCATCCCGCTCCATTGAAGGTTATTGAAGGTCGGTTATATCCATCTCCATTGAAGGCCGCTCAAAATCTCTTCACAAGTTATCGTCTTCTCCGACTACCAAACAAGTACATTTTCTAACTCGGATTTAAGTTTCTTGCGACATATTACAGGATTATGTACCCAATATTGCCAAATCAAACATTATGTATCACATGTAGTTGCTAATAAATATTATGTACTAGTTATGCATCACACATAGTTGCTAATAAGTATTTGTTGATAAATATTATGTACAAGTTATTTAAATAAAGCAAATAATGTAGTTGATTGTCACCGTATTATGTAACAGGAAGAAAGGATCAGCGGAATATGTAGTTGATTGTCACCGTATTATGTAACAGATCGATCTATATCAACGAACTTTGAAGGACACGAGAGCAGAAACAATGACGTCCAGTTTTTACGATTAATGGCTCTTCATATGATATCCCCCAATTAAAGGAGATTGTTATCATTTATTTCCTTGTTTAACGGTTTTCTAATATAATTACAATCTTTAATTACGTTAATTGATAAACTTAAATATGATAGAGAAAGTTTTTGAGTATCTGCAGAATCTTTAGTATTATGTATAATAAATCTTTTTAGTAAAATATACAAGGGCCTAGTTTGTCAACATATAAACAAAAGGGTCTAGTTTATACACCTTAATACATAAACTACCTACTTAGCCAACTCATCCAACAACATATCAGTGTTTTCCGGCGATAGTGCAGAAAAGGGTCAGGGTCACTATGTTAAGTGTTGGGACCAGGTCCGGTGGTGGTTCGGTGTGTGTATGGTGGTGTTGCGTCGGTAAAGGAGTCTCGGTCAATATTGTGGTGGTTTGGTGGCATGGGTATTGGTGGTTCGGATGGTATGGTAGCAAAAGTAGATAAAGGTCAGGGTTGGAGGACTAGCAGTTGTAAGGTGGTTTCCGGAGGTTGTGGGTGGTGGTTTGATGCGGGGCAGGCGGGGTTGGTTCCAAGACTAGATGGCGGTCAAGAGAGTGGTGGTTTGGTGGTGTGGGTCCTCCAATGGCAGACTCCGATGGGAAAGAATGTTTTTTTAAAAGAAATATGTATGTCTATAAGAATCGTTTAAAAGAAATTGCAATGAAATTGAAAGTATTAAATAAAGAGAGCGATATAAAAACTAATTGTAACAATGGTTGCTCCGGTTGACTCTTTTTATGGGGATCTTGTGAAAGATCCGATTAAGTTTAATAGAAAAATAAAGTTGTTGATGTCGATTAACCTGACTCTGATACCACTTTGATACGGGGTTAAAGTAATTGGATGGCCCAATATTTTGCCACCAAAAAAGGCTCGATAAAAACACAAATAAAAAGAGATATGGAAAGGAGATGATCTAATGATGGATAGATCGATAGTTAAATAGATCAAGGTCAAACCTTAAGCAACGACTCAAAAGCACGATAAGACACAATGGACCTTATCACACAACCGACTATATTTCGTAGAACCCTTCCGTACAACTAGACACAAAAATAGAACAATGGTCCCTAGAGCACCCGGAGTTGTGCCTGTGAAAAGCTCGAGACATTCTACTCGTCACGTGCAAGCAATACAACTTAAACATTTCCAAGCTATAGGTCGAACAAGTCATCACTCGCTTTCTATTTCCCACGTGGATGACTGGGAAATTGGTTGTTGTAGCAATTCCGAAAATAATGTACTTGATTCAAATTACGGGCATCCTACAAGAGGCTCAAACACCTCTATATATAGGGTATGGGTCGAGTGGTTCCAAGCAAAAGATCCCGAAGAAAATAAAAAATAAGATTCATCTTCTAGTAAGATATGGTCTCCTAATACTTGAGCAAAAAGTATCTTTGGAAGATAAGTTCTCTCTTGTTTATCTTTAAGCTTCCCTATTAGAAGACTTAGTTTATTCCAAAATAAAATAGAATGACATGAGCTGAAAAATAGCAATTAAAAGCCCAGAAGAAATAACAACTTAACACATGATAAA
The DNA here is from genome assembly GCA_033239045.1 of Fagopyrum esculentum. Taxonomy (NCBI): domain Eukaryota; kingdom Viridiplantae; phylum Streptophyta; class Magnoliopsida; order Caryophyllales; family Polygonaceae; genus Fagopyrum; species Fagopyrum esculentum. Next base: position 5,256,274 of record BSUD01000001.1, read on the forward strand.
ATGTGTCTTTGGGCAGGAAAATAACATAACAAGCATCGAAATTCAGCATGTAATTTCGTCCCTCATAATATACATGCATGGCTGGCCCGTTGGTGGGAATGTGGATTCATGGATGGCCCGTTTTGACGTTGCATGGGTATGGATATTCTGACGTATGTGCATGGAGCTTGTATGGTTGATCTTATCCGGCCTTTACGTACTCTCAATCTTCTTCGTGCATGCGCATGGGTACGTAAGCTTTTATTATCGTTTATAGTATAAGATCGATTCATCCTCTCTTTCTTCCACATGTATACTTGCATGAGTTGTTGGCTTCCATGCATGTGTGGATCTTGCTATTTTCGTTCTCCAATAAATAGTCGTCACTTCTATATCAGAGATGGTCTTTAATTCTTCCTCAAGGATGATCATTAATTTCTTCCGAGAAGTGGTCTTCATCTCCTTTCTAGGAATGGTCCAGAAAATGATATTCATCTTCTTTTTGGAAATGGTCTGAAAAGTGGTCTTCATCTCTGTTCTAGAAATTAAAGACTTATGTTTCCTCTTTTTCTCCTTAGAGAGCACTTTACTCCTTCCTTCCTACCTTCCATGATTATGGTGTTGAAGCGAGTTAGGTCCGGAGACGCTTCTACATCAAAACTTGCCCTTTCTAGGTTGCTTTTTCCTTCTTTATTTTGTTCTTCTGTCTTGTTTGGTCATTTTTGCTCGATCTTGGTATTTGGCTTCTTTGCGTGTTTTTCCACACATGGGCTTTGACTCACATTTTCCTTAAATCTTTGTTTGGGCGGTTTTGATCTCTTAAGCTCTTAAATATCTGATAATCACCTAAAAAGTAACACCAAATGAAGTAGGCATTCATTGAACATAATAGTTCATACATAATAGAATGTATGTATGTCTATTTCATGCAATATAATTCTAAGTATAGTTAAAGGCTAAATATATTTGGAAACCACGCATGAAAAACTTGCTTTCAATGTGCCCTGATGAGGTGAAACGTATGAAGGTAATACCTTATGATGTAGTTGTGGGTTCAGGAAGGTAATACCTTCTAGAAAAACATTGATTTGTTATGAATTTCTTGTTAAAGCATTTAGTTGGGACTTCTAACTTGGATCTAGAGTGTGGTCCCACAACAAGTCTAACGTGTTTGGATATGTTGACTCTAACTACACAAGTAACAAAGATAACAAGAAGTCTACTACTTGCTTTGTGTATACTTGCCGTGGAAGTTGTATTTCTTGAAAATCACAAAAACAACCAATTTTTGTACTTTCATCCACTAGAGTAGAGTATGTGGTAACCATTGAAGTTGTTAAAGAAGGAAGATATGTGGTTATAAGGAATTCTCAGATAATAGATCTTATATAACCACATTACATATAGACAATCAAAGTGATCTATAAATGTGTAAAGATCATGTCTACCACGCGAGGACAAATCACATTGATATCAAATACCATTATATCCGACTAAAAATTAAGAATAAGTAGTTGTTTGTACAAAAATTGATGGTGAGGTAAATCTCGTAAACTTTAGTTATAAGACTTCTACTACTAAGAAGTTTGTTTTCTGCTGATATTTTGTTAATTACAAGGTATCACCTAGGTACCTTGAAAATATTGTATTGATGATGGATATCCACCTTCACTAATTACTTGTCTCAAAAATGTTTAGAAATACGAGAATTAGGAGGGTGAATTGTAAAGTGTGATTCTTGTGTTGTGTTAATATGTTGAAATTTATAGGTTATAATGTGTTGTAATTCTCTTCTTCACTTGATTTGGATTGAAGTCGGCAATGAAGTGTTTGTTGTATTTTATGATGTTACTTTGAGAAAATTGGGTTGGTCAAGCTCATTACTCGTTAAGGAAGCACATCTCATAACGGGTTATATTTATTTGGTTATTGAATCGAGTTGAACATGTTTAAGATGAAGAATATTTCAAAGTGAGAGTGAGCCCGGCTAATTCATCAATGCATACGATAACGTTTTGATATAGATAAGAAATATAAAGGTTAGCCAGTGACTTCCATAACCGTAATCTGTGATACGAGAGTAGCTCTTTGTCTTCAATAGTTGTGTGAAATTTATAAGAAATACCATTTGTATGGGCACGAAGAAAGTCCTTAGACTTTCAAACTCGTGTGATTCCGTTGTTTTTTAAAACGATATGACCATAATCATTAAGGTCGGTCTTTCACAAAAAACCAAAGCTCGGATCCGATCTATAACGGATTAGTTTCAGACCATTGAACAACAAACTACTTAAAGATAATATTTTGAAAAATCACCCTTATTACAAAACAATTAACTGAAAATTTTAAATCGTGAATTAAACCATAAACAATCATTTAAGTTATAAAAGTAAACCTTAATAAACTATTTGCATAATCCAAATAGACGGCCCTAGGTGATAAAATTACGTGAAATTTTGACAAATTTTATTTGCGTATAAAATTTTGTCGCACATCCAGACGTACATGCATATCGGGTCCGAACTGAATACATAAGTTCAATAAAATTTAATTCTAAAACAATATATAGTATGATGAAAATAGTGCCCCAAACTTATTATACTAGATTGTAACTTTATTTGATATCTCACAATCAAGTATGTTCCCTCAAGTTAAGGGCTGCATATGAACACATGAGATGACAAGTGGAGAAGTAGAGATTCTCATAATCTTGAACTTTATTTGGTGTTAAGTTAGTGGTCGAGTTTCATACAAATATGCAATCCAAAAGCAAAGCCCTATAAAGATGCAAATGTTCCAAGTTGAGAGAGAGAGTTGAAGACGCCTAATTGGCCATTATCATCGGATATTCACGTAGATGCATCATTCCCATTATAAGAATATATGTATCTATCGAACTCTTCATGACTATTTTGATAACAAAAACTCTTCAAGAGTATTTTGTTGCCCGTCCCCATCCTACGGGTTGGTCATTTCGGATCGGTGTAGTCGAGTTTGATGATCAATCGAGTTTGTGTTGGGTTGTAGCCAGTGAGATGGGCCGAGATTTGTTACATGTTTAAAACCGGTTTAGCCGTTATTTTGGTTTAAGGTTTTATGGGCATTTTCGATCATGTTATGCTGCCATAATCATGTTTTGTCATTTTCAGGTTCGGGACAAATTGACTTCTTCGGATAGTTTTATAAGTTTTCTCTATAAATCGGCTTATATCCGTGTTTCCTAAAGTATAAGATATAAGTATACATGTTCACCTTGATTACACTCGGTGTTACTTAGATAATTAAGGCCCATACAATTACATTTTGAAAAATAATAAGAAAAAATTTTCATGATTTTTTTTTAATTTTATGTGGCAAAGGTAAAAATGTGTTAAATATAAAAATGTTGACTAATTCTTATTAAGTTTTTTTTAAAGTCATTATCTTAAATTTGTTAAAATATTTAATAAAATTTAAAATATTATATACCATGATTTACTATTTACAAATTTAATCAAAATACCCAAAACGCATTAAATATGCATCAATTTAATCAATTTTATATAAAAAAAAATAGAAAAAGAAAAAAGAAATTCATAAGAAATAATAAAGCCGAAGTCGATCTCCGAATCCAAAAAGTAAAATGGCTTTTCTCCGGGCTGTATTTGCAATTTCTAATAATTGACATGTTGGACTTTTGCGATGAGAGATAGGAACTTGTGCTTCATCGTCCATCAATCATATTATTTTAAAAATAAATATTATTTTCTGATATATATTTTTCATCAATAATTTCAGAAATAGTAGGACTTTGGAGGTGTCCCTGTGAGATCGATATGATCATATCTGACTCCAGACTGGATCTTCGCTTCTTTGAGGAAGTTCAAGTCAGATATGTGTTTAGAGAAATCAATTGTGTTACTCACCGATTGACCCATTTGAGAATTTCGAATTCCAACACATCTTTATCTAACAACCGAACTTCGTGTTCTCATCCGCAAGGATACTTTAGGATGCTTTAGGATTGACCCATTTGAAAATTTAGATACACCGTAAATTAGTATGTAATACAACAATTTTACTTTCATACTTTGTATAACAATTGTTATTTAATTACTAATATGCAATATTTAACTATATTTTTTTCTTTTAAAACAATAAATTTATAATTTAAAAAATATTGATTTTTATCGTTTTTTTTATAAATAATAATTTAGTATATTTTTCAGTTTGTATATTTTATTTACTTTGTATTATATACTAAGATAAGCATGTAACAGAATTATTCAATAATGATTTATTATTCAACAACAAAATATATTATATTGAGAATAAACGACACAGATTATTCAACAAAACTATCTATCAACTTGTAAAATATTGAATAAATTAAAAAAAATACTTTTAAAAAAGATTTGTACGGGTCATATTACTAGTTTTTTTAGGTAAGGTCACTAGTTAAGTATGATAAAGACATCATAGAGTGAGAGTCATGTGCATACGAGTGCACACACATTAGACTCAAATCCGCCACATAAATTTACTGAACTTCATTCTAAAATCAATTGATACCAGAAGTAGCTCAACGATCTTAAATACTTAGATATTTCCGGACATTTATACACGAATGCTAAGATCTCAAATAAAAGAAAAAGAAAAAGAAAAAGATATATACTATTTAGTTGGTTCAAAGGACCGGCCAATCGAAAGGTAGATACAAAGCTGGTAATTCGAATATTAATTGATAGTCAATATAAAATTAGAAAATTGGAATAAATAAAGGCGAAGTAAGAGGTAAAATAAGTGAAATGATTTCATTCAAAAGAATAAAGAAAAAAGAAGTAAGATAATGTGGTCATTGTGATGGTAATTGGTAAAACCCAAAAGCCACATTCTATCAACTATAAAATATCTTACATATATTATTCCACGGTATATAACTTATTTATATATTATTTAAAATTTTATAGGTTAATTTTTTTATATTATATGACATTATAATAATTAATTGTAATAGATGTTATAATACTTAAATATATGAGGTTATTTACTTAATATATGTGGCGTGATAATTTTTTTTATGTGATATTAAATCATCTTAAATAAATAATGATAAATAAAGTATGAAAAAACTATATTGCTAGTGTATTAACATGTACTTGATAAAATAAAATCTTAAGAATACCCAGTTAGAATAAAAATTAATTGTGCAAAAACAATTGTTGAGCATTAACTTACTCATATTAAAATATATTATGTATGTTTTTATAATAAACTACTAAGAAATTAATTATAATAAAAACATCAACTCACACTTCATTGTACATATATCTTATTGCCCTATGTATATTATACCCTATATTTCAAGTTTTTAAGCATTAACTTACTCATATTAAAACCTTATTTTTAATTTTTAAAAAAAAATTTAAAATTTTACCTTTTAGACATTAAGTTATCTTACTATAGTTACCCTATATTTTAATCTTTTAGACATTAAATTATCACATCATATTTTTTAATTAATTTTTTAAAATTATTGACTCTTGGTTGTAGCTTGACTTCCGCCCATCTATGAGCCGGTAAAGAGATGACGGATACTTTGAAACTTGAGAGTGATTGAACCTGAGATTAATGTAAAAGGTAGAGTTAATTATTTAGAATTTATATTATATAAGTTATTATTTTATTTATTGTAATTTTATGTTAATAGTTATACAATTTTTTGGTAGATTATTAATTTAGATTATTTTTATTCTAAACTTTATTATTGTAAAATTTACAGTAATCTTAGTATTGGTTTTTTTTTGTATGCAAGAAATAATTTTTTTAAATTATGATAGAAAATATTTGTATTAAATGTAACATTATTAAAATATTTAGAAAATATAATATGATTTTACCAAATAATAATTATTTGTTTTTTTTGAAATAATAGACACTAAATTGGAACATTAAGTAGCATATGATGCAGTACTTTTTCATCCATACTAGATAGATTCTTTGATCATATTGGGGGTGAATTTTGTACCATGTAATGTGTATCTCATAAGATAAGCTTTTTTTATTCCTTTTTCTTTACAAAAATTCTATAGAAATGATTGTCCATTAAAATATATGGTCTCACAATATATTTTTATTATTTATTTTCCAACAACGTGTGTCCATTTATAATATATAGTTTTATAGCTCATATTTGTTTGGGATACATATTTAATTAGTGTTAAAATATTTTATGAATGAGAAAAATAATATAGTATTTTTAATAGGTGAAAATACATTATTTTTTATTAGTTATATATTTAAAAATAATTTTTTATAGTAATAAAAATAAATATTAAATATTGAGTTGATTCAAATATATAATAAAGGTGGTACATTCATTGCAAGAAAAAGATATAATAGTAACTCATGTGGTACATAATATGAAATTAGTTTTATTATATTTTTTTTTTAAAATAGAGATTTAACTTGTAAGATTCATAAGCGGCATGTGACAAAATAAAAATATAAAAGTTGAAAGATATCGTATAACACAATGAAAAATTAGATATATTTGAAAAAAATGTTTGAGTCACCAAATAACCCCGGTGGCTCAAAAGGCCGGCCAACAAAAACGGTAGACAAATCATCTGTCAAGAAAATAAATTAACAACTAAAATAAAGAAAAATTGTGACATGAGGTTTCGGAGAAATGCCGTAGAGGACATGAAATCATCTCGAGATATGACATTGAGGAGATACAAAACAATTATTATTAAAATAATACCGTTAAAAATAAATAATAACAAACTTAAAAAAGTTGAAAAAGGGTCAAATTCTTTAACTAGGTCTTTTACAAATATTGATCTATTAAGTAGACTCGTAGGATAAATACATTTAATAAATGTACTCTTAATAGAGATATAATGGTAAGTCAAATAAAGTATAAAAATTATAAAAGTCTACAAAATAAAGACCTATAAGAAAAGTCTAATTCACTAAATTATTTTATAGAATAAGACTATCTAAAGACGAAAAATTTAAAATACTCCCCATATTAAGAAAATTAGGTCAGGTTTATGAAACATATAAGACCTTGGACCGTCCTATGGTTCTCCTTACAAAAATCATTTAAGACCTTCTTCGATCATCTCCTCATTTTCTTATGTTCCTGTAGAGATGAGTTTATGAACATAAAGACATATGAATGAATTACCATAAGTCAAAGATAATATCATAGGCATATGCAATCACTTCTAAGGGTAATTTCACACCTTTCTGTTCCTGTAGAGATGAGTTGTCATCCGTGGCTTGAAGATGGCTTAGATTCATCCACGAGCATAAATTTTGCACAATATTTGTATAAGTTGGATTACACCCTAAGTTCAGTTTGTTTACAAGCTGTCAAAGTACGACAAACCGGACCGTAGAACGAGGTTCGTGTGCATAAGGCTCAAGTATATCACATAAACCCGATAAGGTTTTCATCCTAACACACTGACCCTATTTACGAGGCTCGAAATTTTCCACATTCGATGTAAGAACTTATTATTCCACATTCGATGTAATAAACTATACACCAAAGCCACCTTCTTTCACTCCCGGTTCTTTAGGTTTGTACATTTGAGGCTCAGAGTTTCGTCATATTAATTATCGTAATCATTATAAAAAAAATGAAAATTTTTATATATTTGTAAAGAATTAACTATGCAATTCTCGTGCTTTTATTCCATCCTCTTATCGATCTCAACACTCGGAAATGTTTTGAGTTACGTTATACGAATGAATTATCGTAAGTCAAAGATAATATATATCATAAGCATATGAAATCACTTCTAAGTGTAATTTCACACCTTACTTTAGTGTGTTGATAAGATGCACCATCGCATCGCCTCTAATCTTATATTGTGCGACGCGTCATAGCTTTCTAGTTTCCGGAATTGCATTTTTTAGGATTAGAGCTTTAGCTAAAATACTCGAGTTTTCCAAGATAATCGGGTCTCTAGGCAAATAACCTACGTAAGTCCATTGACTTTTTTTCCGAACGATCGAACGCTAGTTCATTAATTGAAACTAGACTTTGTCAAATCTTATAAACTTTCATGTCAAGCTTCATTTCATGATTTATAAATGTGTTTCTGTGAGAAAAAAGCACGATAATTGATTATTCATTTTTCCGCTATCCCTATTTTCAATTTGTCAAAAGTTAGCCCCCGTTTGGGTGTAACTTTGAAATTGGAAATGGAATGTAAATAAATCTAGCTCATATATATACCTTGTTCATGAAATTTTTTTGAATTATTCCTTGTGGTTTCTTGCAAAATGTATTAGCTTTTTCCATTTTATTTTCCTATAGGGTATCATAACTAATCAAATACTACCCCTAACTACGAGCAATGATTACAAAAAATTTCATGAATAAGAATATACCTATTATCTAGATTTATTTTCATTCTGTTTCCGTTTTTGTAGTTAAAACTAAACTGACCCTTAATGTATTAAGCAACAAACATTGCTTAACCTTTCCTACCTAACCTTATTTTATGTAGAGTATTCACATTTAATACTTGCCCGTTGGTTTTAAACATTTCATCCTTACAGTTTCTACGATCAATTTGACTTTTCGAAAATTTTGGTGGATTATGAAAATAAAAAAATTTGGTCAAATAACTCATTTTCTATTTTATTAGGTTTGTATATCTTTTAATTTTTATTACTTTTATTAAATTGAAGTTAGAAGGTAAGGATGATTAGGGATAAATTTACTAAATATATTAATTTATATAATGAGTCTAATTACTAGAGATAAATCTCAAAAAAATTTATTTAACTAATTTGACATTGAAAAAATAACTTATTAATTCTTCTTAACCTCTATCCTTAATCAGAAAACTAGAAAGAGATCTTAACCCTATTTAATATTCAAAAATAAATATCTTGATAGAGTATCATTACATATTAACTTAACATCATACACTTCAGAATAATATATATATATATATATATATATATATATATATATATATATATATATATATATATATATATATATATATATATATATATATATATATGGAGAGAGAAATATAAATCCTAAACAAAAATATAGAAAGGAAGTAAAAATAGTTAATATTCAATAATAAAATATCTTGATAGAGTAAACTGAAAAGTATAATGGTATTTAAATACAGAATCAGATGTAGTTAAGTAATTACAAATTAAAAATAAAATAAAGTTGAAGTTCGCTAGGAGGAGATGAATACACGCAAAATAGCCTAGTAAAGGACATAAATCACAGAATATTCTACGTAAAAGAAAAAAAGCTGAATATATATATCACTCAGAAATGAGTATATAAAGCCTACATTGACATTAACAAAACCACTTGAGATCCACAAAGCAAAACCCTAAAGGTAAATTTCTCTGCACCATGCAATATCATACGCCCATTTACCACAATTTTATTTCTATTTTCTAAATTATTTTATGTGTTTTCTTCAGAAAATGTCATCGAGACCGACTGTGAGAGATCCTCTGATTGTAGAAAGAGTAATAGGAGATGTGTTGGATCCTTTCAACAACTCTATTCCCATGAGAGTAACTTACAGCTCTAGAGTAGTTAGTAATGGATGCGGTTTCAGGCCTTCTCAGATCGTCACCCAACCTCGCGTTGAGATTGGAGGGGGCGATCTTCGCACTTTCTATACCCTCGTAAGAAAGTATTCTCAAATTCGAAGTTATTTCTTTAACAACCCGAATGTTGGTGATTATATATAATTGAACTCGTTTGTGTAGATAATGGTGGATCCGGATGCTCCTAGCCCGAGTAACCCAAGTTTAAGAGAATACCTACACTGGTTAGCCTTCTTAACTATTGTATTTATTTCGTATGTGAGAATATTTCATCCTCTGCTGTATTCGTTTCTAGAAATCTCGAGGCCGGTGGTTCTTTGATATAACCAAACATGACAGGCTAGAAGCTTAATTCCCTCTTGAGCTTTAACTAGCTAACTCTTGATCCATCTTTTCCATAGATAAAAACCCTAATTTGTATGGAATATATATGTAATATATAGTTTTGTTTAAATGAAGTAGATGATGAACTATATATATGGTCTTAGATCAAGTAATCCATGTTTTTTAACTATATAATCTTGCTTTTATAGTAAAAAAAATAAATATTTTTAGCTGCTAAAATCACTTTGTATAATGATATAAATAAAAAAATACATACAAATTTCAGTATTTAATATTTGATTATTAAATATTTTTAATTAAAATATAACATTTGGTTATTTTTGTCATATAATAAAAAAGTAAAGTATTTCATATTTATGTGAAATATGAAAAAGGTACAAATATTGGTGATTTTTTGTAATTCCACAATATATATCAACAATAATCAGAAGTTAGCATCAACACTTCTTAAAAAAAATACATATTTAAATATAATAATATCGTTACTATATTCAAAATCATGTATAAAAATAATTAGAAAATAAAATTTTTTGAACATTTTTAGTTTTTATATATATAAAGGCAAATTTGTTCATGTTGATAACGATTTGAATGTTGTATATCTATTTTATATGTAATTATATATACAGATGAGATTAATTTTATAATTAAGATATTTGACAAATTAATTCAATAACTATTATCGCATGTTCATTATTTTTAAGGATCAATTTCTTCCATTAT
>BSUD01000001.1:5267472-5312714 GCA_033239045.1 Fagopyrum esculentum
GTAATTTATTTTTTGGATCAATTTTTATTTTTAATATTTTTATATGTATTTTGGCGAAGTGGGGAATATGTAGGAATACATGATCTTAAAAATATTAATGTTCAATGTTATCATGTTTTATTAAAAATTATCTTTATTTTTAGGATCTTGTATTTATTACTAATATTTAAAAAAAAAATTAAGATCATTAAACTATCTTCTTAAATAGTTAACATTACAATATACTGCCTCCGATTATAATTAACTGCATTTTAGCATTTGACACAATTTTTAAGAAAAATATTAAATAACATAGATTTTGTAAAGTTTGTCTAAATCTTTTCACTTATTTAATATTCAAACTTCTTTTAAACCAATAAAAAATATTTTAGAACTAAAATTAATCATTTCCACCAAATTTCAAGAACATTTCTTATAATTATTATACATTTATTGGCCTAGAAAACTTAAAACGTCAGATAATTGTGATCAAATTTTTATTGGTAAAACGACACCTATTTTTTATCGGAAGGAGTACTTGCGAAATTATAAAGCTATGTAATTTATTTTTTGGATCAAGACTAATTATGTGTTTGTTACTTGTATAGGCTGGTTACTGATATTCCAGGAACAACCGGAGCAACTTTTGGTACGTACAAAATGCATGCATAATTATTTTACTTATATTTAGCATAAATTATTATTTTCTCGTTATTTTTTAATTTTTTTAATTTCATTCCATGTGAAATAAACCTATTTATGGTTATATAAACATTTGGTGTATGAATGCGCGCAGGGAACGAAGTGGTGAACTACGAGCCTCCAAGGCCATCGATGGGGATCCACCGTTTGGTACTGGTGTTGTTCCGGCAACTCGGGAGGCAGACGGTGTACGCACCGGGATGGCGTCAGAACTTCGTCACCCGAGATTTTGCCGAGCTCTATAACCTCGGCTTGCCGGTAGCCGCCGTCTATTTTAACTGCCAGAGGGAAGGCGGAACCGGTGGACGTCGAACCATGCTATAAGGTCGACGTGACCGTCTAAGTACGCATGTAGCCCGTCAAATCCAATCACACGCGCCGACGCATATATATAGTATAGTACTATATAGTACCAATGATTATGTCGTCTCTTGTACGAGGAGATTACGTGCATGAGTCCTGCTATTCTATGTATCAGGAAAAACGATTTGGACGTACGTAGTAGCCTACATGGGTTGCTAGTACTGTGCTTGATTCATCATTTACAGTGTAATCCGATCAAGCTTTAAATAAAGTTGTAATTCTCCGTACTTTAGTGTCCTAAAACTAACCAAGTTCGGCTCGACCCGAGCTCGTTTAAAAATCATCGGAGTTCAAGATGAGACTTGTTCACTCATAATATCGTGAAATTCCAGCAGATCGGATATAACGTGGAGGATTTTCATCACACGTTCGAGCTCACGTGTGCATTGAGTTTGAGTCCAACACATAAGTCCAATAGGGCTCCGTTCTAAGTCCAATTGACAATATGATGAGTAACCCACCCACCTTATATACAAGTATTGTTGTTATACATTTACCATCGACGTGGGACATTTACTAGCCTCCTCAAGTACAACTGTCTGACTCAGTTGAGGATTGACCACATGACTTAAGGCCGACCAACCCAATCGGATGGAACATCATAGTCCAGAGTCCTACATAAAATGTATTAAGACCGACAAACCTCATAAGTCATAAGTCAATACTCGAGATCGAACGTCTCAGATACCATGTGAAATTTCACCGAATCAGATACAATGTAAAGAGTTTCATCGCGAATACGAAACACATGAACCCAACACATTTCATCCTAAAATCTAACCATAAGAAAAATAGTTTATCAACGTTATATATTTTTTCGTCTGTTTGTAAACGTTTAATCCTAAGGGTGACTTATAGAATCCAAATGCAGCAAATATTTCTTAATTTATGTCGACGGGACCCAATGCCGTAATGTAAACACGAGGAAAACGCGTAGCAGAGAAGGAGACGTGTACGTAGTTGATCTGACACTTGTGCCTGCCGGCAACCTCAACCAAACAACACACTTGCATTCAAATTTTGTATAGTTATGGAGTCCACTTGGATTTGGTTTTCTTCCATTTACATCAACTATTCTATAATCATTGGCCTCAGAGACTATTTCAAAATTTTGCTGTAGATACGTAGAAACCAGATTTTTCATTCTATCTGAATAATCGGTTGCCGGGATTTAATCACCTACTACACCACGTGTTGCGTGAACTTAAAACCAAGTTGTTTTACAAAACAATGAGCATGAGCTGTACTTTTTGTTTTATAAAGTATCTATCTTTCACCAGAACGCACACTAAAGCTGATTACTCCATTGGGAAATTGTGATTAGTGACAAAAATTTAACAGCTTGGCTGTAATCTTGTAATTAGAAATGTTGATAGTAGATTTAGTGTATAACCAAATTCTAAATTCAAAGTTAAGTGACATGAGGCAAGGAGCAACGAGCATGTGATGATATTATATTATTATTACTCTGTCTCTCTTTTCATTTGACCTAGGGCCCAGGTTCTTGTTTTTCTCTCCCTCTTTGTAAACATAAATCTTTTCCTCTTTTGCTACTTTTGTTTGGTTACAGTCTTCTTCTTCTTCTATTTGTCTTTCAAGTGTTATTGTTCCGTTGGAGCTGCAATTTTGGTTGTGGGTTTGAGATGGAGAGAGATTTCTTGGGTTTGAATTCTATTTGCAAGGAGCCCTTACTTGCTGTCAAAAGGGAGATTACTGAACAAGGTTTTTGTTTTTGCTTTTCGCCATTGATTGATTGTTGGGTTAATTCATGCTTCTGTTGTTCTTGAATGTTTGAAGATGACTGCTTGTTCTCTATCAGAACCCTAATGTGTGAGTTTAGGTTGTGGTGACACTTCAATTTGATGTTTTGTGACATGGGTTTGCTTCAGTTTTGGAATTTTGGTTCTGCACTTTGATTTTAGTTTGAGATGAACATGTTGGAATTTGTTGATTTTGTTTTCTGTTTCTGGTCAATTTAATGAGGATTTTAGATGATTTTTGTATTGCTTGAATGGGGAATTTTGCCCCTTTTCTTGTGCATTGGATGAAGGTTGGGTAAGATAATTTGAAAATTGTTATATGGATTTGGATTTGGTAGATTTCGTGACTTCTTGTTAAAATCTACAAGTGAATTCGAGAATTATCTCCAATCTCTTTCAATATACATACATGATCTTCTTAATTTTCTATTTTTTGCTGCAATTCTTCAATGTGTGAGAGAGTTCTATCAAATGTATGATAGATTTCTTGTTAAACTCTACTCAATCCGGACTGCGGTTATTTAGCTTCTTTTGAGGTTTTTAGCAGATACAGAAAGAGAACAACAGACTTCATTAACTTTGAATACCTTACTGTGAAAATTTCATATCTTCAATCTTCCTGTGGCCCAATGCTTCCACTGATTTTGCACCAGATGTGTTCAAAAGCTTTTAGAAAGCACAGATCAAAGAGAGTTACTTCTTGTTCCGTACGTTTGCGTTTTCTTTCTTCCTATACATCAAGGATTGCATTTCGCTGTAAACTAGTTTCCACATTTGTTTCAGTGAATGTTATGATAGTGTGAAAATATTATTCTATAATAGGCGGTGAGCGCGTTGTCTGTTCTTATGGATAAATTAGAAGCAAAAGACATAGTTCATTTGTCTGTATGTGTCACATTCTGTTGCCTTTTGCTTTGCAGAAACACATAGGCCCTTCACCAAAAAGGCTTCTTCCTTTTCTCAGTTTATGTCACTTAAACCGGGATCTGGTCAGGTTGGTGCAATGAATAAAATGGTAACACTGAACTAATCACACCTTTTGCTTCTATGTTGACGCTTTTGACCACAGTGACAAATCTTACATGGCTAGAGTTTAGTTTGGTTGCACCATATTCTGTTCTTCTTTCTGTTTGAGTGCTGATAATATTTGTTCTCCCTCGGTAGACTAGGACCGGAAACTGCTAATTTTCCTTCTTGGTTCAACAGATTTATCAAGAAGTACCAATGACAGCTCCCTCCCCTGTCGGACAAGTCACTGGATTCACCGAATCATGGTACTAATCATTTGTCGCCCTTTCGAGTCAACAAAAACATTTCTAGAATGTAACATAGAGCTATTCTAAAAAAAAATGCAAATATACTTCTGTAGGAACAATTCAAAGTCTGTTACTGCTCCTGCACAAATGACTATCTTTTACGCAGGAAGCGTTAGTGTATATGACGGAATCTCTCCTGAAGAGGCATTTACCATCTTCCTTGCTATATTCCACTTCAAATTTCTTAGCAGCATGTTGCTTTGCTTGAATCATTTGCTTTCTTTGTGATGGAATTGTTGTCCAGGCTCAAGCTATAATGCTACTGGCTAGAAATGGTACTTTTCTTGCTTCCAACACAAGCCTTACAAGTCATAAAATGCATTCACCTGATAATCTTCAGTCAGCCGTTGTGTCGTCTAGCAAGGATGAACAAGTCTTGACTGATAACGTTGCCTTACTTGAGCATCAAAGAGTTGCTGCTTCCAGTGGACCCATTTCTATGCCTGCTATGATAACATCGGGTAAGAAACTATATAAACTCAAAAGATCATTTAGGACTTTTTTGGTATCCATATCTATATATCAGGTATGGGTATCAACATAAAAAAACTCATATCTATGTTTGGTATACATGTATATGAGTATATCAGATATCGGTATCGATATCAGGATATGGGTATGAGATTGATATCTGATATACGCTACTTGTGTTTGCCAAGATGGTAAGGTGGGGAGATTTGAGAGGGAGACGTGGGAGAAATAAGAACGTGATATCTATCAATTTTTAAAGATATCAAAATCGATAAAAAAAAAGTAAAGTATAGATATGTGATATATCACTTTGATATCCATATACTCAATTACAAAACATGGATATCGGATATGTGATATCCATACCCATATCCCATATCAGGATATGGGAAAGGAACATGCCCATATTGTTCATCCCTCTTCTATTCTTCCTCTCCAAAATAAAGATATCAGATACCAATCTTATATCCATATCTTGATACCTCATACCCATATCTTGATACTCATATCTTGATATCTAGGTATGGATACCAAGCAAGCCCTTAGTCTAATTTGTTTCTTGTGCACTATACAAAGTATGTTACTGATAAAGGGCTATCTATTGCACAGCTGTTCCACAGTTCCGGAAGGCATCATTGGCTCGTTTCCTTGAGAAGCGAAAGGAGAGGTATCCCTATATCAAAGCTAAAAATTACCATTTAACTCACTGAACTTATGTGTTGGGCTGCTGCTGAATCCATGGGCAGGCAAGAGACGTGTGCTCTCGTGTAAAAACGAACCTAGTCTAGTCCACATGAAATTTTTGACTTTTGGCATATGAATTGTAGGGTGATGAGCACTGGACCATACACTGGTGAGAAAAAACAATAAGGTATCCTTCGAATGCAAATTCCGGGGTGTGTCGAGCAGCTATGTGAAAGAGAAGCTGAGAGGAATCTCTGTTAATGACAGATAAATTTGATGCAAGTAAAGCATTTTGGCTATAAGCACCAATTTTCAATCCTTTTTGGAATTTAGTATTTCTGTTTTGTATGACCATTCATTATACATAGCTTTTAAAACAAGGGTGAATTTGCAATATGATCTTTGTTTCATATTCTGTTTTTTATTGCCTTAAAATAAATCTATTTGACTAATGATGAGTGCAAATTTTGTAGTCAGATTGCCTTGTCGGCATACTAGGTTGTCGCGTGTTTATGATTTCATCTTCTTTGTGAGAATCAACTATGTAAAACGATTGCCGTCTTTGCAGATCTAATATTACTGTAGATCATCAGGATCGGATCACAAGAGGTGTTGTGGATCGGATCATAATATCAAGTTGTAAAATACCACAATTTGATAATTATAAAAGTTTAGGGACACCCTGTCGAAACTGAAAAACTCTTGGATGTAATGCGAGAAAGTTTAAATTATAAACACTATACAAATTTTTTTTAGTAATTTAATATGATATAAAGAAACATGGATTTAAAATTCAAAAAAAAGTCAGAAGCAATTTCATTGTTGTCATATATTAAAAGATTGTCGCTTTCCTATAATAAAATGAGTGAATTTGTAGTGTATTCTAACTTTGTAATAACAAAATGAGTGAATTTGTAGTGTAATCTAACTTTGTAATAATGACTTAGTGGATGTTTCTCTATGATAAATAAATGAGTATATGTCATTTTTATAAATATATGGACTAATCCCTTACTTAAAATATCAATTTTTCTTAATCTGTTATAAGATTTTTGTATTTAGTTGTTGTATAATGAATTTTCGGTACACGAAATAGTCAAATCAGTTGTGTATAAGAAAAGTTAATTTAATAACATTTTCAAATTTCTTGTATACAATGTGTACAAAAAAATTATTTATATTAATTCTTATACAAGAGAATTATGTACATTAAATCGTGTACAAGTGAAAATTCGAGTATCATAATTCTCTGTTACTACATAATACATACTAACTAATTATAGGAGGACATGCTAACTATTATTAAGTACTTGTATTTTGTTCAATTCTCTTTTGTTTTTTGAAAGGTTGATAAGTAACTCCCGGTTCAATTGGCTTCGCCGCTCTATATCCGGGACGAGAATAAGTCGTGGCCCATTGCGGGGATACCCTCCCAATATCAGTTTTTCCATACATCTCCAGACTAACCACTTAAGGAGTCTATCACCACATCCCACTAGACCAATTAAATATTGGCTCAATTCTCTCTATTAAAATAGCTAGCTTGAATCAGTTTGACCTTTATTAAGAAGAACAAAGAATCATAAATTATTGTCATACATATTAATAGTTTATTGGTTTTCTTCTAATAAAACCACAAGTATGTTTAACATATGCAACTCAGCAACCCAAACAGAATATTGACAAAAATTATAATAAAATATCAACAATTTGCTATTTTAATGATAAATCTGAATTGCACGATTTAGAATTATAATAGTCGAATCTAGAAATAAATGATACATCTAGATTAATTAAGATTCAGTTTACTAATCACATTTTGTGTTATGAATCTAAGATGAAACACAACAACTTACACAAACCAAAATACCCAAAAACTCCATTCATGTCATGTGAGTGATCTTACAAATATGATGAATGAGCTTCTCAGTTGGATCTCCCGCCAAAAAGCTTATTCGAAAAGAATACATGTATTATGTATACATGCTATGTTGCATTAAGTTAACTTCTTTTCTGATCCTCATGTATAACAAGTACAGAACGAGATTAACTTAAAGCTTACAACAATAGATGCAAGTATGTCACGGTCTGTGTTCAAGGGGTTCGCTGATTTCGAGGAGTTCGTTTCTGAGGCCGGTGAATACCATGGAATCGGTTTCTATAGGTTTGCACTTAACAAGGGCAGATGGAACCAGATCCTCGGTGTTAAGTGTTGCTGCTTTTTCTCCTTGTGCAGGAAAGCACGGGATCACGCGGCGTTTCACGGGTATGGGATGGACCAGTTCGAACTCCAGGCCTGGTTGCTTCAGTGCCGAGCTCACAAACTGAAAGATATATAAAGAGCAATGAATATATAGATTTTATGAGCTACTGAGAATAATACAGACCAATTCAAAAATTATTTCTATGATATGGCAATAAGAGTGTGCCTAAGGGCCTATTTGAATGTCATGTACATATTTGATGGGTGTAAACAAGTGATGGGTGTCACTACTACATATTTGATGGGATGCACCCAAACACTACTTTTAGTGAAATGAATTATATGCCATTAGAACTAGCTTCACAAAGCAAGAGTTATGCATCCAAACAAACCCTAAGCAGGCCGATTGTCAACAACTGATGAAAGAACTATTGCTCAATAAGAGTAGTAAAAAATCCACAAGATACAAGGCCCCCTTAAGGTGTACTTGATATATCATGGTGGTAAACATATCCTAAATCTGAGTCCTAAGAGAAATGTTAACATGATTTGTAGCAGACAAGCAAAAGTAGCCAATTTCATGATGAATAACACGGTTGGAACTTGGTATACGAGGATGAATGTTTTTAGCATATATGGGGCTAATAAGAGACTTACAGAGAAAAAAACCACAAGTAAAAGAGCTAACCTCGTATAAGGCACTGGTTGGTTCTTGAGGCGAGAAAACGCCTTGAAGCACCACTCCATCAGGGAACTGAATCCTAATGATGGATTTTGTGTATTTACTCCTGGCTGCTTTAGCCTGCTTTTCCTTGTAAGACTTTGGAACTAATAGCTGAGATTCAGCAATCTTTTTCCTCCTGAGTTCAGCTTCTCTTTTCACCTCATCAATTGAGAGCTTGTAGAAGGAATCTGGTAGTTCAATTCTTGCAGCCACGCTTTCAGAAACAGAAAAGAATACTCGAGTCTGCAAAAAGTCACAGAAGATTGCGTTACTTCTGTACAAGATATGAACAAGCAATTGCACTTAAGAGATACAAGTCAACGAGGCAAGAATTGTATTATATGAGTCATTTCTTAACAATAAAACAATAGACGGAAGCTGACATTGGTAAGTGCCATCAATGAGAATACAAGTCACAACAAACTCAGTAAAATCCTACACACAAATGTTGGAGAGAGATTCAAACTTCCCCCTTGCTTATTGGCAAAGAAAAACAGTACTCATCCACACTATAAGGTACATATCAAGATGAGAAACTTGCATTCTTGCCTCGATTTGGATGTATCAAAAGGAACAAGCTAACAAGTAAGCATTCATAGTATTTCTAACAGTAGAGCCCTCACCCCTTGTATAACAGTTGAAAGTGTAGTATCCCCCTCCCTTGAGGGGGATTTTCGACAAGTTCATTTTGGATAAAATATACAACCGTCAAAGTAGATTTACATAAACAACTCCAAATCATGCAAGGTTTCTGCTGAAAATGAAATTGACCTCATGCAGTGCAGCTGACTAAAGTTCAGCCCCGTCTGTAAGAAAATAAACATCTCTCTGAGTGTAACACCGACTCAATATAGACCTTTCAGATTATACCATTTCTTATATGGGGATTTGATTCTTTCTTAAAAAGAATAACCCCTTTTTGACAGCCTTGGCATGATCTTCTAAAGCTTGAGCATATTGGAAGAAATAGAATTCAGGAATAGCCAGAACAAATTGGTATGTGTAACCTTACACATCCATATCCAAGTAGTTCATAGAGATTATATAACTATGATAATATTCCTAACACTTAAATACTAACTCTTCGATTCAAATCCACTCTGCTAGAGACTAAATGCAATATGCAATCGAGATGCTAAAGCTAGTGAAGCTGTCCGACATATATTAAGATTATCCCAGAAGTCCAGACCCCCCTTCAAGTGCAGCACTAATTTTTCTGAACTCAAAACCAATGAATTAAGCTAATACTCAGATTTCTCAGCACACCACTTCTCAACTGATTTACAAGCTCATTCTTCCACCAATTTTATTAACATGCTACATATTTTAGCAGGCATTGGCTTATCTGTTACTTGTATAATTCTAATTAATAGCTGTTCAGATAAGATAGAAGCAAGGTACAGTACATTGGTTTATCACATACAATTAAACAACTTATTTAATGATGTTG
Source organism: Fagopyrum esculentum (assembly GCA_033239045.1). Taxonomy (NCBI): domain Eukaryota; kingdom Viridiplantae; phylum Streptophyta; class Magnoliopsida; order Caryophyllales; family Polygonaceae; genus Fagopyrum; species Fagopyrum esculentum. The sequence goes on from BSUD01000001.1 coordinate 5,277,125, forward strand.
TTCATCTCAATCACAAAGAAAATTTAGAACCTAGGTTTCCATAGTATCCATATTGATCTCTTTGGAAGAAAACAGCTAAACAGTTTAGGAACTATATGGGCGTAATTCATACCTGTCGATCAACTGGCTTTTTCTCAGAATCTGACACTTCGTTTATAGCTTGTGGCTTGTCTTTCTCCTCCGCTTTAGTTGAAGCAGAAGCTAAAGCTGGACGATTTTCTACCTTCGGCTGTTCAATCAATGAGATCACCTTCTTTATAATTTGAACATTCTCTTCAGAAGGAACATCCATTACAGCCCACATCTCACCTTCCTCTTCATCAAGCTTAAATCCAACAAACTCTAGCAACTCAACACATCCAGCCACTTCACCCACAGCTTCCCTAATCTTCGGATTGCTCATCCGAACCCTACGAAACTTTGCATTCTCTGGCTCCTTAGTGATATTCCTCAACAATCTAAGCACAACATCAATAGACTGATCCGACGGCTTCCCTGAAACATAAGCACTAACACAAGCTTCAACTTCACCTACACACTCACCTAGATCTTCGACGCGGTTTTCTGATACCGAAACGTCACAACTCGCACTAGAATCGTTCACACAATATTCGATATGTTCAGATACTTCTTCCTCAGATCCAAATGCTCGATTACAAACCGGACATTCAAAGACATTAAGCGAGAATCCGTGCTTATTCCTCTTCCCCGTGGTGATCAGTGAGTCGAATGGATCAAATCCATCCGAAGGCGCACGATTCGTATTCGGTGCATTCGGCTTTGAATCCGAATCCGTAGAATCCTTCTTATCAACAGAGCGCTCTGGTTGGGGGATTTTCTGAGGCGTAGGTTTCGAATTCGTCGAGGGAGCTGATGAGGCGAGGGGATGTGAGCCGCGAGGTCGGATCGGATTAGCTGGATCGGAGGAAGAAGATCCAAGAACCCTACCTTGGCCTTTGAATTTGCCAGAAGAGGCAAATGGATTGTTGACTTTCTTCATGAAATCTTTCATCTTGTCCTTCATATCTCCCATGACTGTTGATGAAGATTTGAGGATTTGACAAGCTACTGGAATCGATCAATCTCAACAGATAATCAACAAACCGTTTTGCTTTGCTTTTTGAGATTCTTGACAAATCAGTGAAAGATTGGATATGATGGGTGTCCGAACACAAACTATTCAGCATACGCTAACTCCGTATATATTGTAGCATGTTTCGTATTATTTGTAATACCAAAAACAGTAACTCCAAATAATACCGATTCAACATTAAAATCAAATAATGGACTAATTTAAAATTGAAACAATTTGGCCTAGTAAGGGTCTGTTTACTTGTAGCTTATTTGTGTTTCATTTAGGGCCTGTTTACTAAGGGTTTGAGTTTATTCGGGTTTATAAACTAACGAGTTTAAAAACCCAAATAAAAATAACCTCATCTTGAGAAGATTATTTTTTACGAGTTTAAAAACCCAAATAAACTATCATTTAGTTTATAAACCCGCAAGGTAAACGGTTACACAAAAATCAGCAAAGGTTTATAAACTATCACTTAGTTTATAAACCCGCAAGGTAAACACGCCCTTAGTTTATAAACCCTGAGTTTAATTTTTGTAGGTGTTTACTTTTATTTCTGTAGGGTTTATATGAGTTTATAAACCCCTCAAAAATAAACTTTTCACACCAAGGTTATTTTTGCTTCCATGAGTTTATTTTTGTTTAAAACCCGATTTTGGCCTTGTGGTTTTCCATCTTGATATTATTTGTTCATCCTTGGGTATTCAACATTATTGCTCGGGTTTTTTAGGGACATGAGAGTCTTTTGAAGTAAAATAAACCCAAAAAATAAACTCCAAGTAAACATCCTTATCTAGTTTATTTATATAAACCCTACAAGAAATAAACCTGAAAATAAACTATAAACTCATATAAACTCATTTAATTTATAAACCCGGAAATAAACTAATCTGCAAGTAAACAGGCCCTAAGCCTTTTTTGAGTTTATGTTTAATAAAATGTATCCAAAATTTTTTACCACTTTCATTTAATAATAGTAAAAATTATTAATCCTTCTATTTAGAAAAAAAATGATGTTTATTGTTTGTTATATAAGTATAAGTTTTAATTTTTAATTACTGAATTTGATTTCTTTTATTATTTTTCTTGCCTTTTTTTATTTTTTATTTTCTGGACTGAATTTCTCATACCGGAATTTCTCATACCGAAATTTCATACCAGAAATTATCATACGAAAAGTTCATACCAGAAATTTCATACCAGAAATTATCATACGAAAAGTTCATACCAAAATTTATCATACCAGAAATAGTCATACCAGATTTTTTACACCAGAAATTTTTACAAGCATCTCTCTACAATGTCAATACTTCAACTATGTTTTGCTCATTAAACTGCAATGAACTGATTATTACCAGGAGTCACCACTCTGTTCTCAAGGAATGGTGGCAGCAGCATTCAAAGTGGTCTTATCCAACTGTAAGTAATAAATGTTTACACTATTATAACCCTTTGTATTTACTTCCCTGTTCAAATATCTTCATTCTAATAAAAATGTAGGAAGATGACAAGGCAAAACTTGTTGACGAGACGGGCCTGCAGATCAACAATTGGTTCATAAACCAGAGGAAGCGAAACTGGCACAACAATGCCCAATCTGCAAATTCCCTCAAGTCCAAGCGCAAGAGGTAGAAGATGAAAAACAATACAAAGATGACCACAAAAATATGCCGCAATACCCAATTTAGGTGTACGTAATCTCCTAAGGCTTTACCGCTAAAGGATGTTGATTGAAAGAGGGCATTTGTATAAGATCTTCTCTAACCAACAAGGTTGACTAGCTGAAGTCATTCGAATTCGCAATTAGTAGATACCAGAAAAGGTTCCTTTGAACTCAAATGTCTCCAATTAGTAGATACCAGAAAAGGTTCCTTCGAATTTGCATTTGGTAGACAGAGTGACTAAATTCAGATCCAACCTGAAATAAAGTGAGAGTAAAGGGCTCAACGGGAAGCAACAACAACGACGGTGGTGGTGGTGGTCTTCGATCCGACATCGGCGAGGAGTTGTAGGGAGTCAGAATGAAGAGGCGTTGATGTGGGTGGTGTTGGATGGAGAGAGAGAGAGAGAGAGAGAGAGAGAGAGGTGAGAGATGGGTGGTGTTGAAGCGAGAGAATGTAGAGAGTTGCTGCTCATATGAGAATTAAAATTAGGTTAACAGTAAAAAAAAATGATTTGGGATACACTTACTTAAATGAAAATACAAAAGGCCTATTTACTACATTAAAAACTGAATAAAGCCTGGTTACCAAATTAGCCTTTAAAATTTACATCGATACAAATGGATTTAGGTACGGTAAAATTTTTGAAAAATAATTCACCTATTGAACGAATCTTAACCATTAAATAGTTACCTAATGGTTAGATTAAGTTTATCTTATCTCCAACTCTTTTTTATTTACAATTACCTTTTATTAAATTTGATTGTTTCTACCTAGAGTAATTATGGGGACTAGACCTATTGGCAATATACTTGGAACAAAAAAATAATACAAAAAACCTTGTTTTGAAGATGACGTGATAACCGGATTACTTTACGTGTAATACAAAACAGGAGAGGTTAAATGGGTGGTTGTTTCGATATAATGGTACGGAACGTTGCCCTACTTACACGTGTCTTCTTCTTCTTACGATACTTTTTCGCTCAAAACTTTTGTACATCTCTATTATTTTCTTTAGCTAGTTCAAAGTAGCTTAGTCCCGTGTCATGCACATATTTGATCTAAACTAATATATTATATCCAATCTATTGTGAAGTAAAGTAAAAAAGAAAACTTAATTATTAACATACAAAAATATTAAGCTAATACAGTGAATTGAGTAATGTGATTGTACATCCATCCTTATGTATAACAATATTAGTGTTTATAAAAAAATATTAAAAATAGTTTTAATTTTTTTTTATAAATATCATAAGTGATAAATATCGTATAAATATGATATCTATATATATGATTCACTGTAATTTTCATCTTTTATAAATTTGTTTTTTCTTATTATATTATTTAAATTTATTTTTATAATATAATCTTTCTAATATATAATATTCCAATATTTCAAATTAGGACATTGTACATATAAATATCTTCATTAATATGTAAAGTCTTTTACAAAATAAAATAGAAAAAATTATAATGAGGTGGCATGATATTAAGACGAGACGTGAAAAAAGTGAGGTGGTTTAATGTAAAGATGACTTGTGACGAATTTAGTGTGACGATGACATATGGTGATAGCCACTTCTGTTGTAGTATTATATTAGATTATATTGTGCTACATTTTATTTTATTTTTTATTTATAAATTCAAAATAATACATAAACTAATAAATTAAAAAAAATTTAATGACAAAATGTTTGTTAGAGAAATAGTTTTATCAAGACGATGATTTGCATATAATTTAGTAATTTTTAAAATTTGAAGTTTTTTTATTTATAATCCACTATTTGTATGACTTTATTTTTATTTTAGTTTTTTTTTTTTTTTGTCTTTTCAAAGTAAGTCGCTTACTTTAAAGATTCTCTGAGACCGGTGAAATGTCCATCCTTTTGAAGGTGATTATAATTGTCATTGGACCGTAAGAAAACTTTGCCTTGCATGAGTATTAAATTAAACTTATTTCGTACAATCAGTTTATCTAAAATTATACATTGTTGGAGCATCTTTCGAATGATGAAAGGCATAATAATAATTGTTAATCTTTTTATTTTGGTCAAAAGGGAATGGACATAGCTCTCATTATACTTTATTGCACAAAAGGAAACTACATTGCAATTTACCATAATCATTGTAGAGAATGAACATAAGGGTGTCTTCGATGAAACAAGTTTTTTTTTTTTTTTAATTTTATATAGCTTTAGTTTTTGTGTATGTTTTTTGTAAAGTTCTATATGGTTGGAAATTATGAAAAATTAATGAAAAATCTAGTAGAGTCCTCTTTAGTAATTAGATATGGAGCTAAACTTCGTGATTTGTGTTTGTGGTTGTGGTTTAAAAAAGATTTTTTAGATTGTGATTTGTATCCAAACTGGTGTAAACGTGTTTAGTAAAAATAAATTTTAAAGGTTCTTAAAATTAAGAAATGACAGATGTATTCTAACGGCATGTGCAAGTCATATGGCTTTCATTTATGGGGTGAATTGTATATGTCCCTACCCAATCAATTTGGTCATTTTGGTGGTGAAAAAAGGAGAAGTTTGGTGGTGAAAAAAAGGAGAAGGGAAGTCTTGAATAAGAAAATAATGTTGGTTGAAGAAGTCATCCCGAAGAAGAGATCGTGATTTTTAGAAGACATATCAACAACGCAGGAGAAGACGATATCTTAGAAGAATGTGAGAAGCAATGAAGAAATGAACATGGAGGAGAAGTGGTGAAGTCTCGCACAAATTACCACCACCAAGGAGAAATCGAAGGATAAGATAAAACTAGAGAAGAATGGGGAGGAAGTAGCGGAGAGAATTCGGCAAAAACGTAAAACCCTTGACAAACACAACTTTAAATTTCAACCCTAAACCCCAACTCTAAAGCTTTAACTAAACATACGCAAACTGTGTGAGATTCTATAAAAATCTAAAATAAATCCCCTAAAGTTGCAGCTAAACAAGACTTAAGTGTTTGATAAAAGAGACTTGTGAGTAGATAATTTATGGTGGGTTTACAAAAAGGGACAAATAGTTACAAAATAAAAATTCAAAATTTAAAGTGGTATATTTATCAAAAAAAAAAAAGCAGATGAAAAATCTCTTAAAAAGTTTCAAAAACCTCCTTACAAATCTTCTAAGACTCTAATCTCCTAAATAAAATACTAGCACCAACACTAATTAGCTTTCATTTTAATACAAAACTACACAAAAAGATATTCAATAACACCATCAAACACTCCCTAAATCTTGTCAAGTACAAGTACCATAGTCAATAAAAAAAAGTAAAGAAAAATTACCAACATAATCAGTTTTACCGTTAAAATACCGAAACTGAAATTACGAGTTCCTATGTAACAAGTGTTGAAGGCAAAATTATGAATTCCCGTGAACTTATATGATAGGCTCACAACACCACATGTTATCGATGTGGGATAATCCTATAATCTCGGGTTTTACATCTCATTCTCTTATAGAGATTTACCAAAGACAAAAATATCGAACCTGAATTGGAACCATTCTGATAGCACGTTAATTTTTCTTGTATCCGACGGGTCAAAGACACAAAGAGCGCACGTCCGGTAATCCACATTTACAAGATCACTAGGCTCCATTCTAAAATCAATTAAAAATAAAAGAAGTAACCAATGACCTTATACGATAGGCTCACAACGCCACCTTAATTTTATCTAACTTGTCGATATACCATACATCTTAGGGCCCGTTTGGTTCCAACACCGGAAACGAAAACGGAATGGAATCGTATCTAGTCCGTATGTGTATAATTATTCATGAAACTTTATGGAATCATTCTTAGTGGTTTAAAGTAATTGTAGTAGAATTTGATTATTTTTTATACCCTATAGTGAAACAAAATGAGGAAAAAACAAACATTTTAAATGTAACCACAAGGAATGATTCCACAAAATATTCATGAATTAGGTAAATATATGGACTAGATTCATTTTCATTCCGTTTCCGTTTTCGAAGTTATAACCAAACAGGGGCTTAGTTTAATCGATTGCCCTACCCCGCGAAAAAGATAATCGACGACTGGAAATGCCTTTCCTTAAAGAGGTCTTCTTTAACTACCACTACCAGTTGGGCTTCGTCCAAGTTTCCTCAAGTTAAAGATCTATCTCCCATTGATATATTATATTATACTTCTTACCCAATTTAGTTTACCTATTGTCTTCTTCGCTCTTGTTATGATTTGCTCCTCATTGCTGGTAGCATTGTGTTGATCAGCTCAGCAGTTTCAACGTCCAGAAAAACAAAGGTACATAATATGTTATGTGTTTGTGAGTTTGATGTCATGATATACCACAACCTATATAGTTCCTATAAGCTTAACTTAGCTTCTGCTGCATATACATAATTACAAACTTTGCTGTCCATGACATGATCGAATAAGTGCCATAAATTGGAGTCAAATAACGTTGAACTATTAACGTGTGTTTGGTTGGAGATTGAAGGAGGTTAATTTAGATTAAAAGTTACGAGATTAAATTTGTGTGAGTGTTTGAATGAAGATAAAGATTATGAGAGAGATTATAGAAGGAATTAATTGAGATTAAAAATGGTAAAAAATAACCTCATATTACATCGGTTAAAGAAGATTAATCTCCAACCATCAACTAAAATTTCACCCATGCCCCCTGTTTAAGGTTCAAATAAGAGTATTTTTTATAAATTTGTATCAGTTAAACCCATAAATAATCTTCACCAAACAAACTGATGTAGATTATTTTATATCAAAGAATCCGTAATATAAATTTCATATAAAATTTAACCCTTTTAAATTCCATCTAGATTAAGCTTCAAAATAAATTTCATCTCATACCAATATGCCCTAATAAGAAGAAAAAGAGATCAAGAAAATAACTAATTTTGGATTATTATTGGTGGTATAAAGATATATTTTTGGCTAATCACTCGATAGGAATTTTGTGAAAATGATCTTATATCAATTATAAACATATAAATGTGTGTATGTATATATAAGGTTGATAAGCTATTCCTTCTATTGCAAATTAATTTTAGGATAAATCTTAATAATTTAAACCATTTTTTATTTCTTTTCTGAATATCTCGATTATGACATCTTCTGCTATTTTGTTAATTAGTTTTTTTCACATCAACGATTAGCTAATGCTATATTTTACTGTTTTATCAATAAATTTTACCTTTAAAGCATATTGGGTCCGTTCGACAAACCCAACAAATTATTCTGCGAGATTATTATTTTCAATACTCTCCAGTATTCGATAATTCAAGTGTATTTAGTTACTTTTTTGGTCAAAATAATCCCAAAATATTAATCCCTCCACTAATCATATATAATTTGTGCTTGTCGAACGGATCCCTTTATCTATTCTTCTATCCACTTTGATTTTCTTAAAAGGAACTCAAAATACAAACTTTAAAAACGGTTGAATATACTTACTATGGATCTCTTTAGATAGAAAAAAAATTAGGATTTTTTCTCTTGGTGTCATCAAGGTTTGGACTTATCTTTTTAGTATCCACTAAGTTTCAAAATTCCTCTTGGTGCCCTCAAAGTTTCATTTATTTTCTCTTTATACCCATTCTAAATATATTACATTAAAATTCATTATAAAGTAATAAAAAAAATCAAAATAATTTTAAAATAGATTGTGACCTCATTAAATTTAATTAATAAATTTATAATAGAAATATATATATAATTAAAAATCATTTTTTTGAAATATTATTAAGTGTCTAGAGAATTAAAATATAATAAATTTTTATTTATTTTGAATTTAAAATTTTGATATAATTTATATTAATTCAAAATTTTTAAAAATTGATTTTTTTTTTTAATTTTTAAGATTATGGAGAAGTATATTATAAAAAACAATAAATTAACACATAAAAGATAATATTTTTATTTTTAAATTAAAATAAATTATAGAAAACTAACTTAAAAAAAAAACTATATGTTTAATTTTCTGGACTCCTAAAAGAAATTTAAAAAAATTTATTTTTTATTTTTTTAGTTCAAAAATGAAACTTATCTTTATTTTACTATACTTTTTTTAATTATAAAAATATATTTAAAAAATACTATTATTATAAATTTATTAGTTTAAAATTTAATGAGGTCATAATCTATTTTAAATTTATTTTTCTGTTATTTTTATTATTTTATAATAATTTTTAATGTAATATATTAAGAATGTGTATAAAGAGAAAATAAATGATACCTTGAGGGCACCAAAAGGAATTTTGAAACTTAATGGATATCAAGAGGAAAAGTCCGAACCTTGAAGGCACCCAGAGGAAAACTCCTAAAAATTAAAATGAGTTATAGTGTAACTTTTCTTATTTAATATAAGCCCTTATAAACAAAATTAATGTGGAAAGATCTCTTAAGAATCCTATTTAAAGAATTGTCTAGTTAAAGATCTTGAACCATACCTTCACCAAAATTACAAATATAGCCCAAAATATATAAATTTCAAAAAAAAAAAAAAAAATGTATAATGTTGGGATATTTCCGTCTTTTATGTAAATAAAATCCCGCTAAATCTAATTTTACTAAACGCATATAAAAGTTTTTCTTATAAAACTCGAATGTACAAAAATCTATTCGAAAACTACAACTACGACTACAAACAACTACTACAAATTTCATTTTATTAAACACGTCCTTATACATCCAGGGAATGTGTTTTGGGTTTGGCATCTGTGTTATTGCACTTTGACATATGTCTGTTGGTCAAGTTTTTCAATCTGCTGAAACCATTTTTGGGAATCAACTCTCTTTTCCTTCTGTTATTTTATTAGATGGATATGATAGCCTCTTGTGCAAGTAAGAACTCCAACTTATATGACAAGTTAAAAGATCTCAAAGAGAGGATGCACCAACTAAAAGTGAAAGCAAATGACATAAATTCTGAACTGCAAAATGAAGAGCTTCGAGCCAGAAAGAGAAGAAAGAGTGAGGTCAGCTTATGGCTGAAACAAGTGAGCAATACTGAACAACAAGTTGAGAGTCTTGGAACAGAAGTTGAACAAGTAGGCTTCTTTGGCCGTGGAAAAGTGATGGAGAAGCTTGAAGGAATGTTTGAAAGCGTCGAGAAACTGTTAAAGCAAGGCGAGTTCCCACGCGGAATTTCGCTTCATGATTATAGACCAGAAGGTATTCCATTAGTGACAGAGAGAATGGAAGGTTCAACTCCCTCAAGGGTTCAGGATGAAGTTTGGAGTTCTTTTCAAAGAGGTGAAATCCGGGTTGGTCTATACGGAATGGGCGGAGTCGGTAAAACAAGCTTGGCAATGCACATCAACAATAGGATTCTACACCAAAAAGATCTTTTCCATCATGTTTTGTATGTTACTGTATCGCGAGATACTAGCGTCTTCAAGTTGCAAAAAGACATTGCTGAAGCATTTGGACTTGATGGTCTGAAATATAAAGATGAGGCGAAGAGAGCAGGTGAGCTTAGTATGACACTGACAAAGAGAAAGAAAACTCTACTGATCCTTGATGATGTTTGGGAGGATATCTCAATGGCAAAGATAGGGTTTCCGGTAGACAGTGAAGTGTGCAAGTTGCTTATAACGACACGGAAGAAAGATGTATGTTGGAAAATGAACTGCTTTCCGGTTAAGATGAATCCTCTTTCAGGTGCTGAATCATGGGATCTGTTTAAGAAGCATCTTGGAAACTATGAAGAACTTTCTGATGCAGAACAACAAACAGCTAGATTAATAGCTAAAGAATGTGCCGGGTTACCACTCGGAATCATCACAATGGCTGGATCCATGAGGGGTGAAACTAGTGAACATGTCTGGAGAGATGCACTCAGAACTCTGAGAAATCCTTGCATCAGCCAACATGAAATGGAAAACAAGGTATTCGGCATACTGAGGTTTAGCTATGATCGGCTAAATGAAGAAAAGCAGCGGAATTGTTTCTTGTATTGTGCTTTGTATCCTGAAGATCATGTTATAAACAGGGATGAGCTGATCAGACAGTTCATTGCAGTAGGGTTGTTGGATGGAAGTACTAAACAAGAAAAGACAGACAAAGGACACGCTTTGTTAAAAGGCCTTGAGAATGCGTCTTTGTTAGAATGTGTGACAGATCGGCTTGATAGAAGATGCATAAAGATGCATGATTTGGTTAGAGACATGGCAATCAAACTTATAGGTCTTAAGGGCATGGTGAAGGGACAAAATAATTTAAAAGAAGTACCTGTAGAGCCCGAATGGATTGATAAGAATCTCGGTTGGGTTTCCTTGATGTATAATTGCATTGGGCACATTAGAGATAGTCCTAACTGCCCAAACGTCTCAGTGTTGCTGCTTCAGAATAATCCTCAAATGAGTATGTCAAACTCATTCTTTGTGCATATGATAGGCCTCAAACTTCTTAATCTGTCTTATACGGGTATCACAGTATTGCCGAGTTCTGTTTCCAACCTCGTCAACTTGAAAGCTCTGTTTCTTTTTCACTGCAAAAGCTTGCTCTTTATTCCTTCACTAGCAAAGCTTACAAACTTGAGCGAGTTGGATCTACACGGTTGTTCCATGATGAAAAACTTGCCTGATGGTATGGAGAAACTCACAAGCCTTGAATTCCTAAATGTTGCAGACACTGGAATTCAAGGTGTGCATAGTGGCATATTCTGTAAACTTTGCAACCTTGAGAGCTTTTCAAGCAATTACTCCATAGCTGTACCACCGAAGGAGTTGTTCAGTCTAAGACATCTAGAGAATTTATCAGGGGGCCGTTATCCAGATGTTACTCAGTTCAACCAATGCGTTCGTCTTGGAGGTTTTAACAGATGGAAAACTTATTTTGTTTGTGCTGGAAGTGTTTGTAGTGAAGATGACTTAGCTAGGCTTAGCAGCTTTGGTAATAGAGTAATCTATATTGGTGGTTATCGGTCAAGGATAGGGACAGAAGTGAGGTTTCTAGTTCCAAACAATGTGGAAGCTCTTTGGTTCAAGAATTGCAGCTTTAATGCTGGGGGCTTACTGGATGTTGTGCCGTCGCTAAGTGGTTCTACTCAGTTGAAGTCATGCACATTGAAGGGATGTGAAGGAATAGAGTGCATAATTCCAAATGGATGGTCAAAACCACTTGATACCATCCAAGAGTTGAAGCTCCAAAGGCTACATGACTTTGGTGGCCTAATCAGAGAGGAAATGATGGATTCATTTACTTACAGTTTTGCCGGTCTTAAGAAGTTGGAGATTTCAGCTTGTCGAAAGCTGAAGAAGTTGTGGCTGTTGAACCTTGACCTGCCAAATTTGGAGTGTCTTTCTATAAAAGATTGCAGACAAATGGAACAAGTTTTCGCAACAGCAGAAGGCGAAATAGTCAGATTGCCAAAGTTGAGTTCTTTGCATTTGACGTCTTTGTCAAGACTGATGAGGATCTGGGACAGCAGTGTCTTCTTTCCTGAATTTAGTACCTTGATTGTAAGTAAATGCCCCAAGGTGAAGAAGCTCGGTTTGCCAAGTCGCAGCCTACCTTCTTTGGAAGAATTTGAATTGTGTGAATGCAAACGAATGGAAGAAATCTTTGCTGCAGAAGATGATGAAATAGGAGATGACAGTGACACAATCCAAATGCCGAATCTGAAACGGGTGTGTTTGTGGAATTTGCCAGAATTGAGGAGCATATGCAGGAAGACCATTGTCTGCAATTCCTTGCAATTCTTAATACTCGTTGATTCAACCGGAATCAAGTTGGAGAATTGCCCGATTTCTGTTCCAAGGCTATCAGTCAATAGCAATAACAGTTGTCCAGTTTTGGAGGCGTGGGATGTCCCCACAGACTGGTGGGACTCGCTCCACTGGAACGACCCTGCAACCAAATCCGTCCTCCAGCAACTTAGATGTTTGACTGTTAAGCAATGAATTTGGGTGAGACACAAGTGTGTAGCATTATTTTGTACTGCACTGTTAATAAGGCATGAGGAACTAATTATATGAGCTCAATTTAACGAATTGAGTATGCCAGGCCGGGTCTCTCAGATTAGAGAAACATGAACTAAGCAATGGCCATCTTGTGTAAATTACTGATGAGACCTGATTCTTCAAGGCTCAATATTGTGTTTTGATATTAGCTGGCCTTGTAGATAGGTTCGGAATCCTATCAACTACCCTAGTATAAAAGATAATAAGAAACTACAATGTTATTACTAGAAGAAAAAAAATCACAGGACGCACCTTTTTCACGAGCAACTGTCTGCAAAAATCTCCATGTCCACATTCTTGAGAGTAGCATAAAGAGGTTGATTATGTTTTGATCAAATATGTTTTTACAACAACTCAATCCTTAACCTCCCCAAACCACTCATCCATGTCTTCATTATCAGTGCACTCAAGAAACTTGGGCCTCTTTGTGACTGCAAAACCCAAGCCATTGCCCTTCTGCTCTGCTTTACGCATGCACTTGCTCCTCTCCCTCATTTTTTCTTTCCATTTTTCAATCTCTTCCTCACTCCTAGATAATGCACTTGTACCTCCTAATATAGGGAAGTCCATGAACTCGAGAACATTCTTCTTACTTAACCTAGTCTTATCTTTGTTATTTTCATCTACCACAAACTGCCATGAGTTTTGCTGCCTTCTCTCCCCTTCTTGCGTTTCAACACAAGACTTTGGTCCATCTTGGCAATCATTGAGTTCAGATGAAGGATTTGACGAGGCTGATGCTTTGGGGCGCCTGTGATCACATCTCAAGCATATCGTGTTTTTTCTGAAATTGATGTAGTGGCACCTAAAGTACAAGAAAGAATATAGCTTATGCATTATGCCAAACAGTCTTCTGTATCAGATAGGTTTATAGGGATGAGATACTAACGAGTCGCATTGCCATTCACCGGAATCCAGTGTCCGCTTTGGAGGTTTCTCTTGACACAACTTGCACTTTGGATTCTTTGCAAAGTTCAAAAAGTTGCACCTGTAGAAGTTGTAACACCAGTCATATAATTCATTGATGATGAACATATTACAATGGTAATGATCCAGAGAAAGAAGAGCAAGAAACACGATACTTTTCACATAACCAATCCCCCTTCTTCAAAGGAAGTTGTTGCTGATCCTCGATCATTTTTCTTACTCGGTCTTCGAATAGCTCATTACAACGGAAGCACTTGACGTTCCTTGCAAAGTTCATAAAATTGCACCTAGCAAACAGATAGGATGAATTAGTTAGACAGATGAAAAGGTAGAAATAGGTGGTTGCAATAGCAAAGGTAGTCCAGATTAGTACTTGAGGCAAATCCAATCGCCTTGCTTCATGGGTACTTTGATATGACCTTGCTCGTCTTCTCGTAAGGATTTCCGGTCACTGGTATCTCTTTTGCCGACAGTATCAAGTTCCTCTTGAGAGAGCCCGACTATTCCTCTAAGTATGCTTCTTACTGATTCCTTTGCAGATTTGTTCGGGCTTTCATCATTCTCCACAGACCCAGTGGTATGATCGAGACCAAAGGTTAGCAAGATCCGCATAACATCCACAGTCCTTGCAACTTCTTCTTCACGTGCCTTAACATATGCTCTATCACAGTTCCCTCTCAAACTGCATGAGCTGCAGATCTAGCAAGATCCATTTAGATTAAGTTTAGCTCTACAAGGAAATTATTTAAGTACAAATCCTTTTTTTTTTATTACTAATGCTGATTTTTTTCATCTTTTATCCGACATCTCCTCTGTTTCTTTGAGTACTTCACTTATAAAACCGATGGATCAGGAAGAAAACTATAATTCACCAATTTTATCCATCTTTCTAATTTCCATGATAGCAAAGATAGAGATAAGAAGAGGGTGTGAAAAAAAAAACAAAAGAAGAGAAAAGCACCACCTACATTTGCTTCATCAATGCCAACATATGCCCTCAGACGCTTTCCTGAATTGACCACTTTCCTGTCAAGGCTCGGGCATCCAAACTCCACTATAGCCGATATATCCTTCCTTGAAATGTGCCTGCAACCAATTCATCGGTTATATTAGCTAGAACTCATATCGATTGCCAAAGAGATGGCTATCCAACCAACCACTCCTTGATCAAAAGATAGGATACATCACAGCAACAATAAATCCTAGTTATATACAATACATTTAGCTACCATTACTTCAATTTTTCACAAACCTAGTTTATGCCACACGAATTCACAACAATGGATTTGTCCTTGCAACAAGATTCCAGTTATTTCACATCATAGGTTCTGTCCAATTTTCGTTCAAAAAATGGACCAAAAGATAGCAAAGAGAGCCCATGTAATCATGACCCATAAGGCTCCTTCACTTGGTCATAATATCAAACAGGTGATATGCATAGCCCGACAATCGTATGTAGAACAGGCAGAGTGCCAAACTAATATTCACCACTGAAGAAATAATAGTTTCTGTATCGAAAAGTAACATTTCTAATCAACACCACTGAATTTACCTGATAAGATCAACCCTATCTCGGCCAAAATTCAAGCAAGCAGTGCGAACCAAATTCGAATCTTTAGCACCTGAACCCATTTCCTCATTTCCAAAAGGGTTTCCAATTTCATCAAAATATCCTCTTTTCAACAATAACTCCATCAAACTCACCCACTCAGGCCACGGATGGGCAATCTGAAATGCACCATCTCCAGACAAAGACCCCGAAAGGCCTCCTCCAAGCTCAGTCTCTCTTCTTACACCTCCTTCCAAATGTATGGCATCTTCCTGTCCATGAAACGACGTCGTTGATGAAGACTGGAGCTCCTGTTTTCGGTCTTCCTCTTGGTCAAGCTCAAGCCCGCTGAGCAAGGAGGCGATTTTGGAGGTCTCGTCTAGGGAGTGAAGCTGAGAAAAGAAGGTGATAAACACGGGAGAAGTGAACGGGGTGCTGATCCTGAGGTGTTGCGTGAGATTTCGATAGCGGGAATTGAAGAATTTGAGCATTTCTGCAGAGAGGTTCAGAGCAAGGAGGAACACGACGCCTAATGTTAGGAGCTTCAGACTTGACAGACTTCCGAGTTCTGTGGATTATCCATCATTGGGCCTTAGGCCCATTTTCATTTTATTTTATTGTTTTGTTAAATAAGGTAAGAAGTTCGACTACACCAAAACTCGACATATCAAGAGGCCGCCGGAAAAATGGCAGTCAGATCCTCTGGAGCCTTATATGTAGCCTTCTCTATTGCCTTTCTGATTGGTCAATTTATTAATTTTAATTATTATTCTTAAATTAAAATTAAAAACTAAACTTATTAATAAAACCCTACAAAAATATCTTTTATTTTTTTAAACAATATACCAAATCTTATTATCTCTTTCTCCCTCACGTTAATCTGATTCCCTATTCTCCCTCACGTTAATCTGATTCCCTATTCTTCTATTTTCTTCTGCTACTTCTGCTACTGGTTCCGCCATAGCCCCAACCCTTCGTCCACCAGAGAAGATTGACCCGCTGTCTAGCCGAAAAGCCGCCGCAGATCCTACTCTCTATTTCTTTCTCATCATTGTTAGTGAGCGGTTAGATGATACTGTACATTGAACCATATTTATTTAGTGGTTAATTATGTAATTAGGTTAGCTTATATTCCAATTTTGCATTTCAAGCTACATTTCAAGCAATTAGATTCCACCATGGAAATTAGATGATGCTAATTAAGTTGTATTTCAAGCAATTAGATGATACTTAGTTACATTCTTTCTTACAAGAAAACTCTGGCTTGACGTCCCTTCATTTTTGCCACAGTGGTAAACTTGCACTTTTGACATTAAAATTGATTTAAAGTGATTAATCTGGCTCTTTTAAACGTACTCTAGATCTTTGTAGCAAACTGGTCAACAACATCATCCATCGTGAAGTGATTAATCTGTATGCGCATCTGGTGGATGAAGGGTTGGGGCTATGGCGGAACCAGTAGCAGAAGAAAATAGAAGAATAGGGAATCAGATTAACGTGAGGGAGAAAGAGAGAATAAGATTTGGTATATTGTTTAAAAAATAAAAAATATTTTGTAGGGTTTTATTGATAAGTTTAGTTTTTAATTTTAATTTAGAAATAATAATTAAAATTAATAAATTGACCAATCAGAAAGAGGCAATAGAAAGAGGCAATAGAAAAGGCTACAGGCTCCAGAGGATCCTGACTGGAAAAATGGTAAACGGAGTAGCCGTCATGTAAAAAGGAAAACACTAAAAGAAAAAACAATGAAACACTATATAAGTACACGGGAAGAAAAAAATATATTATAAAAAAATATTTTAAAAGGACCGTCAATAGTGAAAGAAGTCCTCAAGTTGATGATTAACTAATCGCAATACCTCGTGACCACTAATGTGACTCTTGGCGCCACGAAACATGGTATATAGTAGAAACCTCTATAAGGAACTTTATTGTCAAAAAAAATTTATTATTACCATACTTATGATGAGTTATTATCGCATGTACATTTGTATTCAAACGATTACACGTTTGCTTACTAAAAGATCGATCATCTTTATTCATAAAGTTTTAAAAAATGGAGAAATTAAACGGGGACGGGATTCCCCGATGGGGATGAATATCCGACGGGTACGGGTATGGGGACAATTCTCAATACCCGAACAGGGATGGGGATGAGGACGGGAGACATTATATTAAACGAGTATGGGGATGAATAGGGTACTCCCCGGCCATATCCGACCTATTGACATCCCTAGTAATTATTGTCATTATATCCGTGTTACTGTAAATGATAAATATAACATTTGTTTGTTTTTAAATCAAACCAATTATATACGTAAAGTAATGTTTGGACACGTATTCGTTATCATATGCATCTTTCAAATCATTTTTTAAAAAAAATAATGAGGTGGCGGCACCGGTAATGAAGTAGTTTTTGATAATACAATGAATGTGGTTTCATAAAACTATGACACATGACAATATAATGAGGTGGTGATATCAAACTTTATCTAAGTGTCAAATAATAGACGACTTTAGTATATAGAAAATATAGATTTTAATTTTTCCTAATTATATACATTATTATTATATATTTCATACAAAACAATCAACTAGTTTATTTTGTATTCATTTCGTCTTCATCGTTATTTTTAATCTCCTTAATCTTTATGTACAAAATCATCACATTAAATTCCATCCACAATAATTACCAGAAATTTCACATAAAGCACCTTTTCGAGAGCAATCACGCATCAATGACTCAATTTAAACTAAAACACCTACTGAAACCTTAATTTTCCACTAATTAAATGAATATATCTGTATTATGCACGAGTTTAAAATATGTTTATACGATTTTAAAAAAATCACTCTTAAAATTTGCAAGGTTGTGCGGATTTCTTAATTTCCGGCAAATATTTGATAATCAAGTTAAACCGGACACAAAACCTAATACCCTAATATGATTTAAGTCATATCAGATCAAATAATTATTCACACATATTCGGACAAGTTGTTAGATCGAGTTAAAGCTTAATATTTGAATATGATTTTTTTTCTTTCTTTATTTGAATATTTTTTTATAAATAAGTAATCCAAAGTCAAATAAAATAATCAAAATTAAGATGTATGAATATTTTTTAATTAATTAAAATAAATTTTCTTTAGACATGAATGTCCGTTTTATACAAAAGTTATGACCCGTATTTGATACATAGGAAAAAATATTTTTTGATCAAATTAAAAGGAATAACATCGTAACAATGTTTACGGTTTTCACCGAATGAGATCCGTTTTATAGATTTTGATCGTGTGTTTCTATAGATAATTCATAGTTGAGTTAATTGACGTAAAATATATTTTATTTATACATATTTAAAATTAATATATACAAATAAATTGAGTAATATATATTTGGATTATTTATCGTAAATTGTATATAGATTTTCAATGCATCAAAATTATTTCAAACTTTCGGAGTTAATATCATCAATAAATTACTGAAAACCCATTTTAGTTGACTTATGAGGCTATGACTATGAGCATGCTGACTATTTCAGCAAAATGGTGCTTCGAGTCTTCCTGATGCTTCAGTATATGAAAAGTAAAGATGTGCCGACCACCTTCTTTCGCCCATTTCCTAGCTTGAATTTGCTACCGATTTGCCAATCTTGAGATTACTCTCTTACCCAAATCATATCACCAACTTATGGCTGAGACTATACTCTTTGACTCTGTGAAATTTATCGTTGGCAAGCTCAGTTCCGCCATTGTTGAAGAGGTGAAATTGGTCTTAGGCATGGAAGAGGAACTCGAAAGAATAAAAAACCACTTGTCCAGCATCCAAGCCGTTCTTCGAGATGCTGAGAAGCAACAAACCTCCAGTGAGTCCGTGAAGAACTGGCTAGAAAATCTTCAAGATGTAATGTATGATATTGATGATTTGCTTGACGACATTGCAACAGAAGTCGCGATTCAAAATACGAACCAAGGTCGTTGGTCTAACCAGATCCGTAAGTTCTTTTCTTCCTCAAATCTCCTTGTTACCCGACTACTATGGGCTCGTCAGATAATGAATCTCCATACTAAGCTTGAAGAAATTGCAAACCAGAGGAACGTTTTTGTGCTTTTCCGGGACACTGTTGATACTACGGAATCAAAACCAAGAGAAACACACTCTAGGTTAAACCAATCCAGAATTGTCGGTAGAGATTTGGATAAAGAGGCAATCATAAGCACGATCTTCCATTACGGAGATTGTAGAAGCCTCTCGATTTTGCCAATTTTGGGAATCGGAGGCATAGGCAAAACAACACTTGCTCAGTTGGTATTTAACGATGATAGGATTGACAGGAATTTTGATGTGAAATTATGGGTGTATGTTTCAGAGAAGTTTAACCTAAAGAGAATACTGAAGCAGATCTTGGGTATGATCACAGGAGAAAACATGTTGCAGTTGAATATGGAACAGCCTACTTTAGAACATCTGAGATTAAAGATCAATGAAGCTCTGAAAGATATAAAGTATGTTCTAATATTAGATGATCTTTGGAATGAAGATTTTCAGAAATGGAAAGATTTAGTAAAATTGTTGGATGTGGGCGCAAATGGAAGCATTGCAATCGTGACCACGCGGGACTTGAAGGTGGCATCCATGGTGAAAACCATTGATGAATACGGTGTAAGTGAGCTTTCAGATGAAACATGCTTAGTAATACTCAAGCAACTGGCCTTTAAAGATGGTGAAGAGATTGAACCAACATTGTTGAATTTGGCAGAGAAAGTCATTGGGCTGTGTAAAGGAATCCCTTTACTCGTGACAACTTTTGGCAATCTTCTTCATGGAAAAACAGATGAGAGGGAGTGGTGTGAAGTTGTGTGGAAGTTAGAGGAAGGACATGAAGATATCTTGAATATACTGAGGTTGAGTTATGACCAACTCCCTTCCTATGCCAAACTTTGTTTTCGCATTTGCTCTTGTTACGGTAAAGGTACTTCTCTATTTCCTATACCATTGGAATCGACGTGGATGGCACTTGGGTTTTTGCCTTATGATGATCAAGGCGAAGGACTGGAATATGTTGGAAGGAAGTGCATCAATGAGCTACTGTCAAAATCCCTGTTTATGAGACTAAATACTGCCCCTTGTGAAATGCTGAGTAGTCTTCATATGCATGATTTTATGTATGATTTGGCTAAATCTATGATTGGGGATGAATTAGCAATAATCAACAACAGTACTAAAGAGGTTTCAAGTAAGATCAGATACATAAGATTGGATGAAGATGACTTGTTAGACAGCCAGTGCAAGATAAGATTACTTAGCAAAGCAAAGAAGGCGCGGCTTTTGCGGATTAACAGTTCAGGACATTCTCTAACCACAGTATTTCTGAAAAGCATCATCTCAAACTTAAAATGCTTGAGAGTGTTGGATCTAAGTAATTCTCAGTTTGAGGAGTTGCCGAAGATAATTGGTCATATGAAGCATCTAAGATATCTCAACCTAGGAAATAATTTGAGAATCAAGTACTTACCGGATTCTGTTTGTGATCTCTTCAACCTGCAGACTTTGATACTTGGTGGTTGTAGCAATCTTCAAGAGCTTCCAGCTGATATAGGGAGATTGAGAAACCTAATATGTTTGTCAATTACAACCAAACAAGACGTTTTGCCCGAAGGTCTCGGATTCCTAACTGGTCTTCAAACGTTGGTTTTGTTTGCATGTCCGAGGCTGGCCTTCCTTCCTACAAGCACCAAACAGCTTGTAAACCTCGAGTCATTATGGATAGAGGGCTGCAGTGAATTGGATTTGGCACATGGATTGTATTCACTTGAGAGCCTAAACCGCCTCCGAATGCTTGGAATTACAAGTCTTCCGAAATTTGAGACGTTGCCGGTTGGTGTTCAGGGCTTCCCCTTCACGGCTCTTCAAATTCTTATGATTAGACAATGTGAAAGTTTGATTGAACTAACAGGCTGGATTGAGTACTTGACCTCCCTCAGAACACTTGTTATTGGTGATTGTCTGAATCTTGTGGGATTGCCGGACACGATCCGTCTCCTTCAGAAACTGGAGACGTTGCTTGTCTATAGATGTCCAATGTTAAGTGAAAGTTGTGCCTTAAGAAAGGGTCGTGATTGGCATCTCATCTGCAACGTCCCGTACATTGAGATTGATGGAGAGATCATGGATGATCCTTAATATTCTCAAAACATTTCTATCATCTTTCTTTGATTTTATAACTATCAAAACTAAGATGTAACTAGGGGCTTGTTGCTTGGGTATTAGTATAACCAGGGATGACAATTTCACCTTAGCACCTCAATCATCTACTCAAAATGGTGACATGGGGTTAAACTCTTGTACATTTGATGGTGGAGTTGAACTTTTGATCCTAAAATAGCAAAATTACTTAAAAGTGTTAATAGTTTATGTTATATCATTGTGAACACTTGTTTATACGGCCTTTTAGTAATATTGTTCTATTAAACATGTCCATAGCATAATTTCACTTAGCAAATATGAAAAAAAAAATAAAGTGATATACAAAAAAAAGTCAAGAAAAAAGAGCATACTTCACTAAATTCTTTCAACTTGAATTTGTTTATCTATTTGCCGGTATTTATAATTTTTAATCACCGGTGGATAAACGGTGAACAACTATATCATGTTATCAATTTCACATAATGCACCATTTTCAAGAGCAATTGTGCTCATATACGACTAACATCTGTATACACACATTCAAGAAGCTCAATCCATAACCTCCCCAAGCCACTCTTTGTTAGATACTAAGACCACTCAGAGGAGAATCTCACAATGAGGAACTTGTGTAGGAATATCCTACGTTTCTGACTCTGCTTTGATTGATGAATAATCTGATGCTTACAATCAGACTCTAACCTGACTTAAATAGTGCATAAATAACAACTAACCTCTACTGATCTCCCACTAACCCACTAAGGAGATGCTTTAGGAACAATATAACTAGATGACTAAAAGTAAGGAACTGACTCTGCAAAAGCACATTAATAAAAGACAAATTAAAATTAACTCTAACTTATCCCATCTGGTGCCCCCTTCTAGAATAAGTCAACCACGGCCCAGCTTTTGCTGTTGGAGCTGCTGGGGTCGTATCATTGCACCCACCCTGGAAAAACAACTTGTCCTCAAGTTGAAAATCTGGAAATTGCTGCTTGAATAACTCAAACTCCTCCCAACTATCTTCTTCAGCTGGCCTGTTACGCCATTTGATAAGTAACTCAAGTATCTCTGAGTCCCCAAACTTCCTCCAACGATGAGCAGCCACTTGTTGTGGATGGACAGTGAACTCAAAAGAGTCACTAACAGGTGGTGGTGTCATTGACACTTGAGCATCTTGGCCCCTTGCAGGGCGAAGTAATGAGACATGGAACACTGGATGTAACTTAGAAGTAGGTGGTAAGTCTAACTCATAAGCCACCGCCCCGATGCGTCGGAGCACTCTATATGGACCAAAAAACCGGGGAGATAGTTTCTGATTGGTTCGCCGGGCCAGTGATCGCTGTCTGTAGGGTTGCAGCCTTAGGAATACCAAATCACCATCTTTAAAAGAAAGCTCACGGCGATGCGCATTTGCCTGCACTGTCATTCGTTCCTGAGCTTTGAGTAAATTGGACTTCAAAAGGCGCAACATCTCATCTCTTGCTTCAAGTTGCATTTCTAATTCCGGTAGCCTAGTTTCCCCACGCACAAAGGGGATGACTGGGGGAGGATCACGACCATAAACGAGCTTAAATGGAGTATAACCAGCGGAAGTATAAAAACCTGTATTGTAAGAGAACTCAGCCCACGGTAAGAAGTGAACCCAACGGTGAGGTTGTTCCATGGCGAAACAGCGAAGGTATGTTTCAAGGCATCTATGAACCACTTCCGTTTGCCCGTCTGTTTGTGGGTGGTACGCTGAGCTCATACGCAACTGAGTTTGGCTTAGGCGGAACAACTCTTTCCAAAAGGCACTTAAAAAGACCGGGTCGCGATCTGATACTATTGACTGCGGCACCCCATGAAGCCGTACAACTTCTTTGTAAAACAAAGTAGCAACTGATTTAGCAGAGTAGGGATGGGACATACCAATGAAGTGGGCATACTTGCTCAAACGATCCACTACCACCAGAATGACGTCAACACCTCCAGATTTGGGCAATCCTGAGATGAAGTCAAGGGATATATCATCCCATACTTGAACGGGAATTGGTAGGGGCTGTAGAAGTCCAGCTGGAGCGAGCGTCTGGTATTTGGCACGCTGGCATGTCTCACAGTTTTGCACGTACCGGCGGACATCGGCTTTCAAATCAGGCCAATAAAATTCAGACATAACTCGCTTTAAGGTCTTAAGAAAACCACCGTGGCCTGCTGCAGGAGCATCATGAGTTTCAAACATAATCTTACTGCGCAGTTTTGCATCCCCTGGAACAACAAGTCGGTTTCGGAAGAAGAGCTTGTCGTTTACTACAGAAAATTCTGGGAAGGATTTGGCGTCCTTCTGCTTAGCTTGAATGATATTGTAAGTGAACGGATCGGCCCGGAGTGTTCCTGACCAATCGTTAAGCTCCTGGGACAATGGAATTGCCATAGCTAAAAACTCAGATTGTTGTGGTCTTCTTGAGAGTGCATCAGCGCCGGAATTCTCTCGCCCTGGTTTGTATTCAATAATAAAATCGAAGGGCAATAATTTAAGAAGAAGTTGCTGCTGAGTGTTAGTGGTAATACGTTGATCAAGCAAGTATTGCAAACTTCGATGATCAGTACGCACAATGAATTTAGAGCCCATCAGATAATGCGACCATTTTTGTAAAGCCAAGACCAAGGCGAGTAACTCCCTGTCATAAGCAGATTTGAGCCGGTTGGAGAAAGAAAAACCCTTGCTGAAATATGCTACTGGATGCCCCGATTGCAGAAGAATGGCGCCCACCCCCTCCATAGATGCATCACATTCGACTGTAAAAGATTCTGAAAAATTCGGGAGACGGAGGACAGGTACCGTTGTCAAGGCTGTTTTTAACTGGTTGAAAGCCTGCTCAGTCTCGTTGGACCATCTAAATGCATCCTTCTTGGTCAGTTCCGTCAGCGGGCGGGCGAGTAGACCGTAACATTTAACGAATCGACGGTAGTAGCCTGTTAACCCAAGGAACCCACGCAATTCCTTGACTGTAACCGGTGTAGGCCAGCTAGTGACTGCCGCAATCTTCTCTTGATCGACGGCTACTCCTGAGTGGGAAATAACATGCCCAAGGAAAGCAATTTGTTGTTGCCCAAACAAACATTTTGAAGGCTTTGCATAAAAGTTGTGGTCCTGTAGAAGTTGCAAAGTCATTGAGAGGTGACGAACATGTTGCTCCATAGAGGGGCTGTACACCAGAATATCGTCAAAGAATACCACGATAAACTGGCGGAGATAGGGTCGGAAAAGATCGTTCATCACTGCTTGAAAAGTTGAGGGGGCGTTGGTGAGTCCGAAGGGCATCACCATGAACTCATAGTGCCCGGAATGAGTTCTGAAAGCGGTTTTGTGGATGTCTGCAGGAAGGACCCGGATCTGATGGTAGCCTGACCAAAGGTCGATTTTTGAGAAAATTGATGCTCCATGTAGCTCGTCCAATAATTCATCAATGATCGGAATTGGGTATTTGTCAGGAATGGTTAGGCGATTCAGCTGTCTATAGTCAACACACATCTGCCAGCTATCATCTTTTTTTTTAACCAGAAGAACCGGACTAGCAAATGGGCTGGTGCTCGGTCTAATGAACCCGGCGTCCAGTAGTTCAGCTGTCTGTTTTTCGATTTCTGTTTTTTGGTGGTAAGGGTATCTGTATGGGCGGAGATTTGGTGGTTTGGAGTTAGGTAGGAGGGGAATAGTGTGAGTGTGGGCTCTTGGAGGGGGAAGTGATAGTGGTTGTTGAAAGATGTGGGGAAATTCATGTATTACCTGCTGAATGTCTTGGTTGTAAGATGTGGTTGGGGTCTCGGGCATAGAAGAAAGCAGGCTGAATGAAGCTAGAGATGAGCCTCCTATCTGGTTGTTTACACCAGAAATTTTTACCCGTCGGCCATCCCGAATGAAAGAGATAAACATCTCGCTCCAATTAGCCTCAATTGTCTCAAGAGAGGCTAACCACCGAACGCCTAAAACCAATTCAGCAGCTCCCATCATAAAAGGAAAGAAATCCTGTGTAATGATGAGTCCGGGCATATGGATGGCAACTTCCGGGCAAATACTGTTACAAGAAACTACATCGCCGTTACCAATGGTAACTCCGAACGCAGGCACCTCCCGGGTATGTAACCCCAATTCTGCTACCAATTTGTCTGATATGAAATTATGGGTGGATCCACTATCCACTAAAATCAAAACTGGTCGGCTTCTGATTGTACCTTTGAGCTTCATGGTTGCTGTTGTGTTTTGCCCTGATATTTGGTGGAATGTTATTTCGACGGAGCCCTCGTTGACATGCTCAGTCTCTTCTCCCTGATTGCAGGTGTCATCTGCCTCCATTGAAGGACCATCACCTTCTTCAGTGAACTCCATGTGCGAGAACGAGGGGCGGCATATGTGTCCTGGTGTGAACTTTTCCCCACACCGGAAACAAAGTCCTTTCTCCCGTCGGATTTGACGTTCGTTGGCCCATGAAGTTGTTGATGTGTTTGTGATGGCCGGTTGGCGTAGCGGTGCAAAAGGAGAAGGATTTTGAGAAACTTGGGAAGGGGTCTGATTTGAACGTGAAAGTGGAGATAGCATAGGTTTTTGAAATGGGTTGGGCCTGTTTATGGAAGGAAAGGATTTGTGGGCTTTGGATAAATTTACTTTAGCCTCAAATTGGAGAGCTAAACTTGCTGCTTGGAATACAGACCTTGGTTTATGGATGCGAACCTCTGTCTGCAATTCCTCCTTCAGTCCCGTGAGGAAAACTCCGAGCAGGCAATGATCGGGCCAATCACGTACACGAGCGACCCGCCGAGCAAATTCTTGACGATATTCTGCCACCGTTCCAGACTGCTTGATGGCGCATAAAAACTCGTCAGGGTTTTGAAACTCGGGAGGCCCGTAACTTTCCTGGAAGATTTTTACGAGATCTTCCCACAACAAAACTTCACCCTCTCCGTTAACCCAAGCATAGAGATCAAGGGCATCCCCTTCGAGGTGCATCGATGCCACCTCGACTTTCATCTCATCTGGTATTTGGAAGTACCGAAAATATTTTTCAGCCTTCAACACCCATCCGCGTGGATCACCCCCCTCAAACTTTGGGAAGTTGATTTTGGCTCTTGGTCTTCGGTGGGATTGGAAGCTTCGCTGACTATCATCTTCGTCTTCTTGATCGTCCCACACACGTTGCCGATCACGTTCGAAAGCTGGGACCCGTTGGGATCTTGGTAGCCCCCCTTGGGAACTCCCGGGGTTTCCAGCATGGTAAAACTGCGGTAACTGAGGCATGGCTGACACCCGAGTTGTGAGGGTGCGGATAGCCGCAGTCAAATCTCGCAGAATTTCAGGTGGTGGGTTGAGGTTGGAGGATGAGATGGATTGGTTGTTTTGAGAGGTAAAAGCGGGGTTTGGCGGTGGTGGGGGTGGTGGGGGCGGTGGATCATGTGTTGAGGAGCGTGTTGTCACCATAAAGATCGTACGGCTCTGATACCAAAATGTTAGATACTAAGACCACTCAGAGGAGAATCTCACAATGAGGAACTTGTGTAGGAATATCCTACGTTTCTGACTCTGCTTTGATTGATATATAATCTGATGCTTACAATCAGACTCTAACCTGACTTAAATAGTGCATAAATAACAACTAACCTCTACTGATCTCCCACTAACCCACTAAGGAGATGCTTTAGGAACAATATAACTAGATGACTAAAAGTAAGGAACTGACTCTGCAAAAGCACATTAATAAAAGACAAATTAAAATTAACTCTAACTTATCCCATCTGGTGCCCCCTTCTAGAATAAGTCAACCACGGCCCAGCTTTTGCTGTTGGAGCTGCTGGGGTCGTATCACTCTTCCATCTCTTCATCATCATCAGTGCACTCAAGAACATTCATTCTTCTTACTTAACCTAGTCTTATCTTTGTTATTTTCATCCACCACAATCTGCATGAATTTTTCTGCCTCCTCTCCCCTTCTTGCATCATATCCATCGTCCCCTTCACCATAAAATGCATAATCAAAATATTTATCATTAACTTCATCAGAAATGACCGGCTTGCCTCGAAATGACCCGACTCAATAGGAAAATTCCAATTCATTTGACCTTTCAATCTAATCAAATAGAAAGCCCCAAGTTGCCATATTCTAGGAGCCCAAACTATGTAATCGACTACATCCTCTGCTAACTGTTGTGGGCTGGCGCCTTCTGTCCATTCTTTAAACTCGGATTCATAGAGAAATCTACAATCAAGAACGAGATCGAACACAAGATTGTGGTCCATCTTGGCAATCAGTGGGTTCAGGTGAAGGATTTGACGAGGCTGATGCTTTGGGGCGCCTGTGATCTCATCTCAAGCATATCATGTTCCTTCTGACATTGATGCAGTGACACCTAAAGTACAAGAAAGAACACAGCTTATGCATTATTCCAAGCAGTCTTCTGCGTCAGATAGGTTAAAGTGATGAGATACTAAGGAGTCGCATTGCCAGTCACCGCAATCCAGTTTCTGCTTTGGAGGTTTCTCTTGACACAACTTGTACTTTGGATTCTTTGCAAAGTTCAAGAAGTGGCACCTGTAGAAGTTGTAACACCAGTCATATAATTCACTAACGATGAACATATTACAATGGCAATGATCCAGAGAAAGAGGAGCAAGAAACACAATACTTTTCACATATCCAATCCCCATTCTTCAAAGGAAATTGTTGCTGATCCTCAATTATTTTTCTTACTCAGTCTTCGAATAGCTCTTTACAAGTGTGCATACGATCTTCCATTACGGAGATTGTAGAAGCCTCTCGATTTTGCCAATTTTGGGAATCGGAGGCATAGGCAAAACAACACTTGCTCAGTTGGTATTTAACGATGATAGGATTGACAGGAATTTTGATGTGAAATTATGGGTGTATGTTTCAGAGAAGTTTAACCTAAAGAGAATACTGAAGCAGATCTTAGGTATGATCACAGGAGAAAACATGTTGCAGTTGAATATGGAACAACCTACTTTAGAACATCTGAGATTAAAGATCAATGAAGCTCTGAAAGATATAAAGTATGTTCTAATATTAGATGATCTTTGGAATGAAGATTTTCAGAAATGGAAAGATTTAGTAAAATTGTTGGATGTGGGCGCAAATGGAAGCATTGCAATCGTGACCACGCGGGACTTGAAGGTGGCATCCATGGTGAAAACCATTGATGAATACGGTGTAAGTGAGCTTTCAGATGAAACATGCTTAGTAATACTCAAGCAACTGGCCTTTAAAGATGGTGAAGAGATTGAACCAACATTGTTGAATTTGGCAGAGAAAGTCATTGGGTTGTGTAAAGGAATCCCTTTACTCGTGACAACTTTTGGCAATCTTCTTCATGGAAAAACAGATGAGAGGGAGTGGTGTGAAGTTGTGTGGAAGTTAGAGGAAGGACATGAAGATATCTTGAATATACTGAGGTTGAGTTATGACCAACTCCCTTCCTATGCCAAACTTTGTTTTCGCATTTGCTCTTGTTACGGTAAAGGTACTTCTCTATTTCCTATACCATTGGAATCGACGTGGATGGCACTTGGGTTTTTGCCTTATGATGATCAAGGCGAAGGACTGGAATATGTTGGAAGGAAGTGCATCAATGAGCTACTGTCAAAATCCCTGTTTATGAGACTAAATACTGCCCCTTGTGAAATGCTGAGTAGTCTTCATATGCATGATTTTATGTATGATTTGGCTAAATCTATGATTGGGGATGAATTAGCAATAATCAACAACAGTACTAAAGAGGTTTCAAGTAAGATCAGATACATAAGATTGGATGAAGATGACTTGTTAGACAGCCAGTGCAAGATAAGATTACTTAGCAAAGCAAAGAAGGCGCGGCTTTTGCGGATTAACAGTTCAGGACATTCTCTAACCACAGTATTTCTGAAAAGCATCATCTCAAACTTAAAATGCTTGAGAGTGTTGGATCTAAGTAATTCTCAGTTTGAGGAGTTGCCGAAGATAATTGGTCATATGAAGCATCTAAGATATCTCAACCTAGGAAATAATTTGAGAATCAAGTACTTACCGGATTCTGTTTGTGATCTCTTCAACCTGCAGACTTTGATACTTGGTGGTTGTAGCAATCTTCAAGAGCTTCCAGCTGATATAGGGAGATTGAGAAACCTAATATGTTTGTCAATTACAACCAAACAAGACGTTTTGCCCGAAGGTCTCGGATTCCTAACTGGTCTTCAAACGTTGGTTTTGTTTGCATGTCCGAGGCTGGCCTTCCTTCCTACAAGCACCAAACAGCTTGTAAACCTCGAGTCATTATGGATAGAGGGCTGCAGTGAATTGGATTTGGCACATGGATTGTATTCACTTGAGAGCCTAAACCGCCTCCGAATGCTTGGAATTACAAGTCTTCCGAAATTTGAGACGTTGCCGGTTGGTGTTCAGGGCTTCCCCTTCACGGCTCTTCAAATTCTTATGATTAGACAATGTGAAAGTTTGATTGAACTAACAGGCTGGATTGAGTACTTGACCTCCCTCAGAACACTTGTTATTGGTGATTGTCTGAATCTTGTGGGATTGCCGGACACGATCCGTCTCCTTCAGAAACTGGAGACGTTGCTTGTCTATAGATGTCCAATGTTAAGTGAAAGTTGTGCCTTAAGAAAGGGTCGTGATTGGCATCTCATCTGCAACGTCCCGTACATTGAGATTGATGGAGAGATCATGGATGATCCTTAATATTCTCAAAACATTTCTATCATCTTTCTTTGATTTTATAACTATCAAAACTAAGATGTAACTAGGGGCTTGTTGCTTGGGTATTAGTATAACCAGGGATGACAATTTCACCTTAGCATCTCAATCATCTACTCAAAATGGTGACATGGGGTTAAACTCTTGTACATTTGATGGTGGAGTTGAACTTTTGATCCTAAAATAGCAAAATTACTTAAAAGTGTTAATAGTTTATGTTATATCATTGTGAACACTTGTTTATACGGCCTTTTAGTAATATTGTTCTATTAAACATGTCCATAGCATAATTTCACTTAGCAAATATGAAAAAAAAATAAAGTGATATACAAAAAAAAGTCAAGAAAAAAGAGCATACTTCACTAAATTCTTTCAACTTGAATTTGTTTATCTATTTGCCGGTATTTATAATTTTTAATCACCGGTGGATAAACGGTGAACAACTAAATCATGTTATCAATTTCACATAATGCACCATTTTCAAGAGCAACTATGCTCATATACGACTAACATCTGTATACACACATTCAAGAAGCTCAATCCATAACCTCCCCAAGCCACTCTTTGTTAGATACTAAGACCACTCAGAGGAGAATCTCACAATGAGGAACTTGTGTAGGAATATCCTACGTTTCTGACTCTGCTTTGATTGATGAATAATCTGATGCTTACAATCAGACTCTAACCTGACTTAAATAGTGCATAAATAACAACTAACCTCTACTGATCTCCCACTAACCCACTAAGGAGATGCTTTAGGAACAATATAACTAGATGACTAAAAGTAAGGAACTGACTCTGCAAAAGCACATTAATAAAAGACAAATTAAAATTAACTCTAACTTATCCCATCTGGTGCCCCCTTCTAGAATTAGTCAACCACGGCCCAGCTTTTGCTGTTGGAGCTGCTGGGGTCGTATCATTGCACCCACCCTGGAAAAACAACTTGTCCTCAAGTTGAAAATCTGGAAATTGCTGCTTGAATAACTCAAACTCCTCCCAACTATCTTCTTCAGCTGGCCTGTTACGCCATTTGATAAGTAACTCAAGTATCTCTGAGTCCCCAAACTTCCTCCAACGATGAGCAGCCACTTGTTGTGGATGGACAGTGAACTCAAAAGAGTCACTAACAGGTGGTGGTGTCATTGACACTTGAGCATCTTGGCCCCTTGCAGGGCGAAGTAATGAGACATGGAACACTGGATGTAACTTAGAAGTAGGTGGTAAGTCTAACTCATAAGCCACCGCCCCGATGCGTCGGAGCACTCTATATGGACCAAAAAACCGGGGAGATAGTTTCTGATTGGTTCGCCGGGCCAGTGATCGCTGTCTGTAGGGTTGCGGCCTTAGGAATACCAAATCACCATCTTTAAAAGAAAGCTCACGGCGATGCGCATTTGCCTGCACTGTCATTCGTTCCTGAGCTTTGAGTAAATTGGACTTCAAAAGGCAGAACATCTCATCTCTTGCTTCAAGTTGCATTTCTAATTCCGGTAGCCTAGTTTCCCCACGCACAAAGGGGATGACTGGGGGAGGATCACGACCATAAACGAGCTTAAATGGAGTATAACCAGCGGAAGTATGAAAACCTGTATTGTAAGAGAACTCAGCCCACGGTAAGAAGTGAACCCAACGGTGAGGTTGTTCCATGGCGAAACAGCGAAGGTATGTTTCAAGGCATCTATGAACCACTTCCGTTTGCCCGTCTGTTTGTGGGTGGTACGCTGAGCTCATACGCAACTGAGTTTGGCTAAGGCGGAACAACTCTTTCCAAAAGGCACTTAAAAAGACCGGGTCGCGATCTGATACTATTGACTGCGGCACCCCATGAAGCCGTACAACTTCTTTGTAAAACAAAGTAGCAACTGATTTAGCAGAGTAGGGATGGGACATACCAATGAAGTGGGCATACTTGCTCAAACGATCCACTACCACCAGAATGACGTCAACACCTCCAGATTTGGGCAATCCTGAGATGAAGTCAAGGGATATATCATCCCATACTTGAACGGGAATTGGTAGGGGCTGTAGAAGTCCAGCTGGAGCGAGCGTCTGGTATTTGGCACGCTGGCATGTCTCACAGTTTTGCACGTACCGGCGGACATCGGCTTTCAAATCAGGCCAATAAAATTCAGACATAACTCGCTTTAAGGTCTTAAGAAAACCACCGTGGCCTGCTGCAGGAGCATCATGAGTTTCAAACATAATCTTACTACGCAGTTTTGCATCCCCTGGAACAACAAGTCGGTTTCGGAAGAAGAGCTTGTCGTTTACTACAGAAAATTCTGGGAAGGATTTGGCGTCCTTCTGCTTAGCTTGAATGATATTGTAAGTGAACGGATCGGCCCGGAGTGAATGGAATTGCCATAGCTAAAAACTCAGATTGTTGTGGTCTTCTTGAGAGTGCATCAGCGCCGGAATTCTCTCGCCCTGGTTTGTATTCAATAATAAAATCGAAGGGCAATAATTTAAGAAGAAGCTGCTGCTGAGTGTTAGTGGTAATACGTTGATCAAGCAAGTATTGCAAACTTCGATGATCAGTACGCACAATGAATTTAGAGCCCATCAGATAATGCGACCATTTTTGTAAAGCCAAGACCAAGGCGAGTAACTCCCTGTCATAAGCAGATTTGAGCCGGTTGGAGAAAGAAAAACCCTTGCTGAAATATGCTACTGGATGCCCCGATTGCAGAAGAATGGCGCCCACCCCCTCCATAGATGCATCACATTCGACTGTAAAAGATTCTGAAAAATTCGGGAGACGGAGGACAGGTACCGTTGTCAAGGCTGTTTTTAACTGGTTGAAAGCCTGCTCAGTCTCGTTGGACCATCTAAATGCATCCTTCTTGGTCAGTTCCGTCAGCGGGCGGGCGAGTAGACCGTAACATTTAACGAATCGACGGTAGTAGCCTGTTAACCCAAGGAACCCACGCAATTCCTTGACTGTAACCGGTGTAGGCCAGCTAGTGACTGCCGCAATCTTCTCTTGATCGACGGCTACTCCTGAGTGGGAAATAACATGCCCAAGGAAAGCAATTTGTTGTTGCCCAAACAAACATTTTGAAGGCTTTGCATAAAAGTTGTGGTCCTGTAGAAGTTGCAAAGTCATTGAGAGGTGACGAACATGTTGCTCCATAGAGGGGCTGTACACCAGAATATCGTCAAAGAATACCACGATAAACTGGCGGAGATAGGGTCGGAAAAGATCGTTCATCACTGCTTGAAAAGTTGAGGGGGCGTTGGTGAGTCCGAAGGGCATCACCATGAACTCATAGTGCCCGGAATGAGTTCTGAAAGCGGTTTTGTGGATGTCTGCAGGAAGGACCCGGATCTGATGGTAGCCTGACCGAAGGTCGATTTTTGAGAAAATTGATGCTCCATGTAGCTCGTCCAGTAATTCATCAATGATCGGAATTGGGTATTTGTCAGGAATGGTTAGGCGATTCAGCTGTCTATAGTCAACACACATCCGCCAGCTATCATCTTTTTTTTTAACCAGAAGAACCGGACGAGCAAATGGGCTGGTGCTCGGTCTAATGAACCCGGCGTCTAGTAGTTCAGCTGTCTGTTTTTCAATTTCTGTTTTTTGGTGGTAAGGGTATCTGTATGGGCGGAGATTTGGTGGTTTGGAGTTAGGTAGGAGGGGAATAGTGTGAGTGTGGGCTCTTGGAGGGGGAAGTGATAGTGGTTGTTGAAAGATGTGGGGAAATTCATGTATTACCTGCTGAATGTTTTGGTTGTAAGATGTGGTTGGGGTCTCGGGCATAGAAGAAAGCAGGCTGAATGAAGCTAGAGATGAGCCTCCTATCTGGTTGTTTACACCAGAAATTTTTACCCGTCGGCCATCCCGAATGAAAGAGATAAACATCTCGCTCCAATTAGCCTCAATTGTCTCAAGAGAGGCTAACCACCGAACGCCTAAAACCAATTCAGCAGCTCCCATCATAAAAGGAAAGAAATCTTGTGTAATGATGAGTCCGGGCATATGGATGGCAACTTCCGGGCAAATACTGTTACAAGAAACTACATCGCCGTTACCAATGGTAACTCCGAACGCAGGCACCTCCCGGGTATGTAACCCCAATTCTGCTACCAATTTGTCTGATATGAAATTATGGGTGGATCCACTATCCACTAAAATCAAAACTGGTCGGCTTCTGATTGTACCTTTGAGCTTCATGGTTGCTGTTGTGTTTTGCCCTGATATTTGGTGGAATGTTATTTCGACGGAGCCCTCGTTGACATGCTCAGTCTCTTCTCCCTGATTGCAGGTGTCATCTGCCTCCATTGAAGGACCATCACCTTCTTCAGTGAACTCCATGTGCGAGAACGAGGGGCGGCACATGTGTCCTGGTGTGAACTTTTCCCCACACCGGAAACAAAGTCCTTTCTCCCGTCGGATTTGACGTTCGTTGGCCCATGAAGTTGTTGATGTGTTTGTGATGGCCGGTTGGCGTAGCGGTGCAAAAGGAGAAGGATTTTGAGAAACTTGGGAAGGGGTCTGATTTGAACGTGAAAGTGGAGATAGCATAGGTTTTTGAAATGGGTTGGGCCTGTTTATGGAAGGAAAGGATTTGTGGGCTTTGGATAAATTTACTTTAGCCTCAAATTGGAGAGCTAAACTTGCTGCTTGGAATACAGACCTTGGTTTATGGATGCGAACCTCTGTCTGCAATTCCTCCTTCAGTCCCGTGAGGAAAACTCCGAGCAGGCAATGATCGGGCCAATCACGTACACGAGCGACCCGCCGAGCAAATTCTTGACGATATTCTGCCACCGTTCCAGACTGCTTGATGGCGCATAAAAACTCGTCAGGGTTTTGAAACTCGGGAGGCCCGTAACTTTCCTGGAAGATTTTTACGAGATCTTCCCACAACAAAACTTCACCCTCTCCGTTAACCCAAGCATAGAGATCAAGGGCATCCCCTTCGAGGTGCATCGATGCCACCTCGACTTTCATCTCATCTGGTATTTGGAAGTACCGAAAATATTTTTCAGCCTTCAACACCCATCCGCGTGGATCACCCCCCTCAAACTTTGGGAAGTCGATTTTGGCTCTTGGTCTTCGGTGGGATTGGAAGCTTCGCTGACTATCATCTTCGTCTTCTTGATCGTCCCACACACGTTGCCGATCACGTTCGAAAGCTGGGACCCGTTGGGATCTTGGTAGCCCCCCTTGGGAACTCCCGGGGTTTCCAGCATGGTAAAACTGCGGTAACTGAGGCATGGCTGACACCCGAGTTGTGAGGGTGCGGATAGCCGCAGTCAAATCTCGCAGAATTTCAGGTGGTGGGTTGAGGTTGGAGGATGAGATGGATTGGTTGTTTTGAGAGGTAAAAGCGGGGTTTGGCGGTGGTGGGGGTGGTGGGGGCGGTGGATCATGTGTTGAGGAGCGTGTTGTCACCATAAAGATCGTACGGCTCTGATACCAAAATGTTAGATACTAAGACCACTCAGAGGAGAATCTCACAATGAGGAACTTGTGTAGGAATATCCTACGTTTCTGACTCTGCTTTGATTGATA
>BSUD01000001.1:5312724-5374128 GCA_033239045.1 Fagopyrum esculentum
TGCTGCTGAGTGTTAGTGGTAATACGTTGATCAAGCAAGTATTGCAAACTTCGATGATCAGTACGCACAATGAATTTAGAGCCCATCAGATAATGCGACCATTTTTGTAAAGCCAAGACCAAGGCGAGTAACTCCCTGTCATAAGCAGATTTGAGCCGGTTGGAGAAAGAAAAACCCTTGCTGAAATATGCTACTGGATGCCCCGATTGCAGAAGAATGGCGCCCACCCCCTCCATAGATGCATCACATTCGACTGTAAAAGATTCTGAAAAATTCGGGAGACGGAGGACAGGTACCGTTGTCAAGGCTGTTTTTAACTGGTTGAAAGCCTGCTCAGTCTCGTTGGACCATCTAAATGCATCCTTCTTGGTCAGTTCCGTCAGCGGGCGGGCGAGTAGACCGTAACATTTAACGAATCGACGGTAGTAGCCTGTTAACCCAAGGAACCCACGCAATTCCTTGACTGTAACCGGTGTAGGCCAGCTAGTGACTGCCGCAATCTTCTCTTGATCGACGGCTACTCCTGAGTGGGAAATAACATGCCCAAGGAAAGCAATTTGTTGTTGCCCAAACAAACATTTTGAAGGCTTTGCATAAAAGTTGTGGTCCTGTAGAAGTTGCAAAGTCATTGAGAGGTGACGAACATGTTGCTCCATAGAGGGGCTGTACACCAGAATATCGTCAAAGAATACCACGATAAACTGGCGGAGATAGGGTCGGAAAAGATCGTTCATCACTGCTTGAAAAGTTGAGGGGGCGTTGGTGAGTCCGAAGGGCATCACCATGAACTCATAGTGCCCGGAATGAGTTCTGAAAGCGGTTTTGTGGATGTCTGCAGGAAGGACCCGGATCTGATGGTAGCCTGACCGAAGGTCGATTTTTGAGAAAATTGATGCTCCATGTAGCTCGTCCAGTAATTCATCAATGATCGGAATTGGGTATTTGTCAGGAATGGTTAGGCGATTCAGCTGTCTATAGTCAACACACATCCGCCAGCTATCATCTTTTTTTTTAACCAGAAGAACCGGACGAGCAAATGGGCTGGTGCTCGGTCTAATGAACCCGGCGTCTAGTAGTTCAGCTGTCTGTTTTTCAATTTCTGTTTTTTGGTGGTAAGGGTATCTGTATGGGCGGAGATTTGGTGGTTTGGAGTTAGGTAGGAGGGGAATAGTGTGAGTGTGGGCTCTTGGAGGGGGAAGTGATAGTGGTTGTTGAAAGATGTGGGGAAATTCATGTATTACCTGCTGAATGTTTTGGTTGTAAGATGTGGTTGGGGTCTCGGGCATAGAAGAAAGCAGGCTGAATGAAGCTAGAGATGAGCCTCCTATCTGGTTGTTTACACCAGAAATTTTTACCCGTCGGCCATCCCGAATGAAAGAGATAAACATCTCGCTCCAATTAGCCTCAATTGTCTCAAGAGAGGCTAACCACCGAACGCCTAAAACCAATTCAGCAGCTCCCATCATAAAAGGAAAGAAATCTTGTGTAATGATGAGTCCGGGCATATGGATGGCAACTTCCGGGCAAATACTGTTACAAGAAACTACATCGCCGTTACCAATGGTAACTCCGAACGCAGGCACCTCCCGGGTATGTAACCCCAATTCTGCTACCAATTTGTCTGATATGAAATTATGGGTGGATCCACTATCCACTAAAATCAAAACTGGTCGGCTTCTGATTGTACCTTTGAGCTTCATGGTTGCTGTTGTGTTTTGCCCTGATATTTGGTGGAATGTTATTTCGACGGAGCCCTCGTTGACATGCTCAGTCTCTTCTCCCTGATTGCAGGTGTCATCTGCCTCCATTGAAGGACCATCACCTTCTTCAGTGAACTCCATGTGCGAGAACGAGGGGCGGCACATGTGTCCTGGTGTGAACTTTTCCCCACACCGGAAACAAAGTCCTTTCTCCCGTCGGATTTGACGTTCGTTGGCCCATGAAGTTGTTGATGTGTTTGTGATGGCCGGTTGGCGTAGCGGTGCAAAAGGAGAAGGATTTTGAGAAACTTGGGAAGGGGTCTGATTTGAACGTGAAAGTGGAGATAGCATAGGTTTTTGAAATGGGTTGGGCCTGTTTATGGAAGGAAAGGATTTGTGGGCTTTGGATAAATTTACTTTAGCCTCAAATTGGAGAGCTAAACTTGCTGCTTGGAATACAGACCTTGGTTTATGGATGCGAACCTCTGTCTGCAATTCCTCCTTCAGTCCCGTGAGGAAAACTCCGAGCAGGCAATGATCGGGCCAATCACGTACACGAGCGACCCGCCGAGCAAATTCTTGACGATATTCTGCCACCGTTCCAGACTGCTTGATGGCGCATAAAAACTCGTCAGGGTTTTGAAACTCGGGAGGCCCGTAACTTTCCTGGAAGATTTTTACGAGATCTTCCCACAACAAAACTTCACCCTCTCCGTTAACCCAAGCATAGAGATCAAGGGCATCCCCTTCGAGGTGCATCGATGCCACCTCGACTTTCATCTCATCTGGTATTTGGAAGTACCGAAAATATTTTTCAGCCTTCAACACCCATCCGCGTGGATCACCCCCCTCAAACTTTGGGAAGTCGATTTTGGCTCTTGGTCTTCGGTGGGATTGGAAGCTTCGCTGACTATCATCTTCGTCTTCTTGATCGTCCCACACACGTTGCCGATCACGTTCGAAAGCTGGGACCCGTTGGGATCTTGGTAGCCCCCCTTGGGAACTCCCGGGGTTTCCAGCATGGTAAAACTGCGGTAACTGAGGCATGGCTGACACCCGAGTTGTGAGGGTGCGGATAGCCGCAGTCAAATCTCGCAGAATTTCAGGTGGTGGGTTGAGGTTGGAGGATGAGATGGATTGGTTGTTTTGAGAGGTAAAAGCGGGGTTTGGCGGTGGTGGGGGTGGTGGGGGCGGTGGATCATGTGTTGAGGAGCGTGTTGTCACCATAAAGATCGTACGGCTCTGATACCAAAATGTTAGATACTAAGACCACTCAGAGGAGAATCTCACAATGAGGAACTTGTGTAGGAATATCCTACGTTTCTGACTCTGCTTTGATTGATAAATAATCTGATGCTTACAATCAGACTCTAACCTGACTTAAATAGTGCATAAATAACAACTAACCTCTACTGATCTCCCACTAACCCACTAAGGAGATGCTTTAGGAACAATATAACTAGATGACTAAAAGTAAGGAACTGACTCTGCAAAAGCACATTACTAAAAGACAAATTAAAATTAACTCTAACTTATCCCATCTGGTGCCCCCTTCTAGAATAAGTCAACCACGGCCCAGCTTTTGCTGTTGGAGCTGCTGGGGTCGTATCACTCTTCCATCTCTTCATCATCATCAGTGCACTCAAGAACATTCATTCTTCTTACTTAACCTAGTCTTATCTTTGTTATTTTCATCCACCACAATCTGCATGAATTTTTCTGCCTCCTCTCCCCTTCTTGCATCATATCCATCGTCCCCTTCACCATAAAATGCATAATCAAAATATTTATCATTAACTTCATCAGAAATGACCGGCTTGCCTCGAAATGACCCGACTCAATAGGAAAATTCCAATTCATTTGACCTTTCAATCTAATCAAATAGAAAGCCCCAAGTTGCCATATTCTAGGAGCCCAAACTATGTAATCGACTACATCCTCTGCTAACTGTTGTGGGCTGGCGCCTTCTGTCCATTCTTTAAACTCGGATTCATAGAGAAATCTACAATCAAGAACGAGATCGAACACAAGATTGTGGTCCATCTTGGCAATCAGTGGGTTCAGGTGAAGGATTTGACGAGGCTGATGCTTTGGGGCGCCTGTGATCTCATCTCAAGCATATCATGTTCCTTCTGACATTGATGCAGTGACACCTAAAGTACAAGAAAGAACACAGCTTATGCATTATTCCAAGCAGTCTTCTGCGTCAGATAGGTTAAAGTGATGAGATACTAAGGAGTCGCATTGCCAGTCACCGCAATCCAGTTTCTGCTTTGGAGGTTTCTCTTGACACAACTTGTACTTTGGATTCTTTGCAAAGTTCAAGAAGTGGCACCTGTAGAAGTTGTAACACCAGTCATATAATTCACTAACGATGAACATATTACAATGGCAATGATCCAGAGAAAGAGGAGCAAGAAACACAATACTTTTCACATATCCAATCCCCATTCTTCAAAGGAAATTGTTGCTGATCCTCAATTATTTTTCTTACTCAGTCTTCGAATAGCTCTTTACAAGTGTGCATACGAGCGCACATGCGCATTTGACGCCCATCACATAAAGCAGACGAGCTTCCATCCTAAAACCAATTGACAATAGGAGGAGTAACCCACTGGTTTCGGAATGTCTCCATCTAGGACTTATTATCTCCAACAATAGGTGGTATCAATAGCAAAGGAACTCCAAGTTAGTACTTGGGGCAAATCCAATCACCTTGCTTCATGGTCACTTCGATGTGACCTTTCTCTTCTTTTCGTAAGGATTTCCGGCCACTGATATTTCTTGTGCAGACAGTATAAAGTTCCTCTTGAGAGAGCCCGACTATTTGTTTAGGTATGCTTCTTAAAGATTCCTTTTGCAGATTTGTTCTGGCTTTCATCATTCTCTACTGACCCAGTGGTATGATCGAGACCAAAGGTTAGCAAGATCGCCATAACATCCACAGTCCTTGCCACAAAATTCTAGTAATTTCACATTATAGGTTCTATCAAATTTTCTGTCAAAAAATGGACCAAAACATAGCAAAGAGAGTCCATGTTATCACGACTCATCAAGCTCCTTGACTTAGTCATAGTATCAAACAGGCGATATGCATAGCCCAACAATCCTATGTAGATAAGACAGAGTTACAAAATACAACACCATTGAATTTACCTGATGATCAACCCTATCCCGATCAAAATCCAAGCAGGCAGTGCTACTAAATTCGAATTTTTAGTACCCCAGCCCATTTCCTCAATTCCAAAAGGGTTTCCAATTTCATCAAAATATCCTCTTTTCAACAACAGCACCATCAATCTCACCCACTCAGGCCACGGATGGGCAATCTTAATTGCCTCCTCTCCAGACAAAGGCCCCAAAAGGTATCTGTCAAGCTCATTATCTTTTCTTGCATCTCCTCCCGAATGGATGGTATCTTGCTTTCCATGAAACAACTTCATCGATGATGATCGGAGCTCCTGTTTCCGGTCCTCTTCTTGGTCGAGCTCAAGCCCGCTGAGCACGGAGGCAATTTTGGAGGTCTCGTCTAGGGAGTGAAGTTTCGATAGCGGGGATTGATGAATTTGAGCATTTCTGCAGAGACGTTCAGGGCACAGAGGAACACGACGCCAAATGTTCGGGAGCTTCAGACTTCAGAGTTCGGTGGATTATCCGTTATTGGGCCCATTTCTCTCATAAAAGCCCATATTATTCTCAAATAAACACTTATGGTTATAATTCAGCCTTGAGCCCATTTCTGTTAATGGGCCTTAGGCCCATTTCCAATTCATGGGGATTTTTTTGTCAAATAGTAATATGTTGGACTACACCAAATAACTTGACATATCAAGAGGTAGGAGAAATCGTAAGCAAACAGTGAAACACTAAAAGGAAAAGCAATGGAACACCACAAGAATACGATTAAAAAAAATTTAGCAAAAAACGTCCAAAAAGACGAAACAAACAAAACGACAAAGCGATGAACACTCGACGTTGACAGAACATGGAGATAACACGGGATAACCGGATGAACTAACGTGACGTCTTGCATTCAGAAAACATGATATATAGTAAAAACCGACTACACGGGAATTTTATTGTCACAAAAATGTATGATACATTTTCATCAGACTTATACGATGAGTTATAAGCGCAAATGCTTACACGTTTGATTACTAAAAGATCGATCATCTTTATCCAATTGATATTTGCAAGAACCCAATAGGCAATAACAACAATGACTTACCCTAAAGAATTCTATTTAACTAATTTCTTAATAAAAACTAGAACAATTACAATTTAATAAACAATTATAATCAATTAACGCTAATGAACCATTAACCTAAGGACCTTAATTGTGGCGCAACTAAGTGTACAAAATCGATTAATTACCGCGTTAATCAATCAAGAACAACACGAAAAACGATCATCTTGACCAGCCTCATTCGAGAACCAAGGGAGCAAGAAAGCCTTGGTCCTGGCCGTCGACACAACCCGCGAGTCTCTCAACGAACTTGTCCAAGGCTTCTTTCATCCACCAGTCTCTACATCTATGTCTTGCGTCCTCGATATCCATCTGCATTATACACACGTCTACGTTAAACAATTTTTCAATCATATATACATACGCATGTTGTTTACGTAGTAGTATTATGTGTATGTACCCAGAGTCTTTGCCGTGCATGCTTCTCTGGCCAGAGATCGAGCTGATCGGTAACAAGTAAAGGAAACATATAACCTTCCCGAAATGCATTTTGAGTTTTGCTTTTGTAACTCCATGAGCCTAATGAACTCTGCATGTATATATAATATATTCATGTTATTATTTCTTATAAACATATTTATACAAAATCACTTTATTAGCATTTGTTTTTGCAATGTCAGTATGTCACTAATAAAGAAATGAGTTTAGATTCTCTATTTATATAAAATAAATTAGGTTAGTTTAGATAAAAAAATACATAAATCTAAATCGGAGAAAACTAATCACCGAAAGCAAAATCCTCTAGAAACATATTGTGAATTTCCGACTTGTGCGCGTTAGGCCCGAGGTCAAGACATATATAGATTCAAATGTCAAATGATGTTTTATCTTAAAACTAATTGACAATTAAAGGAGTAATCCACCATATTTACATATTAAACTATGAGTTTGTTTGTTATCGATGTGAGATAGTTTCCATGCATATACCTAATCAAAATAGTCCAATTCGACTCATAATTAGTGCAAAATCGAAATTTTACATCTTTTTAATGCTAAAATAAGTTTCAAACTTGACACGTCGATAATTTTCACACATATACGTAATCAAAATAATCCAATTCGACTCATATCTAGGGCAAGCTTGAAACTAAATTTTGAATAATTTCCTCAATACTTAAGAGATTATGGGTATTAGATATAATATTTTGTAGATTTCAAATCATACAAAACCTAATTATCTAAGTCTAGTAGGTAGACAAATAACGTGAGGTTATGAACCAATTAGAAATCAAGTCATTATAAAATGAAACATAAATTTACACAGAAAATGACATAAATCACTGAGAAAATTAAGGGGAGAAAGTTGATTTTCATGAGTTGAATATTCGCATATTGTGTGCGGAATTAGTGGACGAAAATGATTAATATTGAAATTAAAGAATAAAAAATTTACCTGGAGAGTACCAAGAACACCTGCTTCTTCAAGTGTCTCTCTGCACGCAGCTTCCTCTACTGATTCTCCTTGCTCCCATCCACCCTATTAATCACCATTATTTTTAGTTTTAATCATAAATTATATTAAAAAATCAAAATTAAATAATTAAAAAATAAATTCACCTTAGGAAAGAGGATCCCTTGACCTTTCTGTGAGCTTATTACAAGAACTTCCACCTTCATCCCCTTCTTGTATCTGTACGGGATCGATCTGAACAAAATAAAATAAAAATTAATCATAAAATCAATTGAAAATAGAAATAGTAAAATATAAAAACACGTACCCGACAACGAGACGGCGGTCATCGTCGTATCGCTGGAACTGTCTTCCGGTTCGAGAAACCAACTTCATCAACATAGTTTTTGATCTGTTATTGTGAGTTGGGTTTTTCTGGGTTGGAGATTTTGATTGTTTTGGGAGAGGTGAAGGGGTGGGTAGGGTTTATATAGATTTCTATTACAAGACAAAGAGGTGAATTTTGAGATTTAAATTAGGTTTTTATTATTTAAATAATATATTTAGGGTTGTTGGTCCAAGTCTAAATAGTGCAGTTATATATATATATATATATATATATATATATATATATATATATATATATATATATATATATATATATATATATATATATATATATATATATATATATATATATATATATTCTAGAAGAGAA
Organism: Fagopyrum esculentum; assembly: GCA_033239045.1. Taxonomy (NCBI): domain Eukaryota; kingdom Viridiplantae; phylum Streptophyta; class Magnoliopsida; order Caryophyllales; family Polygonaceae; genus Fagopyrum; species Fagopyrum esculentum. Next base: position 5,320,779 of record BSUD01000001.1, read on the forward strand.
ACGCGGGAGTTGTTGCTATCATATGACGCGTTCAAGTTCGAGTTCGGACCACATAGCTAGCTCAAGCTAGTTCTTTACTTTGACTTTGATTCAATTTAAATGAAAATGAAGGTAATACTATACCTAAAGATGGAATCAAAGACCCAAATTCATGTTTATTCATGTATACACATGTAAAGAGAAAGTAAATATGGATAGAAAGTCAGAGAAGTATATATATTATGATTCTCGAGTTGACACGTGAATATCTCGAATATTCGAGGCTTTTAGTAAAAATGTCACGGAGTTGGGTTGATGAGCGGACATGGAGATGACACATTTTGAACATGATTGTAGATGGCGTGGCAATGAAGTTCGATGTGTTTGTGTGTTCGTGAAATATTGGATTAGAAGTGATGGGAAGAGTAACTTGATTGTCGCAGCTTAAATTCTAAGTTGTGTACACGAGCAAAGATTAATGATTTGAGGAGTCTTGAATCAAATTAGTTCATAGATTGTTGATGTCGTGACCCAATATTCAACTTCAACCGAATATCTTGAGTAAATCGTTTGCTTCTCGGTTTGCTATGATATAGGATACTTGTTGAGGGTGGAGAAAAACCAATTAAAGAATGACGGTTTAGTGGGTAAGTTGTGTAATCTGAGTTGTAACACTCTTAAGATACCAGAATACAAGAACTAATTCTAGAAAAAGCCTAGTAAATCAAATTGTTTTTAAAATTATATTAACAAAGAATACATATGGACTAATTTCATTTCATTTTCGTTTTCTAAATTACAACCAAATAAATATATATATATATATATATATATATATAGGGTTAGGATCAGGTAAGAACATGTGTTACGGTAAGAAATGAGAATAAACCTTAACCACACGATTAAATAAATTCAACGGTGATGATACAATTTATATTTGGTAGATTAATTACTCTGATATATGTAAGGATTGTAATATACGATTACCTTATAAACATTCAAATATTTACTACCATAATTAAATGACACGTTTAGCCCTTTAGCAACATTACATATACAACTCGTGCATCGTCATCCTCCTAATTTCCAAACGAATAATGGTGAAGGAACGTGCACAAGTTTTCCTAGTCGTGCATGGTTTTTTTTCTAGCCATGCATTGTTTTTCCTTTAAATTTTATGTCACCCTCGCTAACAATTTTCTAGACTCGTGCAATCCACTAGTAGTGCATGCAGTATTCACTTGATGCACATGCACGTGTTGTGCATTACACGTATGATACATGCATGGTTCCCTGCAATGAATTATGAGTAATGAATGAATGGTTTCTAATTAGCCTCCTAATCAACTGCTCCAACACGACTCATATCATATCTTTCTTCCTAATTTTCAACTTAAGTTAATTAATTATATTAATTTTTTATATCAAAAGAAAGGAGATCACGAAGGAGCAACATGGTGTTCGATGTAACTTTGTTATTTTGTTTTATTTTTATTTAAAAAGAAATTCAAAAGGAGGTAAAAGGACGTTGATTTTGCGTTGGTGACGTGCATTAACATCCACAACTAAGACGTAGCACAATTCAAGAAAAATTAAAACGGTTTGATGATCGCACAAATACATAACATAAATGTTGCACTTACCATCTTTTAATATCTTCAATATCATATTTTCCCATTCATCTCTTACTTCCATTTACGTAAATGCTACAATAAAGAAAATGTATGATTACCATATATAAACGTTAAATCTTGAACGTCCCTTGTTTAATCCGACAGTTCATATGCGTTCTTATTTCTTACCGTAACACATGTTCTTACTTGATCCTAACCCTATATATATATATATATATATATATATATATAGAGGGTCTGGATCCTATGAGAACACCCTCTAACGTGAGAACATGAGAACAATCGTACACCGTTGGATGTGAGTATTAAGGGTTGAGATTTAGAGTAGATATCAAAAATAATAATAACTATGAATAATAATAATTAGGAATCCAATAATAACTACGAATAATCCACTCAACCACCAATAACTATGAATAATACATTAAACGATATGACACATTCGTAACAAAACTGATAATAATTATGAATCTGTTCTCATGTTCTCACGTTAGGGAGTGTTCTCATAGGATCTATACTCTATATATATATATATATATATACATTCTTGGCTTATAAATTCTTACTTTCCATTCTAACTTTGTAAGATAAAATATTATAGAAGAAGAGTGATATTTTTCGCATTTTAAATGTATTTTATTAGTAATAAAATAAATTCTATTATTTGTCAACATCATCCAACAACAAAAACAATTTTAACCTTTAACTAGTCTCCTTTGATCATTAAATGCATGCCATCCTATGTTCGAACCGAATACTTCGTGATTGATTGAAGAGCCCATAAAATACCGATTTTTTTAACCGGTCCATACCAGATCTGATGTTACGAGTCCAATTCGATCCATATTACCGAGTTTTTTTAGGTCTTGAACCAGGATCGAACATTACCCTATAACTGAACGGTAGACCGAACCATAACCGATTCGAGAGTGGACCACCGTCAAGAGTTTTCAAACTTAAATCTCAAAATAATATTTAAAAAATTTAGTGTCAAACACTAAAACAATCATACAACTATGTACATGTTTAAATATTTTGAAAAATCAAAGAAGTAATAGAGATTCTCCTCCACTATATATGTACAAATTGGAAGTATATGTAGTCAAAGGCATTTTACATGTGTAGCCACAAAACAATACGACAAAATAAAAGCACACGTTGAACCGGTCCAAGTCCATGCTAACTATAATTACATTTCTTATATATTCTCATTTTGGACAAAGTTTTCATATAATATAAGATTTTAATACTTTTATATGTATATATATAATTGGATTTCTTCTAGTGTGACAGTATTATTTTTTATTTTATTTTTTTTGAAGATTTAAGTATATATAGAAAGAGGAAGAGGGTTACAGAAAGAGAGTCAGGAGTTACATAAATAAGAAGTAAAGATGCGGAGAGAAGAGGAGATTAGATGAAGTGAATTCCCAGTAGACGAGCCCAGGAGATAGAAGCGGAGGAGCGGTTACGCCATTTGAGGGAAGCTTGAAGTTTGACAACATTAATGATGTTGTTGGCGCAAACAATAGGGGTCGCATACTGACTATTGAAGGCGAGGTTGTTACGAGTAATCCAGATGAAGTAAATGTAAGTTGTGATAGTAGCGAGACGGATGTTCATTAGTAGATCATTCTTCAGTGGCTTAGCATTCGAGATCCAGGACCAGATATCATCAGCGTAGGGGTAGGGAGGATGCAATCTAGCCCAGCGAGAGATAATGTCGAGAACCAAGTTGGAGTAGTTACATGAGTTCCAGAGTAGTATTATTTTCGTTTTACTCATCGTCTTCTTGATTTAAATCTCTCTCCATCGTTTCCAAGGGAAAAAACGTTTCTTATGGTCAAACTAAAACATTGCCGGTCAACTTACAAAATAAGACAAATATTTAATGATCTAGACTTTTATTTTTTTTAAAAGAAGTAATGATTCTAGAATATAATAACTATAATCACTTGGAAAGATGATAGTTATGCATGCACTTAAGAATATTGACGAAGGAATCACTCGACGCCTTCGCTTGTAGCGAGCGAGAACAACGGTAAGAGAGAATTCAGACGTAAGAGGAACAAAAGGAAGAACATTTGAGGTACCTTTTAGATTGTCAAACGCTAAGTAAACAAATAGAAAAGTTTATAGAGAGAAATAAGGGGTAATGTTTGAAGAAATTCAGATCTAGATCGATTCCATTCCAAACAAATCGAACACGTTACTGACCTTAAGAGAGACCGGTGTTCACCTACTACATAGTTTAAAGAAAAACAAACATGATTTACACAAACGCAGAAATTAAAGAAGGTTTCTTGAGATCACATTGAAAGCGTCTTTATCGTCAAACTCAAAATCCTCGCCACTCCTTTCTCTCATTCTCAAATTGTGTCTCCTCTCAACCAAATAACGGGATTTTTTACTTAAATAACAAATAAACATAAAATTATTACCTATATAACAAATAGTAAAACTTATTTACCAATATAGCAATTTTTCTGACACATATGTACAGCTTTTTGACACGTGTATACTCATTTATCATCATAACAATTTTCTTGACAAAAAAAAGAAAATAGCAATTTTTCTGACATTGACAAACAAAAAGAAAATGGTGGTAAGTGGGATTTGATCCTGGGATAAACAGAACATGAATCAGCAACACTCACCACTATACCAACTTGTTTTCAATGAACATGTATTGTCCATATAACAAATAGTAAAACAGTCATACAAAAATTACAAGGAAGCACCAACTTTACCGATCTTACAAAAAAATCTTCAAAACTTTACAAAGTTTTTTTTTTTGGTGGGAAAAACTTTACATAGTTTATAAAACGACACCCGAACTTGGAATTAAAAGGATCTCAACACCTTGTCACTTTCATCAATTGCATAAACATAAGTAGAGCTTAGTATATATGGTTGTTCAACTATGGTGTAATACGATCCGAACGAGTCAAACATTGGCATGTTTAAGCTCGACTCATTTATAAAAGAGATGAGTTGAGCCCAACCTAAATTTTATACGAGATTTAATATGGGTTCATAATCAGCTCGTTTAGAGAGTGAACGACCTTCAACCGAGCTTTTGACGAGCTGGTCCCGAGCCAAACCCAAGTAACTCGGCTAAAATAATGCTCTTATAATATTCCTTTAGCCGAACGAGCCGAGCTTAAACCGAACGTGTCAAGCCTAAATTTTACATGAACTTTCAAATTTGTTCATATTCGACTCGCTTAAAAATAAACGAACTCGAACAGAGTCAAATAGCTTGTCTCATATTACAACTTAACCTTCTACTATCTATCGATTCCGATATCTGAACTTTGAAACTTTTATATTTGATCTACCAATATTCGACATTAATTTAGAAAAAAAAAAAAAAAAGTTGTGCCACGAACAACAAAGTTGGACCTACTTCATGCAATGAACTCAAGGGAAACAAAATATAAAATAATGTTCAAAATTTTGGAATCGCGACAAGTGGAATGTTCTTCTTGAAAGTTCAAACCATTTGTATTGTAGTTCAGGTTTGATGAACCTGCAAGTTTAAGCAAAAAAACAAGGAAGAAGGCCAACATTGTAAATTCAAACTCTTTCCTTTGGTTAAAGATGCCAACCAAACACTTTCTCACCCACCAAACCCCCTTCCTTTCACCCCTTAATTCATGCTTTTGGCATGAATTTTGCTTTCCCAAAATCCTTATAAAACTGGTTTTTTCCTAACCCCAAATCACATGAAACACCACATATGATCTATAAATCAGGAGAAGAGCAAGCAAGGTGCAGTGAAAACATCTCCAACATGGAAGAGAGTAAATGCATAGGGAGTTCGCCGGTTCATAGCCAAGTGAAGAAGATCAAACAAGAGATTGAGAAGCTTAAGCATCCGGGTTTGCAGCAACTTGAGATGAGGATTGTTTTTGGCAAGATTACAATGAAGAAATCGCGATCTCGCTCTCCTTTGGGATTGTTATCGGAAAGAACCATCTCGGTTTCTTAAGGTTCAATCATTGTTATTGAACACAAATTTCTTTCACTAGTATTTGCTTTGGTTTTGATCTTTGATTGTATATATGGTTTCCCATTATGCATGTAAAGTTATAATTGTGGAGAATATATGAAGCAGTTTTTATATGTTCAATCTTTCTTCTAATTAAGACCCAAAACCTAGTTTAGGGTTGGTTAGAAATTAGGTTTAGTTTTGGAAAAGACAATGAATCAGTAACTTGATTGTTGACATAGTACTTCAGGGAATGCTGCAATCAGGCTTATGAAATTGAAAAATGTCCTTTCTTGATTGGGATACAAGAAGAGAGATCCTCACTTGGTCACTTAAAACAAATTCAAAAGCTTTGGAAGATAGATTGCTTATGTATGGGCCACCAAATTGATCCATCTGTATTCTCTTTAAGCAATCATGCATCTCAAGCCTCTCACAGCTCATATGCAGTTCCTCTGTAGCTTCAACTCAAAGCCCATCATCATAGCCCATATGTAATATAAAAGTTACATATAAGGTAGGTGTTCAAGTCCATTGGGCAAGTACAAATTTTTGTTGAAATAATTCCCAAAATCCCTTCAATAATCCTTCTGTATTGGTTATGAATAAGTAGCGAGCTAAGATAAAAGTTCATGGACTAATCTTTTGATTTCTAGATGAATTTAGGATGAAAATTCTCACTATCTACACTTATGAGTTGAGATCAGACCTAATAGCCACATATACTCGAACATGAGTCCACCGAATTTTTAACTTGTCTAGATGTTTTCCTTTAAACAGAAGAAACATGATATGAAACTTTCGTCACAAATAAGCATTGTACCTTCCATTCAAAGAACATCACACTATACCAGTTTGAAAGCGAGTTTGCTATTCGTACCCACATAAACATGCTATTCGTACCCATTCTCGCAAGCGTAGTCACTTTCTGATTCAAAAAAAAGAGAATAACTTCGACTACGCCTACGCGTCTCGCAAGCGTAGTCACTTTCTGAGTATCGACTACGATTACGAGAGGCGTAGTCGGATACTGGGTACGAATCGCATGTTTATGTGGGTACGAATATGTAGAATAAGGTTGTAATTTTCAAAGTCCGTTTCGGGGAAATATTGAGGAAAAGCGAGATCGGGTCTCGGGTTTGAGTGCAACCGGGTTTGTACGAGTTGGAGTGCCGGCACGCAGGCCCATTGGGTCTTGTAGCCCACTCGTTTCTCGTTCAACCAAAGACGGCGTAATGAACCCGGGAAATGCCCAAAACTATTTGTTTTTTGGTGTACTGTTGGCCCGGTTTTGTGCTTTCTCAGAGGTGTGCTGCTTGTTTAGTTTTCTGGCCCATTTATTTGTTATATGCTGAGGCCTGCTGAGTTTGTGGGCCTGATGAGTTGGTTGGCTGCTGAGATGCTTGTTTGTAAATGATTTTCTTTGATTTGAGGAAAGAAAGAAAATATAGAGAAAAAGAAAAGCTTTTACGCAGCAGACAAATAAAAGGAAAATAGAAGGAGAAAAGAAAAAAGATTCTTCTGAGATCTTTTTCTCACGCATACAACAGAGGAGAGAGATATATACAGAGGTTTTTTGAGAGATCTCATATATACGCAGAATAGAAAAGAGAGATTCAGACAGACTTTGCGCAGAGAAGGAAAGACAGAAAGGGGGAGCTCCGCTAGGGTTTTTCGAGAACTGTCATTAGAGATCTCAAGCGGGATCTGGGAGGGCGAAGGCAGGAGTCAAGAAGATCGTTCCGGTGTCGTTGGTCGATCGAGGAAAGGTTCCGGTGGTTCCCGGTTGCAGGGAGGTGTTCGCAGCTTCATTATAGGGGAGTAATCTTTCTGTTCTTGTGCTGTTGTTCCAGATCTGTTGAATCTGTTCTTGGTTATGTCTTCTTGCTTGCTCTATTTCCGATTCGGTTTTGGATTGTAGCCTATTCCGTTGCCCTTGGATAATTGTGGTTCGTATAGTGGATTGAGTCTCTTGAGGCTCCGAGGAGTAGGGTTAGCCCGAACCTCGTTAAATCTTTTGTGTGCTCGTTTTCGATCTGTTCTTGTGTGTTGCGCGTTTGAATGTTTTTGCGAGTCTTTTGTCTAAAGCTGAATCGTTGTAAAACTAGGCCTAAACGACTATAAAAATCCTAACAAAGTGGTATCAGAGCAGGTTGCTCGTTTTTGGTCTAAGTTTTGTTTATCTGTTCTATCTCTTGATATTAATTGATAAGAACTGAGTTGTGGTGCATTTGGTTGTGATGACAGAAACTTACACAAAGATCAAGCCATATGATGGCTCAAGTGATTTTGCAATGTGGCAAGTGAAAATGAGGGCTGTTCTCACAAAGGAAAGGTGCCTTAGGGCTGTGACGGGCAACTACTTGGCCATGACTTCGGAGGAAAAGAAGCAAGAAATGGACGAGCAAGCCCATAGTGAGATACTCATCAGGCTGTCGGATGAGGTGGTTAGGCAAGTGATTGACAAAAAGGATGCTAAATCCCTTTGGAAGGCATTGGAGGAACTTTACTTGGTAAAATCTCTTCCTAGTAGAATTTCATTGTTGTGTCGGTTGTTTACTTTCAAGATGAATGTTAATGAAAAATTGGCTGATAATCTTGATAAGTTTTTAAGAATGACACAAGATTTAGAGAGGTGTGGTGACAAGATCATAGATACACACCAGGCTGTTTTGCTTTTAAATTCCTTACCCTCTGATTTTGATACTTTTAAAGATGTTATACAATTTAGTAGGGAGGATTTAACTAAAAACAAGATAGCTGAAGCTATTATACAAAAAGATGAAGTTCTGAAAGTGTTTAAGTCTAAGATTGATTTTAAGCATGAGCCTAAATCTGAGCCTAAATCTGATTCTATTTTGAATGCTGAGGACATAGTAAATAAGGATAAAAAGGATAAGGAAAAATGGCAATCTTATGTGAAAGATAAAAAATGCTTTTATTGTAATAAGATTGGACATTTTAAAAAGGATTGTAAGAAAAAGGCTGCTGATGAAAAGAATAAAAAGGATGCTGAATTTTCTGGTCTTGTTGAATATGGTACTAATTACTCTGCTGAGCTTCTTGTTGTTGATTCTAATTCTGAGTGTGATTTCTGGATGCTTGATTCTGGATGTTCTGTTCATGCTACACCCTTTAAGTTTTTGTTTGAATCTTTGCATGAGTTTGAGGGGGATAGTGTCATGCTAGGAGATCATACTTGTTTAGAAGTTAAGGGTATTGGGAATGTGCCATTAAAAATGCATGATGGGAGGGTTAGAATACTACAAAAGGTGAGGTGGATTCCTAGCCTTAGAAGAAATCTAATTTCTGAAAGTGTTTTAGATGATTTGGGTTGTAGTATAAATTCATTTTGTGGTATAAGGGATGTCACGAGAAATGGTAACACTCTTATACGTAGCATAAAGAAAGGAGGGTTATACCAAGTTATAGCCACTCCTAGTCTTAATGCTACCGGGATGAATGTTGATCCAAATCAGCCTAGAACACATGTAAAAGGTGATCTAACCTGTTTGCTTGAGTTTCCTAGACAAAAAAGTTCAGTTTTGCAGCAAAATACAATCAGAAAGGCTGCTGTACAGCGTTTTATAGCTGCTGCAGAAGCTGGTGCCGGTTCCGGGAATGAGAAACTGGTGGAGGAAATGACCGGTGTAGGTCATGGACTTGGACAACATCGACTAGAGCCAGAAAAAAGCTCACCGGGACAGCCAAGCAAGGCTGAAAATGGTGGAAGAGTCGATGCTGACAAGGTGGAATGGGTAGCTAATCATGAAAAGGAAAGTACTCACAAATTAGGGGAGGTATGTGAGAATTCTACTAAATCTTATGATGTGTGTCTTGTTGAAAAATCTGGTATGATTAAGATGCATGATTTAGGTAGAAAATATATGCCTAATAATTTGGTTGAGTATGCTATTATGGTTGCTATGTCCAAAGAGTCTATAAGGAGGAAATGGTTGACACTAAGTGATCGAATGCATAAGGTTTTGGCATCGAGAGGGCACTTAGAGGATAAGTCTTCAAATGTTGAGAATATTGCATGTGATGTTATACCTGCTGATTTTACATGTGATTTTAGTCCTAAGGGCTGTTTGAAATCCACTGATGAGTGTGCTGAGTTGCAGGAAAGGTCCCCAACTGGGGGATGTTGTATTCTGAAGTGAGTATACAGGTACATGAGCTGATGACGGAAGTGCTTAATCCACTGAGAAACGAACTTGGAAATTAAGAGGGCAATTGTAGAATAAGGTTGTAATTTTCAAAGTCCGTTTCGGGGAAATATTGAGGAAAAGCGAGATCGGGTCTCGGGTTTGAGTGCAACCGGGTTTGTACGAGTTGGAGTGCCGGCACGCAGGCCCATTGGGTCTTGTAGCCCACTCGTTTCTCGTTCAACCAAGGACGGCGTAATGAACCCGGGAAATGCCCAAAACTATTTGTTTTTTGGTGTACTGTTGGCCCGGTTTTGTGCTTTCTCAGAGGTGTGCTGCTTGTTTAGTTTTCTGGCCCATTTATTTGTTATATGCTGAGGCCTGCTGAGTTGGTTGGCTGCTGAGATGCTTGTTTGTAAATGATTTTCTTTGATTTGAGGAAAGAAAGAAAATATAGAGAAAAAGAAAAGCTTTTACGCAGCAGACAAATAAAAGGAAAATAGAAGGAGAAAAGAAAAAAGATTCTTCTGAGATCTTTTTCTCACGCATACAACAGAGGAGAGAGGTATATACAGAGGTTTTTTGAGAGATCTCATATATACGCAGAATAGAAAAGAGAGATTCAGACAGACTTTGCGCAGAGAAGGAAAGACAGAAAGGGGGAGCTCCGCTAGGGTTTTTCGAGAACTGTCATTAGAGATCTCAAGCGGGATCTGGGAGGGCGAAGGCAGGAGTCAAGAAGATCGTTCCGGTGTCGTTGGTCGATCGAGGAAAGGTTCCGGTGGTTCCCGGTTGCAGGGAGGTGTTCGCAGCTTCATTATAGGGGAGTAATCTTTCTGTTCTTGTGCTGTTGTTCCAGATCTGTTGAATCTGTTCTTGGTTATGTCTTCTTGCTTGCTCTATTTCCGATTCGGTTTTGGATTGTAGCCTATTCCGTTGCCCTTGGATAATTGTGGTTCGTATAGTGGATTGAGTCTCTTGAGGCTCCGAGGAGTAGGGTTAGCCCGAACCTCGTTAAATCTTTTGTGTGCTCGTTTTCGATCTGTTCTTGTGTGTTGCGCGTTTGAATGTTTTTGCGAGTCTTTTGTCTAAAACTGAATCGTTGTAAAACTAGGCCTAAACGACTATAAAAATCCTAACAGAATAGAACTTACCGTTTGAAAGTAAGACGACAACATAAAAAATGCTAATTTCAGAAAGTATTCTGATCTCAATGAAACATGCATGTGATATACGAGATTAAACCGTGAAACTGTCTCCCCATCACATGGCAAATTGCCAATCATCATAATCGATAAGGCTCTACGACCATGTGAAAGAATTAACAAATTTAATATAGTTGCATATGTGGAACAATGAATGATAAACACCAAAAAAGAATCAACAAAATAACTATAGCTACATATGTGGAACAATGGATGAGATATACACTAAATATGAAGAATACGGAACTCAATATGCGGAAAATTAATAGGTTAGCTTTAGATCTGTTGAATTCCAAGAACATGGATCGGCATATTCACAGTTATCTGTACTAGCTCTTTAACCACAATCAATAAACAGGAAAACTGAACGGATAAATCCAAAGAGATGAATGCTATATGTGCATCTGAAATCCGAAAAAGAAATTAATCGAGAAGCCAATTATAATGTAATGTACCAGATCCAATCGGCTCCTCCATGAGCAATTAGAATAAGAAACGAGATCTAATTCCTTCATTTCATCAGTTTCGCCAAACCAAATCACCAAATCAAATAAATCGGCATTTGAATCGGACGTAATAATTGATTCAAATCTGAATCGCACTTCTCAAGTGGTGCCGTTGAATCTGGCTCCCATCATCATCATGACCTTGAACTCATCAAAACTAATACAACCATCGCCATTAGTATCAACACCAGCAATCATCTTCCGACAATCAGAGATTGAACACTTGTCACCAAGGCTCTTCATAATCTCCATCAATTCTTCAGCAGAGATGGAGCCATTACCGTCAATGTCGTAAACAGAGAAAGCCTCACGGAGATTTACCATGACTTCATCCGAATCAACACCTTTAGTGTTAAGCTCAATGAACTCACGCAGATCAATGAATCCGTCTCCATCCGAATCAACTTCGCGAATCATCTCAAGAATCTCTTCGTCGGAGACGGTTTGACCTAGGCTAGAAATGATAGATCTGAGTTCCGATGACGAGATCTTGCCGTCTCCATTGGCGTCGAACTTTTTGAAGACGTGCTCAAGCTCCTCTACTTGTTGATGGTGGTTGAGAGAGGAGGCGACGCATGGGATAGATGACGGTGTACGGCCGCCGTGGGACGAGCCGTTGGCGGATCCAGGCAATGACGATTTATGCTTCTTAGTCGCCTTCTTTAGGATTGATTTGAATCCCGCCATTGATGGAATTCGAGTAAGATATCGAATCTTCTGGTTTGTCTTCTCAAGAGTATTGCGAAATTTTGTAAGGGAATGTGCGAGGAGGTATATATAATAGTCTGGACAGTGAGATAGAATATGGAAGGTTCGTGGGAGGCACTCACGCAATTAACTGAATAGAAAATAATTCCTAAATTGGCCTTGGTTTCTTATAAGAGTAATACCATTAATAGGCCGGCTATATGCAATAGAGCGTGTTTAGACCTCGTTTGATACCATTTTTATAAAATCAGGAATCGGATTCAGTCATATCAATATATTTGATAATACTTGAAATCGAAATGAGAATGATTTCATGAAAGTCTGATTCCATTTCTAGACAAAGAATTGATTTCATAATATAAAGTTGGGTAACATCCATTTCAACATTAATTCATTTCAAATTTAAAACTATATTTATATAATTTTATTTATATATATATATATGCTTATTTATTTTTAGAAAATAAAAATAATAATTTTTATATAAAAAAATTTATTGTCCATCAATTAATTTGAGTTATATTATTATTTTGTAGAAAAACATGAGATACAAAAATTTTTTTTAACTATGATACGAATATTTTATTCAAGATATGTAACCGAAAAATACCCGAAAACAATATAATTGATTCAATTAGAAAAAAATATTTGATAGAATAAGTTATATACTTATTTCTTTAAGTTGACAATTTTTTAGTGTTTATTCATTAAGTTATTAGTTAGTTTTCATTTTTCTTAAATGTAGTTTAAAAAAATAACATATTTTTACATTATAATCATTCACGGATATATCATCAAATATGAGACGATTTCTCATTTCATAACTTATACAAAATAAAAAAACATGTGTCAAAAATCTTTCATTCCAACATCATATTAATCACCAAGTATCAGGAATGGTTTATTCCAATTTTCTATTCCATTCGAATTCCTGATTTCAATCTCATTCCTACAATTATACCAAACGTAAACTAGTTTTATTTTTGAAGGGCAGTAAAACTAGTTTAATCCGTGTTGTTTTTGTATGACTTTTTTGTTTAATATATATATTTTTTTATTAAAAATTCAAAAAGTGTTTTATATAAATATTATTTTTAAATTATATAAGTATTGGTATAAATGAAGAAAAAATATTTGTTAGATTGATTTTACAAAAAAATCGAGTAATTACAGTTATATTCAAAACATAAAAACTGATTATTGTAAATCAAAAGATATTGATCTACATTAGTTAAAAATATCAAAATTAAAATAGTGAATTTAAATCATATTATTATTATTATAAAATTTTATTTTTAAGAGTAGGTTTTGTGACATTAATAATCGTGCAAATTATTTGATATTAATTTGCATTAAAAATGATTTTAAATATAAATTTGATGAAATTAATAATTTATTGACACATATATCTTTGATTACTTTCGAAAGTACTTCAATTTTAATAATTTATTTTAAGGTCTCCTCTACCGATTAATAAAATACATTATCTTCTTGTTATGATATATGTGTGAGTAATCCTTCTCTATTCTAAGGTCTAGTGAGTCCGATATGCTTGATATATGATATTAGATTGATTATATGTATTGCTTGTATGTCCATGAGTTATAGAAATATCGTTTATACTATATGTTTTATAAAGGGTGACCTAAACTTGAAGGGACAATGGAGTTCTCACATCTCAATGCTCCATTCGATATGATGAATCGGCAACTGTCTTGGGTATGAAGTGACAATAATGGTGACAACATTGATGTACCGTAAACGAAGACCTAATCACAAAGTTGCTTTTACATAACTCTATAATACTTGTGATATTGTGGAATTGGCTTTTGAGATCTATTATGTGCATGTTGTGGTTATCGTGGTTATCCGGGTTCTAGAATGCTTTGCCTCTATTACTATCGATTGCTTGACCTTCACTACCTTCTAACATTGATTTCGAACATTCAAAAGATCCAATATTTATCCATATTTTTTGTCTTTACTTGTAAACTGTATTACGAGTCAGTCGGGACAATTCTCAAATACCACATCGGACGACCTACCCTACCTAAGTCTAAGGTTTTGCTCCGATCTTGTCTGTGACCATTCCCTTACTATTACCCGGTGCTTTAATCAAGTTTTGACCCGGTTGACTCACCCCTTGTCGTGCGACCTTCTCTCCTTGCTTCCACTCTCTAGTTTTCTTCTATGATAATTTATATTTGCATATATTCGATTTACTTATTTGTTTGGTTCTGGTTTCTTAAATAATTCGTCAAAGCGAGACATCGTCTTCCTTGTGTTCGATTTTGACACTTTGTACTACAAACGGGTCTTGTAAGTATTTGCAATACCCGAGGTTAACACTTCAACCCGCATCATTCACAACACAAATAAACTAATTTATGTTGTGTTAGTATGGTCTTATAGTAAAAAAAAACTCTATTTTGGTGTTTAACGTGTTGTTGAAAGCACATATAAACCAATTTGTGTTGTTTAAAATGTTGTTGACAATAATAAACCTCTATTTTGGTGTTTAATGTGTTGTTAAAAGTGCAAAAACCAATTTGTGTTGTTGATAGTACAAAAACACATATTTGTTTTTCAATGGGTTGTGACAATAGAAAATAACTCTATTTTGGTGTTTAATGCGTCGTTGACAACACAAAGAAAAAAGTTTGTTATTTAATGTGTTGTTGACAATACTAAAATTATTTTTTTCATGTGTTAAGGTCGATTAATAACACCAAAAGCCAAATTTTGGTGGTTGAATATTGTTGACAACAAAATCATATTGGTTTCACAATTTATATTTTGTTAACAATATATTAACAATACAATATATTGTCAACATTGAGTATAACATAAATCGAAAGAAAGAAGGAGAAAAACATGAACAAAATTTCGAATGAGACAAAACAAAAAAAATGGAATTCAAGTTATTCATTCAACTAAATAAAAATGAGAAGAAGATAATATACCTACTTAATATCGAATTTAGAAATCAAACCTTATTATAAATTGTTGATTCGGATCCGAAATATAAAAAGGAAAATTAAAATCTAATTGCTGAATTCATCATCAATGGTGCAATCTGACAAATAAGAGAAAAGAGATAGAAGCAAAACAAAACGACTAAAAAATGATTAGGTTAAAAAAGAAAAAATCAGAAGTTACTTTTCAAACTTGAAAATTTGTGTACCCATTTAATTTTTGAAAGAATTTGGCGAAATAAATCATTTTCTTTTTTCATCAAGTTTGTGTACCCATTTAATTTTTACCACTGAAGTTGAAAAGTAAGAGCTTTGATTAGGGGTACATTATTTATGCCATGAGTCCTAGTTAATAGAGAAAATTTTCGGAAAGACTTAACTAATTTGACCTCAATTTTTTTCTTGAAGTATCCAATTACGAAGTAAGTTTAAAATCACCAAGAATGGACCAAATCTCATTACTTGAAAGTCTTGGCGATACCACAAATAAAAAGTATAAGCTTATAAAGGTAACGAAGCCAACCCTTTGAAAATTCAGTGTTCCACTTTTGGGCTTATTTCTAATACTCAAAACTGAAACAGACCCAAGTCTAAATTGAACTGAAGCCCAATGGACTTTCATTGACTTAATTCAAATGCTACTTCAGCCCAATCTAACTACTTTCCCCTCTACTCTATGATGTCCCTTCTTGATATCACATTTGCCCGTTTGGTTGAAGCGTGGAATGGAAACGAAATGGAATCAGATAAGGGTAAGGAAAGAAAATGAAAATGTTGGGATCACTTTCATGTGTTAAATGATCTCTAACTAAACGTAGTTTTTGATTGATTCGGAATCATTCCGTTATCGAGAATGATTCCTAGCGCATCCAAACGAGCCCTTAGTGGGGTTAGCGGGTCGATTCGGCAAGCGGCCTACCCATCTCATGTCCGTTTAGCATAAGTCTCCTATTTTCATTCTCGTACCACTCGAGATTAGAGTTTATACCCATCTCCATCCTTGTCGGGTACCATCCCTGTTGGAGAATCCTTATACACCCACTTAATTTTTCTATTTATAGTCGCTGTTGAGTTATTCCATTAATTTCTTGTTGGAGCTCCTATCGATAACTTCACATAAATTATATATATTTTTTTTGATACAAAGGTAAGAGAACACAAGAAGGGTCAACATCTAGAAGTTGACCGTCCTATAGCATCCTTTCGGATGGGGTCTTCAACGTCATGTAGAAGGATCTCGTCACCTGTATCCAGACAATGGCATGCGAGCTTGTCAGCGACAACGTTGATTTCCCTAAAAACATGGTGGATTCTAACTTGTGAAAATCTTGAAATCAAAATGGAGATGTCAGAAATGATCATGTCCGCTTCCCATGGAGGTTTCCAGATCAGATTGATTGAGGCCCTCTCTTATATTTACAAATGAGTTTATATAAATTATATATATAAACTCATTTGTAAATATAATATAACTTAAAATAAAACATTTTTTAAACCCAATTTAATAAAAAAGAACAATCATAAAAGTCTTAAAAATACTTATAAACTATAACTACCATTAATTTACCCATTTAATCTATTCATCGGAAAATTCCGTGGTATGCATGATGCCGGGGTGGGGACCTCAAATGAGATTTGACCACATCCCGTTTTAATCCTCACTTATTTTCACCATCCCGTAACAATGATTCTTCACGGATATCTGGGATACCCCGTACCATTGATGTCCCTAATAACAATATTCTCATTTGAGACACCTCGGGGACCGACGCCAATCCTTAGAGGAAGTGATATAAGAAAGAGATACATGGATGGGTTGTTTCATTTATTTCTCTCGTTGAGGTCATACATAGCAAAACTGTATTGGACAATTGAATATTTTAATGAGATTTTGAATGATCAAATTTGCTAAGCAGGTCTTTTTAAGATTTTACTCCACTAACTAGGCACATAGTATAATTCTATTTAGTAAATGAACCTTTTTTTAATCATTCAAATGATTTCCCAAACCCTAAGTGTAGTATGTGTTTTGCTCTACTTGTTGCAGTCTCTTTGGATCATCCTCTACCTCCCTCTCTGGATCACCGTTGACTCCCTTCACTTCCACCACCGTCTCTCTTTCATTCTCTTCACTCCGATTTGATGCTAATTTTAGGACATTTCGGAAAAATGGAGAGACGAGGGCGATTGCATGACCAGATTCGTGCCGATTCCTTCAACTTTAGAACCACCATCCCTCCACCTTGAAGGTCTTTTTACTGCCCTATCCTTTTCGTTTTCGGTTCCTCTATTGGTATGCCAAAACATTATATTTGTGCATTTCTCCTTCCTTCTAGGTCTCTAGTGTAATGTTTTTTTGCGCTTCATCTTGTGAAAATATATATCTCTTAAATTCGTCTTCTCCCCATCCTCTTTAAAAGTGTGTAAAGTATGCTCAAGAATATGTGAAAGTTTGACTCCGAGGGCAATTTAAAGAGGTTGCTACTTTGTATGTTCAAATGCCAAGATCGGGATTATTCATGAGCACATTTGCTGTATAGGATGTCTTGAGGGCATGTGATTGTATTCAACTACTCTGTTGGATTTCTATTCACAACTTGGTTATTCGGAGGTTGGATGTAAAGTTTATTGTGAGCCTTTGGGTGGTTGGAGTTTAAAGATTGATGAAAGTGTTTTCTGGTATGAATTTTCTAGTATAAATTCATATTAGAACATTTATATCAGAAAATTCATACCTTAAAATTTTTTATATGAATTTCTAATATAAATTTTTTGGTATGAATTTCTGATATACATTTTATGATATAATTTTATGGTATAATGTCTGTTATAAATTTCTGATTAAAAATTCATGCCAGAAACTCATATTAAAATGTAATATAAAAAAATAAAAATAAAATTAAATAAGGTAAAATAAAAAAAAATAATAAATCATAATTTATAGTTGCGAAAGTTACGTGGGGACATAATAATACATATTGCGAAAGTTATGTGGTGGTGGATGACTTTATTACATTCTATTTTGAGGAAATTACCGGAAACCACCCGTTAAATAGGTCATATTGCAACTAACCACCCGCTCTATCACTATTTACCGGAAACCACCCGCTATATATACTCCGTTACCGAAAAACCACCTTGTGTCAGTTTACCGTCTGTTTTCCGTCTTGTGGACCCCACTTTATAATAAAATAATAGTTTCCCTTATTTTTCTTCCTTTTATATTTTTGAAGGTATTTTCTTCCTTTTTTTTTTTTTGGTATTATAACCTCAATCCTAATTGAGGGCAATAATCATCCGCCATAGATGGAAGCTGAGAACCTGGTAAACATCTTGGATTCCTACTGGTTTGAGTGTGGAATCCTCAACAAACAAGAAAATCTACCCAATTTGGACCCTAATTCATCTCATGAAACCCTAGAAATCTCAAATTCACCACTACCGGCAATCTCAACAGGATCCATGGACGAGCTTTTGCTCAAACCACTTTGCACTTTCCTATTCTTATTCTTCTTCTTCAAATTCCAAATCAGAGTTCTTATCTTCTTCTGAATACACAAACCCTAATTCCATGAACCCTTTTATCTTCAAATTCCAAATCTGTCAAGCCCTTAATCAACCCTCTTTGAGGCCCTCTTGAAATCAATGTTATCGCCGGATCCATGTCTGTAGTTGCTCTTGTTCTTATCCTTCTTCTTAAAATTCCAAATCAGAGTTCCTATCTTCTTCTGAATACACAAACCCTAATTCCATGAACCCTTTTATCTTCAAATTCCAAATCTGTCAAGCCCTTGCTCAACCCTCTTTGAGGCCCTCTTGAAATCAATGTTATCGCCGGATCCATGTCTATAGTTGCTATCGGAATTCGTACTCCAATAAGTAGACGATGCTTCATCCTCTGCTGAATACGTTGCATCCACTGCAAATTTGTAGGAGATTTCATTACTTATGAGGTTGAAAATTCTGGGTAAAGGATGAATCGAAAGTGAGATTCTAAAAGGGCAAAGGAAAAGTAGAAAGGTGAAGAGAAAAAAGTGGGTTTGAATGGATTGAAAATTTGCAGGAAGAAAATGGTGGGGAAGAAGGTAGGGTAGAGATATTGATTTTTGGTATTAAAAAAATAAAGGTAAAATGCTGAATCGTTGTTTGATTACTTCTAAGGCAAATTTTGAATACATTCCATTATCACTCATTATAATATACGTATATAGGATAAGAAGGAAAGAAGGTATTAAAAAAATAAGGGAAATTGTTATTTTATTGTAAAGTGGGGCCCACAAGACGGAAAAAAGACGGTATACTGATACAAGGTGGTTTTTCGGTAACGGAGTATCTATAGCGGGTGGTTTCCGGTAAATAGTGATAGAGCGGGTGGTTAGTTGCAATATGACCTATTTAACGGGTGGTTTTCGGTAATTTCCTCTTCTATTTTTGTGTTTCTTAATCCAAATTTATGACACTATTTTTATGGTTTTCAAAACGTTGTTTATCGCTTTTCATCTTTGAGACTTGGAATATCATATCATATGAGCTTGTAATCAAGAATGAGTTCCATCTTTGTAGAAACTCAAAGCGTTACGAGGATTCCGTCGGGTTTCTCTTACATTCGACATATATTCAAATTATACGAACCAAAAAGTGCAAGTGAAAATCCGAATGATGGGTGAAAATCTGACCTCGCCACCGGATCCGATTCACTTGAATTATCTTAAATTTTGTTATCACAAAACACATGACAATTTTATTATTGTATATGCTATAAAAATACATTAGAAATAATATTTATATCATGTTCATTGGTATTATTAGTTTTAAGAATATTAATTTTGTACTATTATAAGTTAATAGTACTTGTTATTTTTAATCACCTGTACATGAATTCAAACCGCCCGATTAACTGGATGATCAATACACCTTATTAGGGGTCCGTTTGGTGAACATAGTAGATTATTTGGAAGATTAAAATATCACAATAATCCCCAATAATCTCGATAATCCATGTTGAAGTGGATGAAAAAAATGGGCAGTTAAATCTCTCAAAATAATCTCCCGAATAATCTCGATAATCTCTAGTTCACCGAACGCACCCTAGGTTAACTGTTCGATGAAAGTGATTACTCATCCATCACTGATCATTTTTATCCTTAGCTTAAGTAGTATGGTCGTCGAGCATTCTAACCCTCAAAACTAGATTGCAACATATGTATGGACCGTTTGGTTTGGGGAAAAAACTACTTGCTTATTGGATTATTCGACCCTTTAAGGAAACATAACAAACAAACTGAAACACTTACATGTATGTTGATGGAAAACTACGCGTTCCCGACTCATACCGAGTACGTATAAACGAGTTTTTTTGTTGCGCACTCATACTTGTACATCAACCACACTTACATGCTTCTTTTAAAAGCCTTTATTACTCTCTTCTTGATGGAGTTACACAAATGAGAGGTGGTCTCCCCTATATATATATAGACATTGTCACCTCCTCTACTGGAAGGTTGAACTCGATTCTCCTAAATTATTCCGGAGCCTTCTTACTCAATCATGTACAAATCTAGAACTCTCTCTAAATTTCTAATCAGTCTACAAGATTTTGAGAAGTTCTAGAAGTCTCCATCATCTTCCGGGTAGCTCCGCCTCCTTCAGGAAGGTTCCTCCACGGTCCGGAATATTCTGCATCATTCCAGAAGGTTCCACCATCTTCTAGAATATTTTACATCCTTTCGAAATGTTCCATCACCTTCCCAAATGTTCCTATTCCTTCCGGAATGACACATTATTATAATATTTATATTTAAAAATATAAATTAGTCTAACAATGTGATATATATTACTGAAAGTAGTTTCCATGTACTCTACCAGTCAATAGGAAAGGGATCATACTTCCAACTCTACAACAACCCCATTTGAATGGTGGATGAAACAACAAATGAATCATAAGTCAAGTTACGAGTAAATATGAAAGGGAATATTAGTTCTTCATATTTTTTAAAATTAACGGGAGTTTTCATATTCAATCGTAAAAGTGGGTGGTGGTAAATAAACAATCTTACTAGATCTTTCAACAAAATACTACATAAAAGAAAACAAAACGATAACTTAGAACATGTGAAAATAATAATGTCAGGATAACGCATAGTATGCAACAACCTTTGTCATAAGCTTAATCACTTCTTCTAGTGTAATTCTCACTACATAAATGCAATGACCTGAGAAAACCCGATACAAGCAATTATGTGGACACGACTGACCACCCTCTACGAAGTACTCCATAGTTTTTAATCATGTACAAATTCTATTAACCATGGGGCTAATCACTCTTATTGTTATTTCTCAAGAAGATCAATCCTTACATGGATTTAATGAATCACATATTCGTTCCCGGCCATTAAGTTACACCACTCTAATGGCCCGTTTGTGTCCAACTCCGAAAACGGAAACGGAATGGAAACGAATTTAGTCCATATATGTATCTTTATTCATGAAATTCTATGCAATCATTCCTTGTGGTTTAATGCAAAATGTACTTGCTTCCCCATATTTTGTTATTTTGTTTTCCTATAGGGTATCAAAAGCAATCAAACTCTACTCCAATTACTTCAAACCATAAGGAATGATTCCAAAAAATTTCGTAAACAAAGGTATACGTATGAACTAGATTCGTTTCCACTCTGTTTCCGATTTCGGAGTTAAAACCTAACGGGCCTAAGTCTTTTCAATTCTACATCCTGAGGGCAACACATATCTCGCTTCGTTTGATGCAAAAAATATTATGGTAGAATTATCCCGCAATACACTAAATAAATTATCTTAAAGTTATAGAACATTATGCTAAATTAACATAGAATTTTTTATTTTTTTCATAACAGACCGTAGAGTTACACTTACTATGCATTAGGAGACTCTCTTTGTATATTGTTATAAATATAAATATAAGGGTCCGTTTGTTTCCAACTCCGAAAACGGAAACGGAATAGAAACGAATTTAATCCATATCTATAACCTTAGGGGGGCAGGCTGGGGCAGCCGCCCCACCCTCCAAAAAAAAATCGTTTTAAAATGGGTTGTGGATTCTCGTTTATAAAAAAAATTTCTGCGATTTATTAATTTTTTAAATATAAATATTCTTGTGTTATATTTAAATGTTGTTTTGGATGTTTCACCGAAGTAAACGAAACTTCAAAAGAATTTTCCGTTTTAGGCTCGGAGTGAAATAATTCACCAAAATGCACGAGATTTGTTGTTTGAAGTAGAAGTAAGACCACACTATTATTTGTAAAACGCGTTGTCTAGGACAAAAATAATAAAAACACAAATAGAGGTGTGGTCCTAGACGGCGGCTATAGTGTAACGTTTTTGAAAGAAAAAAAAAAACTAAAGAGGCGCGGTTATAGACGCGCCTATAGGGCAGCTATTTTTTTTTTAAAAAAAATATTTGTCGAAAATAAAATTTCGCCCCCCCCCCCTTAAAATCCTGCGGCCGCCACTGTATATCCTTATTCATGGTATTGTATGGAATCATTCCTTATGGTTTTTGGCAGAATGCATTTGATTCCCCACATTTTATTACCCTATAGAGTATCAAAAGTAACCAAACTCTACTCCAATTACTTCAAAATACAAGGAATGATTCCAAAAATTTTCATGAATAAGGGTATACATATGGACTAGATTCGTTTCCATTCCGTTTCCGATCCCGGAGTTAAAATCAAGCGGGCCCTAAATATAGATATAGATATAGATATA
Source organism: Fagopyrum esculentum (assembly GCA_033239045.1). Classification (NCBI taxonomy): domain Eukaryota; kingdom Viridiplantae; phylum Streptophyta; class Magnoliopsida; order Caryophyllales; family Polygonaceae; genus Fagopyrum; species Fagopyrum esculentum. Next base: position 5,343,677 of record BSUD01000001.1, read on the forward strand.
GCGAAACAAAAATCTATCCCAAGGTACAGTTGTTGAGTATGTTCTTATCACAAAATAAATATGTGGTCCAACTTGTAAAATATCTCACAAAATAATTTGTGGATGTGAAAATCTACTCACTTGTTCTATATATGTAAGGGTCTATTTGCACTTTCTCGTGTCAAACAACACTTTCATTCTCCAAATCTTGGCTTTCTAGCTCTATAGTTTATAAAATGGGTTTGAAGGGAAAACTAACGTGTGAAGTTGAAGTTCGTTCATCCGGAGATCTCTTTCATCAACTCTTTGCTACCAATCCTCATCATGTTACAAAAATCGCTCCCGATCATTTTCAAAGTTGCGAGTTGCACGAGGGCGAGTTTGGGAAGAACGGCTCTGTCATTTTTTGGAATTACACCATTAGTAAGTACACACTTTCTTCTAATAAGAATGATAATAAAAAGGATATTTAACATTATATTTTATGATACAAATCTGAGTTCAATCCATATGTGATTTTTATTCTTCCTTTTCTGTTTAGATGGGAAGCCTGCTGTCGCGAAGCAATTAATCGAGAGTTTGGATGAAGAGAAGAAGACAGTAACCTTCAGGGTGATTGAAGGAGATATGTTGAAATTGTACAAAACAATGTTAATCCATCTACGTGTTATTTCAGAACCCGACAATATTGATCTTGTTAATTGGACTCTGGAGTATGAAAGACTTACCGAAGATTCACCACATCCTGTTGATGTTCTCGAGTTTGGGCTTGGTTTTACCAAGAACATCGAAAATCATCACCTCAATGCTTAAATGAACCATCAATTTTCATGAATAATTTGTGTGTCTTGATTTTCCTAAATCATCTTTTTGAGTGACGTGCGTGTATTGTTATGTTTTCAAGACGTATCAACACCTATGATGCAAGTGTGGTTTGAGGAATTGTTTGAGTTTGTTTGTTATGTTACCTTTGAGGGTCGAATAATTCAATAAGTAAACAGTTATTTGTGTGCATGGACGGTTAATTTGAGAAATTATTTGAGTTTGTTTATATATATATATATATAGTATAGATCTTATGAGAACACCCCCTAACGTGAGAACATGAGAACATATTCGTAATTATTATCAGTTTTGTTACGAATGCGTCATATCGTTTAATGTATTATTCGTAGTTATTGTTGGTTGAGTGGATTATTCGTAGTTATTGTTGGATTCCTAATTAGTACTATTCTTAGTTATTATTATTTTTGATATCTACTCTAAATCTCAACCCTTAATACTCACATCCAACGGTGTACGATTGTTCTCATGTTCTCACGTTAGAGGTGTTCTCATGGGAACCACACCCTATATATATATATATATATATATATATATATATATATATATATATATATATATATATATATATATATATATCATAGCTAATATGTAAACATCTATTACCATGTGAACATGTAAGCACCGAATATATGTGACTATACCGTCGAATATACAGAGTCAGGTCAGACGAATATTTCTTCCATTAATAACACGATTTTTCCCCCTTTAATATCGTCTAATCTCAGCCATCTATTTAACAATCTAACCTAACGAATACAATTTGTTATCATTTTATATGATAAGAGCTGTTTACATGTGAGTCAAACTATATATATATATATATATATATATATATATAGAGAGAGAGAGTAGATTATATGAGAACACCCTAACGTGTATACATGAGAACAAATTCGTAATTATTATTAGTTTTGTTACGAATGTGTCATATCGTTTAATGTATTATTCGTAGTTATTGTGGTTATTCCTAATTATTATTAATTATGATATCTACACTAAATCTCGACCCTTAATACTCACCATCCGACGGTCTAAGATTGTTCTCATGTATACACGTTAGGGTGTTCTCATGGGAACCACACCATATATATATATATATATATATATATATATATATATATATATATATATATATATATATATATATATATATATGATATTAAAGTGATTTGCTATCGAAACCTTATTTATACTTAGTCATGTAATGCCAACTAAACGAGATAATTACACTTAAAGAGCGTGGGTAAAGATAGAAATATCCAACATCATACGTAAATAAACCTCTAGTAAAGTATATTTAGACTTGTGGTTACGCTTCCTTTTGTCAAGCAATACTCTTTAAAGAATTAGAGATTTGGATTTCTGTGGACCAAAATATATATATTTATGAAAGTAGTTTTCATGGACTCCACCAATAAATAGGAACTGGAACATGCTCCCAACTCTGCAAACCCATTTGAATGGTGGATGGAACAACAAACAAATCACAAGTTAAGCTACTAGTAAATATGAAACGGACTATTGTATGTTCGTCTTTTATAAAACCAATGGGAGTGTTTATATTCGAGAGACAGTGGTCTCCGGCGCATCCGACGCGCTTTTATTAATAGGAAAGTAGGCTAAATAGTAATCACACGGGGGAGAGCCCGATTCCTTACATCGTCAAGTAAAAATCAACTACACCCTCTGACGGGTCACACAATACATTCAATCCCATAGGAAAGTTAAAAGCTAAACTAACAATATAGTCCGCTACTTTATTCGCCTCGCGATAGACATGACGAAACTGAATATCCCAGTTTCTTTGTACGAAGTCATGACACGTACATACCAAACTGGCAAGAGGGTGGTGAGGGGAGATGTGTTTTTTGAGAAGATCAATCACCAAACGGGAGTCCGCTTCAAAAATAACCGTTTTATTTTGTTTCCTTTCTTGAAACTCGATCTTCCTCTTCTCTTATACCAGTCTCAGACCTCTTTCTGCCTCTTTGGAAAACTCTAACATTCGTCCTCTCTATTACACAAGTTTCTTTCCCCCTTTTCCATTATTTTCCCATCTTTTCGTCCCCCTTTCATTCTTTCCCTTCGATTGCAATAACAACATTGGTCTTCAGTTCTTTGTCAATTTCGCATCAGGAACCATTCGGAAGCAGCATGTCGTTTCCTTGACTCCTTGCACGCAGAGGAAGCATCCAGTTTTCTCCTTCAAAGTTGTAGAAGAGCAAGAATCAATTCTATCTCTTTCATCCTTACACTCGGTTATTGATGCCTATTTTGCCTCTTTGTGTTTGTAACCATCTCCAACACCAACAACAAGGAATAAAGGTATTCCCTTGCATAGTTTGAATCGAATAACAACAACGGAGATCGACGATGATTGCGTCTGAACCTGTCGTCGCGGTCACGCCTCATACCTGTCGTCGCGGTCGCGCCTTCTTCCTGCCGCAGTCGCGCCTTCTTCCTGCCACAATCACGCCGACTCTTTCCTCCCGCGATTGCGCCTCGTTTTTCATATGGTCCCGTCATCCTTCCAAAATGTATCAAGTGTTGATATGTTGATCCTCTCTCGTTGTTTAAGGTTGTTAATAGTTAGTATCATGCTAGGATGAAACCTACCAGAAATAAAGTGAATCCCAGTTAGTGGGTTAGAAGTATGAACCTTGACGAATTAAAGCTTGAGTTGTTTTGAGGATGTTGAGGATATACGTTAAGAGCTTTTAGATGGATATGAATGTGGATAAGTTTTTGGGATAGAGTTATGATAGTCATGGTTGACCTAGGAGTTAGAGACTTCTAGATGATGGATAGATGATTGATCCACATGTCCTTGTTATCAGGCGGTGGAGTTTATCCCTTCGGGGCTGTAAGTGTTGATTAGTTGGGATTAGCTTGATACAGGTAAGTCCCCTGGGCTTACTTTGCTGGATTTCTGCGTGTTAGCATGATCTGTGATAATGGTGTTTGCAAGAGTGTTAAATAACTATAACCTGAATAAGACGACCTTTATTGTAATGTGGCCCAAGTGTATGTATAACGGGCGGTGACATCACTGCCCAAATCTAACATGAGACTGAGAGGTTCTTTGCGAGTAACACAAACAGGTACATGGTGAGGTGCATCGGATCCAACGCTGTCGGTACACGGGGACAAAGACGAGGTTCGGGAGATCCTCGTCTCGGAACATATATAAGTTGAGTTAAAAAGTGTATGACTTAATACAAGACCCATTGTGAGGATAGGGTTACTGCCGTATCTCTCATCCAACGAACCACACCACTCCTAACTCACCCACTTTCCTTGAATGTACCTTTATTTATGCCCACAATCTTCCTCTGGACCGAAGAAGCCTATGGGACACAACCGCCTCTATAAACCTCCTCGACTCCTCTTCTCCCTGGGCATAACTTGGCGACTTCAATGTCACCTTAACTCCAGATGAAAAGATCTCAAAAAACTCCCCATCTATTACACAATCCTCAAGTGAGCTATTAGATTGCTTTAACCTAACCTCCCTCTCCGATCATGCATACTCGGGCTGCAAGTTCACGTGGAGTAACAAGCAAACTTTGGATAGAACTTGGTGTATGCTTGATCGGATCTTGTTAACAATTGGTGGGACTCTTCCTTTCCTAACTCTACTACTCTCTTTGACAATCCATACATTTCAGACCACTCGCCTGCTATCCTTGCTTTGGATAAGAAAATCCCTTCCCCCAAGATCCAATTCAGGTTCAATAATTCCTGAGCTTCTCATGAGAACTTTGTTAAGGCCGTTTCTGATATTTGAGAAAGGCCGTTGCATGGCATCTTATGTACCAACTTGCTTCGAAACTAAAGCAGCTCAACCCGACCCTAACGAAGGTCCCAAGCCAAAGAATTGAGGACCTCTACGCACCCTTAGAGGGACTCAAATCCCTTCTCTCCACCTTCCAACTTGATCTCCAAAAATCCCCCCTTGATGACCACCTCTTGGATGCCGAACGACAACCATTTCAAATCTCAACCAAGCCCTTGATCAACTCCATACCTCCCTTGCACAACTCTCCAAAGCCAAGTGGGTCAAACATGGTGACCATTGTTCGGCCTTCTTTTTTAAGAGTATTAAATCTAGAAGGAGTGCAAACATCATTAAGTCCATTGTTGACTCCTCTAATACTCTTGCTCATGATCTTGTTGCTATTGCTTCTATCTTTGTGGATTACTTCACCTCTATCCATGACCATCCAAACAAACCCCTCCCAACACTCCCACGTACCAAGTAACCAGGTAACCAAGCTTACTCAGGATGAGGTCATGTCCATCACCAAGGCTGTCAATCTTGTTGAAATCAAGAATAATATTTTCGGCATGGGGACAATAAAGCCCCAGGTCCCGATGGGTTTAATGCTTACTTTCTCAAAGCATCGTGGAGTATCACCGGTCACGACTTTTCTCAGGTCATCCTTGACTTCTTCATGTCGGGCAAGCTTCTCAGGTAGCTTAAGCATGCCTCCATCACCCTTATCACCAAGAAGCCTAACCTATCCCTTCCCGTTGACTATCTCCCTATCTCTTATTGTAACGTTGCCTACAAAACTATTGCTAATTAAGATCTTGGCTTCAATGATCAACACCACTCTACTTAGAATCATTGGTAACTACCAAAGCGCTTTTGTGAAGGGTCGTTTTATCAAGCACAACATTTTGCTTTGCCAAGAAATCTCCAAGAAATACAACCTGTCTCATATTTCCCCTAGATGCGCCATAAAAATTGACATTTCTACGGCTTTTGATTCTATTGAGCATAACTTTATACTTAATTGCCTTGACTTGTTCGGTTTCCCTACCTCCTTCATCAACCTGGTCAAAGAGTGCATCACTAATGCTACCTACTCAATCAACGTTAATGGGTCTCGATCTCAAGGGCTTTTTCAAAGGCTATAGAGGTCTTTGGCAAGGCTGCCCTCTATAACCGCCCCTCTTTGTCATTGCCATGGAGGTCCTCTCCTCTATGATCCAAGCCAATACCCAAAACCTTGATTTTAACCCCCACCCCAGATGCCACAACCCCCTTCTAACCCACCTTTGTTTTGCTGGAGATCTTATATTATTTTGCAAAGATGACATCACCTCTATTTCTATCCTTAAGAGTACGCTGGACTCTTTTGGAGATTGCTCGGGACCAAAGATTAATATTGACAAGTCCTCTATCTTTCTTGGCGGAGTCCCCCCTCATGAAACTATCAACCACTCATTCACAAGATCACCTCAAAAATCAACTCTTGACACGCCAAAAACCTCTCTTAGTGCCGGCAGAAAATAAGTGATATCCTCCATCCTCATGGCATGCAACATTACTAGTGTACGGTCTTCCTCATCCCCAACATTATTCTGATCAAGATCAAATGCCTCCTCATGTCCTTCCTTTGGTCCGATTCGGATTGTAGCAAGCGTGCCCTAGTCGCTTGGAACATCGTATGCTCCCTCCTTGAAGATGGCGGGCTTGGCTTCAAAGAGTTGCTTTCTTGGATAAAGCTTGTCTTTCCAAGCTCATCGACGAGATCAATCATAGCCTTAACAACGTTTGGTGTACCTGGATCAAGAGCAACATTCTCAAAAGACTCACCATTTGGAGCATCGAGCAAAGAAGCAACCATAGCCACACTTGGTGTATGATCCTTAAGGTACGTGACGAGATTCTCGCTGCTTGTCATGGAGTAAGCCCCATCAGCCTCATCTCGCTCCCCAATGGTGCCTTTAAGATCTCTACTGCCTACAAGTTCTTCATCAATCTCAAGCATATTTGGCAAGGAATTAACATTCCAAAATGTAGTTTCATCTCTTGGATTGCTTGTCATCCAAGACTCCCCACCCTCAGCAAACTCCTCCAGTGGAATCTCGTCCCCAACGATCTGTGCAAGCTTTGTGGCAACCATTTAGAGATTGTTCCTCACCTTTGGAATTCTTGCAACTAGCCTCGTCCTTGGTATAATCTGCCGGTGGACTAAATTCCACACCCTTACCCTTACTCAAGTGACATTTGGACTTGGCTCGAGAACGCAAAACCTTGTAAGCACAACCTCATCTCAAACGCACGTTTATCCTTGATCACTGCTTACATTTTATTTCACTTGGAAAGCAAGAAACGACCTCATCTACAACAACACCTTCACCTCTACCACTACCTGCGCCCACCACACCATCAAAGCCATCAAGAACTACGCTGCCTATCATTGAAAAGACCGATCCCCCGAGTCCCTAATGTGGGCTAATTTGCTTGGCATTCACCTTTTGTAGTGCCTTTGTATCTTATTTTTGTTTTGCTCTCTTGTTCCGAGGTCAAAGTGACTCTCCCTTCATGTAAATCCTTCTCTTAATATACGTAATCTTCAAAAAAAAAAAAAATCATATATATATATATATATATATATATATATATATATATATATATATATATATATATATAATCAATGACATTCGAATAAGCCATTAGGTGAAAAAAGTATTGACAAATAAGCAGAGTGGTAGCGTTAAGCGATTGAGGTAATAATCATGTATTACGATATTGCATTGTTATATGATATTTTAAAAGATAATATCTTAAATATATTAGGATAAATAATATATTATGGAATAGTTATGATTATACAAAATCTTATTATTCCATAGTATATGCTTTTGTAATCGCTATAAATATAGCATAATGAAATTATTACTAGGTGTGGTTTTTCCACCAATATATGTGGGCTTATCAAACCCTAAATAGGGTGGTAATGGATGATAATGAAAGGGTTTAGGTTGTATTAGTTGAAGCTTTTTTTTATTAGATTATTGGAGAATTTTAAGAAATTTAAATTAATTCACCCGTAAAATTTATCAACAACTCTGCCCTATCAAACAATTATAGGTTTTTCATTAAATTTTTATAATTTATAAAATTCTTTAAAACTCTAAAAAAAAATCTACTAAAAACCAAAACAACTCAAAATAATTTAAACTATTCAAAAAATCACACTGCTTGATTTCTTCTTGTAACACGCGTGTACGATGTGACATCATAAATAACCATATTCATAAAGTGATTAGTTCATATTGCTTATTTTTAAGTTTTTAACTATTTCACATGAATCACATGATACTAGAAATAATTGTCCATTTCTTATTTGTCTTTTATATTTTCTTTTCATGAATAATAAACTGTTGAGAAAAGAAAATAATTTTAATGTAAGAATTGATTTTTTGGGTAGTAAGACAATAACGTTAAAGTTTAAATTAACTTAATGGGCTTTTTGTTCATGTACGGTTGTGCGACTACTCGTGCGGCTGACGTGTCTCAATTTTTTTTTTTTTCTTAGAAACGATTGATTTTTTTTCAGAAACGAAAATTTTTTTTTTGAACTACCATGTCATAAATTATACACTATTTTCTTATAAATTTTGAACTATTCTCATATAATTCATGAACTATTACTTTTTAATATATTACATCAAATTATTTATAAATTAATCGTTTATATATTATGAACTATTCAATTATATTATGAACTATTATTTTTATAAGTAATGCACTATCCTTTATAAGTTTTGCACTATGAACTATCCTTTTATAAGTTATGAACTATTCTTTATAAGTTTTGAATTACTATTTTCACTCGTTTCTGAAAAGAAAAAAAAAATAATAATAAATTTGGAACACAAATCAAATACAAAATCTTGTAACATATTAAGAAAAAGTTGATATATTAAATAAGAGCAAATATGTCATTATTGGTTAAATGATGATATTTAACTAATAAATTATAGGCTATCTAGTACTTAAAATTTATGTTCAAATGCATCTCATCCAATTCTCTCAAAAAAGTATAAGGGGGCTTATTGTAATGGTACATTTATGCTAAAACATTTATATAGGTGATTTCTTAATAAAAGAGAGATTGTTGATCAAATAGTGCCATTGTTCTTTTTTTTTTTTTTTGTGGGAAGGAGAGACAGTGATCTCCGGCGTATTTAACACGCTTCTTATAAATGAAAAGGCTAAGTAGTCAGCACTCGGGGATAGTCTGACCCCTTATATCGGAACGTAATAGGTCAACTACACCCTCAGGAGGGTCAAACAATACATTAACCCCAACGGGGAAAATTAAAAGTGCCATTGTTCTTCTAAATGTCCAATGACGTAAGGATATATGACATTTTGACAATTTGTTTGTGACATATCACATCAAATAATTTCATTACCAAAAAATCTCACCTAATTATTTAATTAATATGTGTATCTAGAAATCTACTCACTAACTCACTTGTTGTTCTATATTAAGGGGCCAATTTGCACTTCTTATGTCAAACTACTCTAATTATATTATCCAACTCTCCAATACTTTAGCTCTACAATTTGTAAAATGGGTTTGAAGGGAAAACTTACTTGTGAAGTTGAAGTAAAGTCATCCGGAGATCTCTTTCATGAACTCTTCGCTAGCAACCCTCATCATGTTTCGAAAGTCACTCCCGAACACTTTCAAAGTTGCGAGCTGCACGAGGGCGAGTTCGGAAAGAACGGATCTGTCATTTTCTGGAATTACACAATTAGTAAGTATACACACTTTTCTCATTGTTTTCCGGGGACTATAAGTAGGACGGCACATAATTGGACCGGACCGGACCGGACAGGAATGAATCCATACAAAAATTATATTTTTAATTTTAAGAAAAATGGACCGTGGTGGACCGTAACAGTCCGTTAGTTTCCGGTCCGGACCGTATGAACAACCTTAACTATAAGAGAACACATTTTAGTGGGTTAGTATGATAACAATTTGTCTCCTAAGGTATATTTTAGCGAATAAGACGGAACCCTAGTTACGAGTTTACTCCATATGTGATTTGTTGTTGTTGTTGTTGTTTAGATGGGAAACCTGCTGTCTCGAAGCAAATAGTCGAGAATTTGGACGAAGAGAAGAGGACCGTAACCTTCAGGGAGATTGAAGGAGATATGCTTAAATTTTACAAGACAATGGTAATTCATCTACGTGTTATTCCTGAACCCGATAACATTGATCTAGTTAATTGGACTTTGGAGTACGAAAGACTTACCGAAGATGCACCCCATCCTATTCAAGAACTTGAGTTTGCGCTTGCTTTTACCAAAAACGTTGAGAACCATCATCTCAATGCTTAATGAAGATTAAAATAGCACATGAACTCGACGATCAATAATATATATGTATCCATAAATAACTCGTCTTTTTGGGTTGATGTGCAGATATTGTCTATGTCTAGTGTGCTTTGAGGAATTGTTTGAATTGGCTTGTTCTGTTAGAGTCAAATAATCCAGCCCAAAGTTATTTGTGCATGGACAAAATGTATTTTATTAAGAAGCAATATGTAATACAAGTGTCGCATATATCTATAATACCAAGAAATATGACTTGTATTATAAGACTTAGCGAGGTCATCCATCTTTAAATTACTCTCACATGATCACAGTCAACTCAAGTTTTATTTATTCTTACTCGACCAATGAAAAAATAATTCATGCTGACACTGATAGTAACCAATTCTTATAAGTAATGATAAATTCTCATTCAAATAATGCGAAATGATAATTTTGCGGGCTGTTACATATCTATCGTACAAACATAAGTTGAGTCGTCAGTTTTGAAATCGGTTGTTTTGATTTACGTTAATTACGACTAATCAAAATCGGCAAGTCTTGAAATTGAAATTTTGGTTCAACCAAATCAACAGTTTCTCACCGTTGGTTTGTCCTTAGGAAAATCTTTGTTCTGCGGTTTAGAGTTGTACACCGAAAAATGAAATAAAAATGTAACACGCTCAAAATGTAGAATCACGAAAACTAAATTTAGGCTATATCATGTTAAAAAACAATAATGATACATTAAAATTTGATCGAAGTAAATTCGTGCTATATCTTGGCTAAGTTATGTGGCGTTTTACGTGGATTACATTTAGCTTGGGAGAGTGGCTTATGTAAGGTGATCGTGAAAATGGATTTCCGATTTATATTCTTACTCTCTTACAATGCTATATCCTACGTCAACATCCTCTCTCTACTTTTATATGTAAATCTCATGACTTTATCGGAAGAGACTGAATTATCCAATTCCGTCATATCTATTGCGAAACGAATAAAGTTGTGAATTATATATCCAGTTTAGCTTTTAATATTTCATTTGGTCTCGCTGTATTGTTTGACCCTCCCGATAGTAGTGAATCATTTACTTAATGAGTTAATGAGTCGGACTATCCCTATGTGTGAATAGTTTAGTCTTCGCTTCATATATAAGTAGATGCGCGGAGAAAACTGAATCTCCTTACGATAAGAAACAAGTATTATAAGTTAAAATTGATCATACATTTTATAGACATTAAAATCTACAAGATATGATGTAGTAATGACTTTTTGATACAGCTAGTTTGTGATAAAGAATAGAAACACTAAGGGCCCGTTTGGTTTTAACTCCGGAATCGGAAACGGAATGGAAACGAATCTAGTCAAGATGTATACCCTTGTTCATTAAATTTTTTGGAATCATTCCTTGTGGTTTGTAGTAATTGGATGAGAGTTTGATTACTTTTGATACCCTATAGGGTAACAATATGTGAGGAAGCAAGTGCATTTTTCATTAAACTGTGGGGAATGATTTCATAAAATTTCATGAATATGGATATACATATGGACTAAATTTGTTTCCATTCCGTTTCCGTTTCCGGAGTTGTAACCAAACGGGCCCTAATAGTAAAGGAAGATGTTAGTCAAATATATAAATAAAATTTTAAATTTATACTATGAACATTTGACATATGATTTCAATGACGAATCACTATATTTTGGACTTGACAACAATCTAAGATGCATGTTTAGCGGCAATCGACATATAAGTGATTTTGTAAAGCCACATTCTTTTTATTTTATTATAATGTTGTGAAGAATTTTTTTTATTTTCGGAAAATTCAGGTTAGATATTTTGCTTATTTTATTGGGCGGGTCGGGATTTAGTAATACTGTAATACCGGATCCGTTAAATTTTCGTAAAAACTCGATTCCCTCCGTTCTTTTAACCACAAAAGCCTTCCCTCTCACCTTACCTTTCTCTCTCCCCAAAACCCTACCCTACCCTACCCTACCGCCCCTTTCTTCGGCTTTCTTCTTCATCAGCTTCCCTGTCCATGACAATGTGGCGCTTCGCATCAGTAAGGCCACCTCTCCGGCTGTCTACACTACCACACCACCAGGGAGTCGTCGCGGCCAAAACACCTATAAAGACACAAGACATGGACAATAGACATTCATTTTGAAATTTAAAATTTTAGTTAAAAGTATAAATATCTAAATCATGTAAAACAAGAAAAAATTACATAAAAACACATCTATAAATATAGTATAAAAACATGCTATTAATATACAAGGTTTTATAAATAAAGGGCTCAACTCGTAAATAAGACAAATATACCAACATACCTGATTAGAGGTTGTTAGTTATTGTCATGAGGTATATAAACACTCGATGTAATAGTACGTGTTAAGTATGAGAAAACCCTTACTAGTAGTAATGGTTAATGTTCAAGATCATGAAACAATAAGATGATATGCTAGAGGGAGCTCGGCAAGATGAATCCCCATAATGCTGGCCCATGAAATCGAGTCAGTGGATTGGTATTTATTTACATTGTTGAGAAGCATAATTCTTGATGGTGATGATTGTATCGTTAGCAGAGGTAATGACCGGAGTGAAGGTATTGCTGTAGAGAAGATCATTCTTCACTTTTCAAGTGAAATAGACAAAAGCCGTGATAGAGGAGATTCTGATGTTAGCAATAAGGGTTCACACAGGTTTTTAAGACACTTTAATAAATAAATAAATATTTTGATAGGGCAAATTGCTACTAGGATTTGGTGCAAGCTCGATCGCATTGTCATCATCCCCTCATGAACCAATCACTTCCCTAACTCCACAACTCACTTTGATAACCCTAACATATCCGACCACTCACCAGCCATTCTATCCCTTGACACCAAACCATTACCCCCAAAACGCCAATTCTGCTTTAACAACACATGGCTATGATGCATGGATACGGACACGGATACGGGAAACGGACACGGCGAGAAACGGGGAAGCGACAATCCTCAAAAGTATAGGAAACGGGGACACGGCGAGTAAAATAATTAATATATTATTTTAAAGATATTGAAATATAGAATTACTATATCATAATGAGATACGTATATATGAAAAAAATCAATGATATATGAGTTGATAAAAATATTAACATGAAGATAAAATAATCGAAACAAAAGCTTAGAAACAAACATTTTCAGTCTTACAAAACATAGAAATAAACATATTTAGTTTTATAATATGAAATAATCATATTTAGTATCAAAACTGAAGAATGAATCATTCATTTGCAAATCAACAATAACCGAACAACATGATCAACAATGGAAAATAATAATAAATATGTGTGAATTATAAAAAGTGAAAGAATTAGAATAACATAGTCAACATTCAACAAATAAAAATTACAAAATAAATTAATAATCAAAGATTCAAAATTAATTTATAAAATCATAAGAAAAATGGAGAGAAGAGTCGGCCGGCGGAACAACATTTCAACATTAGAGCCGGATAAGAAGATCGGTGTCCTACTTCCGACAACCACAATCTCGCATGTGGTCATGTGGAGTTAGGTTTAGTCGGAAAAAATGGGAAAGAAGAAAAAATATTACGGTATATAAGTTTTTATTTCGTTGATCATGTCTTGACTGGACACAATCCGTGTCCTCACCGTGTCCTAGACGTGTCCTACCTTGGAAATGTGTCTTGACCGTGTCCGGTGATATTTGACCGTGTCCGAGCCGTGTCCAGTTGTATCCCCGTTTCCGACACGGCAGGACACGGAACACGCCGCATTCTAGAAGTGTCCGTGCATCATAGACACATGGGCATCCCATGAAGGATTCATTCTCAATATTGCCAATTGAGAATGCATTTTCAAGTATTTTTACGCATGTAGTACAAAATTAATATATTCAAAACCAACAATCTCTATAGCTAATTATTAAAATAAATGAATAAAACTATTTTAAATGTGTTATTATAACGTAAACAATAAGAAAATTCTCATATCTTGGGTACAGAGTGACAATCATGGTGACATCATCGATGTACCATAAACAACAACCTAACCACAAAGTGACAATCAAAGGAGCTATATTTACGTAGCTCTTACATACTTGTGATGTTGTGGAATTGTCTTTTGAAATCCATTACATGCATGTTGTGGTGATCCGGTTTCAATTCCTCCCTTGTGATTACCCTTATTGTGCGCTGGTATTTTAACAGCATTCTGACTCGGTCAACTCTCCCACGCCGTACGACCTCCTCCCCCTGTTTCTACCTTATGGTTTCCTTTTGTGTTCTATCATATCTATATATAATTTGTTTACTTATTTGTTTGGTTTTAGTTTTTTTAATTAATTTGTCAAGGTGAGATATCGCCTTTCTTGTGTTTGATCATGACCCACTTTACTACAACGGATCTTGTAAGTATTTACAAGATCCGAGGTTCACACTTCAAGCCTCATCGCAACACCTAGAAGAACAAATAGAAATAAAGCAATTTCACACCCGACTCTCGCATTTTGCATATAAAAACATGAAACTACCATAATACACGAGATATATACATTCGTAAGGATAAAAATCATCATCAAAATCATAGATTATTTATATAGTTGGGATATTCAGACACTAGAATAAGAGAATTCGACAAGACATACCTTAGTGTACTTTCAAAGCTTTATTAATCGAAAGAATAAGGATCAGTCGGCCGAGTGACATGCACTGGTTGGACGATCGATAATGTAGAACAAAATTTTTCTTTGAAACCTCGAATGTAAATTAGATAAATAAACTAGTGGCAAAAACACCCTATTTATAGGAGGATTTCTAACCTCATCCTCCTAAGATTTGAGTATCTAAATACTATCTTTTAACTAAAAAGATAAAAACGTCCAATTGGTTAGACTAAAAGATTAAAAAAACAAAAAGTGAAATGGAGAAAATAATCTTCGAAAACTCACGATGTGGGACTAGTCGGCCAACTAGGTGGTTCAATCGGCCCAACACTTGGTAATTCACCGACTTGAATTGTTCTGGAGAAAAGGTCAATCGCTCGGACATCATGTTGGAGGTCGGCTGATCGTGGTCGGCTGATTACCTCCAAATATCGAACAAATCTTTGTGTTTCTCTAACTCAATCAATTCCGTTTTGACCTAGAATTTCTTGATTGTTGGGAGAATCTTAGTGTGTTGAAGATATTCTTTCATATATGTCTCTATTTTAGTTTCGAAAATACCTAGAAATATCTTGGAGTGCTAAGCTTCTCTCGTATGCCGGTCGAATCCAGATTATCTCTTCCGTTTTAATGGCCCTCTACCATTAGTGGTGCTCCATGTTCCTTCTACTGGCCTCAATCCTGAATAAGATCCAATCGATGATCAGATCGTTCTTGTGGTCCGGTAAAGAAGTCAGTAAACGCTCTCTTGTTGCCTGAAATACGGTGTGTACCTCCAAGAGGGATGGTGGTCTGGGTTTTCCGGACATTCTAGCTCGCAATAAGGCTTCTCTGACCAGACTTATTTATGATATTGATCGTAACCCTGACAACCTTTGGACCTCATGAATCTCCTCTAACATCCTGAGAAGGCACTCATTCTGGGACTGTCATGCCAAGCAGTACCATAGTTATTACTAGAAGACTCTCCTGAGCATTCGTGACGATCTCCCCATGCCTGCCTCCGGGACCAACAAGATCACCACAATTACTAGATCTAATGGCTCGTTTGACCCGAGTAAGGCATACACCATCTTCCGAACGGCTTCTCTTCCCCCTCCGATTGCTACATGCCCAATTATATGGTACAAGTTTAATATTCCCAAATGTAGCTGCATTGCTTGGATTGCAAACCTCCGGAGACTTCCCACTCTCATTAAGCTTCACCAATGGAACTTGATTGAGAATAGCACTTGCAAGTTGTGTACTTGCCGGCCTGGGGACAATGACCACCTTTGATTTGGTTGCAGCTACTCCTCGCTCGTCCTTGATATCATCTCTAAATGAGCTTACCCTGCCTCGTACATCCATTGCATTTGGACTTGGCTTAGAGTTCACCCCAACCCTAAATAAATCTCCTTGAGTCTGCTCGTGTTGTTGCTGTCACTGCTGCGATATACTTTATATGGAAGGCCGGCCCGCAACAACTGTGTCTACAATAAGACGTTCACTAGATCCATCGACAGTGCCGGTGATGCAATAAGGGCTATCAAACTTTATCTCTCTCACCATTGGAAATACCGATCTACCCAGCCCCTTGCTACTACCTGCTTGCTTGAGATTTTCCTAGTCTAATTCTCCCTTGTCTTCCCTCTCTTCTGTCAAATGTTGTTGCCTCCTTTTTCTTTTCTCTTACATGAACATTCTCTTTTCTTAATACAAGTAATTTTTTTTAAAAAAAGAAAATACCTAAAATACCTGCAATATCATTAATGTATAGAAAAGTCTCCAAGATACAAAAGAAAATTTTTTTATCAATAAATAGAGAAAATATATAAAAAAAATACTCAAACGATTGCGTACGAAGTTATGAATAAGGGTAAAAAAGACGTCAGGGTTTATCACCCGCCCAATATATATATAGGGCCCGTTTGGTTCCAACTCCGGAAACGGAAACGGAATGGAAACGAATTTAGTTCATATGTATATCCTTATTCATGAAATTTTATGGAATCATTTTTTTTAGTTTCATGCAAGATGCACTTGCTTCCCCACAATTTGTGTCCCTATAAGATATCAAAAGTAATTAAATTCTACTCCAATTACTTCAAACCCCATGAATGATTCCAAAAACTTTCATGAATAAGGGTATACATATGAACTAAATTCGTTTCCATTTCATTTCCGATTCCGAAGTAAAAACCAAACGGCCCATAATCATTACTTCATGTCTGCGTACTTGACGTGTTTTGAGCAACTGCATATTTCACGTGTTTCATGTCAGTCATTATACATTTTGTCAAAAGCAAAGGTTGCCAAAATGCTAAGATGCATGTATGAGAGAGTCTCCGAATATCTTATAATTTGTTGCTATTGTTTTTTCGGTATATTTTAATTTATATATCCTGTTAATTGATACTACAAATTTTAGCATTTTTTATAATTTAGATGTATATAACTAATCTCAAACATTTAGTAAATATTATGATAAAAATCATTTATACAAAAACAATAACAGTGAAAATATGCTTTTCAATAGGCCAATCTTTCTATTCATAAGTTTTTTTTTCTAAAAAAATAACTTTTTTCCCAATTTCAATTTATAAATATACAAGATAAATCATCATCACTACAGTACAATTATATAAAAATTTGAACAATAATTAAAGGGCTTTTCTTGTATACTTGGTCAAACACAATCACCAAGGGCATTATCAGGATAGTCCTCTAGAAATTTTGATCAATTATTAAAATCACGTCTAGTTAATCTGTTGAGGAAACTTATTTGATGGATATTGAGTTCACAAGCAAAACAATTAATTGAGTCAACTAGTTGTTGTTTTTTGAATGGTAGTTGTTGAACTTAATCGTAAGGCAATCGTTAAGTGTCAAAGTCCGAACAGACGGACCGGTAGAGTGGAGTCGTGTGCATACGAGCGCACATGCGTACGAGGCCGAAGCACAACACATAAACCAGGCGAGGTTTCATCCTATAAACAATTGACAATAGGAGGAGTAGTCCAGCACACCGACCTTATATACTAGGCTCGGAGTGTCCCCATCTTTCGATGTGGGACCTTATTATCTCCAACATGCCCCGCAAGTGCAACTAGAGGATATAGACCGAGTTGCACTTGTCCATAGGTTAAGATCGCGAGCCAAATTGAGGCTAACCGCTATATTAATCATGTCAAAGTCCGATACAGACGGACCGGTAGAGTGGAGGTCGTGTGCATAATAGCGCACATGCGCATTAGACCCAAACACAACACATAAACCCGGCGATGTTCCATCCTAAAACCAATTGACAATAAGAGGAGTAGCCCACCGACCTTATACTAAGTTCGGAGTGTCTCCATCTTAAGACGTGGGACCCTATTATCTCCAACATTAAGATAAATGCAAGAAAGTAACTAAAGGTCATCGTTCAAGGAATCCCAAGCTTTCCCTTTAGGGTTACTATAGTAGAACAAATAGTTATCTTGATTCATTAAAAATTGGTCGATAACTTGTTTCTTGATGTTTTACGAAAATACTTTAAAATTAATAAATTACGGTTTTAAAAAAGAAACAATTTGGTTTACTAGGCTTTTTCTAGTATTGTGTTTAGTAAATGTACCCCTTGAGAGAAGAGTGTGTAGAGTATGAGAATAAATACAAAAGGTTGGAGTATATTTACTTAATTGAAACATTAAAAAGTCCTATTTTAATTTTTCAAAAAGACCTAGTTACCAAAATTGCCCTTTAAAAAATTGTATCTTCGATCAAGACTGAGAGAGCAAAAGGCCTTTTAAAATAAGGTATTATAAAAAAGATGAAGCTTTTTCTACTTCAGCAATAAAAAAAATTGTCACTTGTATGTCCAAATTTTCATGTATAGTAATAAAATAATAAATATGTAATATTAAATTCTTTACCTCATGCAAAATTTTATAGAATAAATGAGGAAAATAGGGCTCCTAAAATTTTACTTTAGCAAAGTGGGCTCCTTGTATAATTTAGGCCTGCAAAAAAAATTAATAGCTGTATTTGTGGGCCTCCTAAGAAAAGATGGATGGATGAATGGGCTGTCAAAAAAATTTAGGCCTGCAAAAAAATTAATAGCTGTATTTGAATTGAAATGATGGGCTGTAGAAAATTTAAATGCCAACCTCTTTTTTTTTTAACCTAGCCGCATCCTTCTTCTTTCTTCTCTTGCTCAACCGCCGGACCTTCACTTCCCTACCTTCTCAGTCTCTCATCCACTTTCCGTCTCAGATGAAAACCGAAACCTGCTCTGTTGGTCATCTCCTATTTCAGCCCGTCGAGGACCGGCACTGCATGCCTTCAATCTTCTTCTCCAGCCCGTCGAGGCTTTTGACAAGTCTTCCCCTTCTTCCTCTCTCGTTCTCTGTCTCTCTCCGCCTCTTCCCCTACCCTTCTCTGCACCACTGGACCAAAGAAAGCACAGTCGTCGCCTTCCATCGCTACCGATTGGCCGCTAGGGGTTTAGAGTGCCGCAGTCGGTGCCTTCGATGCACAAGAAGAAGTAGTCGACGAGCCTTCCCTCACTACAAGACGCTGCCAGGGGTCGCATTTTTGGGTATGTATTTTTGGGTATGCATTTTTAGGTATTGCTTATTGAGTGATTGATATGCATTTTTTGGGTATTGTTTATTGAGTATATGTGTGTGCAGTTTGGGTAAGTATTTTTGGGTAATGTTTATTGAGTATATGTGTGTGCAGTTTGGGTAAGTATTTTTGGGTAATATTTATTGAGTATATGTGTGTGCAGTTTGGGTAAGTATTTTTGAATATATGTGTGTGCAGTTTTGAGTATTGCTTATTGAGTGATTGATATGCATTTTTTTGGGTATGCATTTTTTTGTATTGTTTATTGAGTGATTGATATGCATTTTTTTGGGTATTGATCATTGAGTATATGTGTGTGCAATTTGGGTATGCATTTTTTGTATTGCTTATTGAGTATATGCGTGTGCAGTTTGGTTATGCAGTTTTGGATATTACTTACCCAAAAATAGAACAGGGGATTACTTTCAGATTTCGGTGAAGGGAAAAAGAAAGGACCTGCGTTTGGAAGAATTTGAGTTATGGAAGAAGAAAGGAACTGCATTTGAAGGGAAGAAGAAGGGACATGAGATAAATAGGGAAGAAAAAGAGTTGCATTTATTTGGCACAAATTCCATGTAAAATGTCCATCAAATTGTCATCAATCAAATAAATGACTATCACTTTTTTGTACTTTTTCTGATTTCATCTAGTATATAGGAGCCCATTTTCTAAATGAATAATTGGAAGACCCTAAATCCAAACTCTACATTGTAAAAGGCCTACATTGCAAATTCAGCCAATTTTATATCATAAGATGTGCAAATGTGTGTAAGATAAAATTACAAGCTAGCTATTATTGGGAATTTGCAAACTATTTTATTATTGGTAAGTTAACTATTATTGGAAAGTTGCAAGACAATTTATCATTTGTGTGCCTACTTCTCATTATATTTTTGTTATAATGTACTACAAACTTATTATATCTTTATAATGGATAGTCACTAACTCATCAAAGAAGAAAACACGTAATTATTTATTATTATATTCAAATTAAATCAATCACGAAATTGATTGATTGCTTCAAAAACATCATGACTAATATTTCAATAATTATGTATATAATATGTATATAATTGTCTCCTAATATGTCAGGGATCTTAAACAAACAGGGTGGTTATGGATGACGAGAAAGAGTTTTGATCTTTTGTCTCTTTAACCTTTTTATAAAGATAAACATTTCGATGTACTTAGACGACGCATCATCTAATAGATTAAAATGTCAAAAAAATTGGTAGACAGATAAAACCGTAATGAAGAACAAGTACAGAAGAAAAATCAAAGAAATACACTAAAGTACAACACCTGAAGTAAAGAGATCTTCAAGGAAAATGAGAGCGAGTCAGTCGCAAGAGAGCGGAGAGTGCAACGTCTATCTTTGAAGGAAGTGCACAAGAAGCCTAGGGAACAATTGTGGACACCTCATATTTGGTCTCGAAGTAGAGCCTTCATGTGTCGATCACAAACTCACGACCCTCCAACACAAAATCCATCAAGGCTTGCTCAAAACTCGGAGGACTCCATTACAAAAAGTTGAACACCTGTGTCAAGTGAATAACTGTGAAAAAGATTCAGGGAGAAGCATAATGTAATCCCCTACAAGAAAAGGATTTCGCACATTTTTTTTAAATATGATAAAGAGGATTGGAGAGAACATATCGTTCACCGAGCATCACCAAATATAAAGATGCGATTATGAGATTTTTTTGATTTTACAAATTGGGGTTTGAATGGGTCGAAAACAAAGAACTTGACTTGAAAACACGTGAGATGTGTTCATAGTTGTTAGATGGGGTGTTGTGGGTTCATGGAGAGACTTTGGAGTTGTCGGAGTTTAATGAAAACTCCATAAACAGAAGTAAGACCGGGTTACAAAGATTACCGTTGTCGAAGTACCGGAGATCATCCAAACTAGAAGTTAGTTATTACAATGAGATGTTTTTAACGAGTCTTGTTGTTGTTTAACATATTTGTCCATAAGGATAAAGACATAATTCATGTTAACACAATGACTTAGTCATTGAACGAGGCCACAACATCTAACCTTTGAGACTTGATGGTGGTGGCGAAGAAAAGTGTTGAAGATAATAAGGTCTCACGTCGAGAGATGGGAATACTCCGAGCCTAGTATATAAACTCGGTGAGCTACTCCTCCTATTGTCAATTGGTTTTATGATGGAACTCTCTAGCAGTGTTCCATCATAAAATCAATTGGCTAAGATATTGAGTATTTGTGGATCTTGGAGCTTATCCTAGATATATTAAAGTGAATGAAGCTCATTGGAAGTGTTTGGACAAAGAAAAATAAGCTAGCTCTAAGCTAGCTCCGGGTAGCGGTTTTGGGCTCCCTATGTGGGCTCGGGCCTCGGGCTTTCTAGGGCTTCAAGGCCCATCTTTCAAGTAACTTCCATAACCGATTTTAACCGCTTTAAACTCCCCAAAACCGTGGCCCCCTATGCCTATAAAAGGGAGAACCATTTGCACTTGATTTCACATTCGTTTTTGCAACAATAAAGCTTTTAGTTTCATTGTATTGACATTGGATAGGCCTTCTTATAAGCTTGCTTGCAAAACTCGAAAGACCAATATAGTTCCTTTGTATTGACAATGGATAGACATCCATCTTAGTTTGGTTTTGTATTGACAAAACCTAGGAATACCCTTTCTACAAAGTAAGACAAGTAAGTCTCTTACTTAGTCTTTGTAACGTGTAACGTTTTATCCCACTAAGGTATTTGGATATTCCCGGTGTAGGGGAGAATACACTTAGAAGGAAAATTTATTTATGAATGACTCATTACATAATCCAAGTCAATGTTTTAACATAAAACAATCGGTTTATAAGACTTGTAATTGAACTTAATTTCTATTAGAGTTTAGTCTACTCCTTTTCGGAGATTACAAACTCTTGGTTGGATTTTGTCTACTCCTTTATGGAGATTACAAACCCTAGTTTAATAATTTGTTTTCACTTCAAGATAAATTATATTAATTTGATTGGCAATTGGGATAATCGTCTACTCACTTAAGTGACACTACGACTCTTTGGTCTAAAACCGGACACCGAAAATCCAACATGAACCGCAAATAAACTGCATTTTGCAGTTTGGTTGCGGTTTTGCGGCGGGTTTTTTTTGCGATTTTGTTGTTATTTTGCGGTTTGCGGTTCGATTCATCAACCGAACCGCAAAACAAAAACTTGCGAACCTCAAACCGAACCGATTAATTGCGGTTCGGTTCACCAAACCGCAATCTGCTCAGCCCTATTTTAAACTAATGAAATATGGTACTTGAACATAATTTGCAGGAGTCATGCTGCACAATGTTCCAGGTCCGAAGCTTTGTGAGGGTGGGGAGGCGATTATGGCTTGCGATCCACGTGATAAAGCTACTCTTGGGTATGTTAAGGCCTTTCCAGATGAGGCCTGCAAGTTGGTACGGGAGGGAGAGGTGTGACGTTTTTCAGATGAGGTTGTAGGCAAGTGTAGTAAAGAATTTACTATTTGGCTGCGTGGTGAGGGTGGGGAAGGAATTGCCGTAGCCAGCATCAATGATTTGGTCACGAATCATGAGAATCATTCGCCAAATATGATTGTACTTGAAGTTTGATGGGAAGGTCCAGATGGAGCAGCCTTTTAGAATGTTGGAGTGAATCCATTCGGACCATAGACTGGGGCTCAGATGGTGAGATCAAGATCCTGAGAATGAATAATGATGTACACGATATAAACTAAAAAATCATATAATGGACATGTACTAAAATCCTTACTATAGTAAAAGAGGGAGTTTGCCCAATGAATAGGGAGTTTCCTATTTTGCCCTTATGCATGATTAATGACTATTTTGTCCTTGATTTATTAAAATAATTACATGGATTACCTAAATAGTTTATGGGGGAGAAGATTACTTATACACGTGTTAGTCTCTCCTCTTTACTTTTCAGCTTCTTCAAATACGTGTTAGTCTCTCCTCCCTCCTCTCTCCTTTTTCATCTTCCTCTTGAAGCAATCGATTTTTCATCTTCCTCTTGAAGCAATCGATGGCCTCACATAAAGCACTTTCAATTTGTGTTTGCAATGTCTATGAGATGAATTAGGGTTTGTGTTGTTGGCGGAATCCGACCCATCGCTGCACCGGATTTTGTTTCTTCCTCTACCACAATCCGTATTCGCGAGGTATGTTGATTCACCTTTCTCTTCCTCGCTGAATTTCCTGGTGAGTTCATCCATGTTTCATTTCTTTGTTTCCTTACTTCTAAAGCTTCGGATTTGATTTGGTGCAAAAAAGTTGAGGTCGCGTCTCAAAGGGATCGCCACCATCCTCTCCCATGTAATCACTCTTCGATCTTTTTCTTCTTCTCTCAAACCAGTTCTCAATAAGGTAATCTCTCTTCGTTCTTCCACTAGGTAGGCAAGGATTATTTAAATTTACCTAGCAAGCTTATGTGTCATTTTCTCCTTCCCCCTCTTAATACGTGATAAACTGGTGATCGATGTTGAAGGAATTAACCTTCTGCTGCCTTCTGCCTCTTCTTCTCAAGCTTTCTATGTAATCGCTTATTCGATTCATCCATTTTCAGATCAATCTCATCCAAGCTTCCAGGAGTTCCATCTCCAACAAAGATGCGGTTTGAAATTAGGGTTCCGATTCCCAAATCTTGTCGATGCTTTCTGTCCACCTTCTCCTGCACACCGGATTCTTCATTTCCCACACAACCGGGTTCCACCATCCGCTGCTCCGCCGGAGTCCGTCTTCCCCAGGTACGGTTTTCTGCCCAAAGTGAACATTTGTGATACTTGTGAATGCTGTTTGAAGCCTCCTTTTCTCAAAGGATGTCGCTCAGTTAGTATAATGAGGTTGTTTTCGAACTATACTTCCTTCATCTCTTCTTGAGCTTGATTCACCCTTGTCCTCACTCATTGATATGCAATGTGTTCTTTATGAAGAAGAGCAATCTGCTTATCATCAAGCGATTGCTCATAATATGAGGTCATGAAGTGATATTTGCTTCCTTTATTATGCCTTTCATCCTCATCCTGTTTTTTTCTTTGGAAACTACGTAGGGATGGGAAGGTTCATCCTCTCACATTCATTCACCATACATCGCCATATCAGGCATCCTTGTGCAAGTTGATGGAGCATTAGTTAGTTACTAAACTTCAACTTTCATTACTCTCCTTTCAGCTTTATCTATTGCATACTTTCTTCACATGTTGCAACCTCATGCCCGTTGTAGATGCTCCTCAGGAACGTGTTAGAGAAAATGAGATCCTGAGTAAGTGAAGCCTGATTTACTACCCTGACTTCCTTCTCCCTTTTCTTTGATATGCTTGTTTATTTA
Organism: Fagopyrum esculentum; assembly: GCA_033239045.1. Classification (NCBI taxonomy): domain Eukaryota; kingdom Viridiplantae; phylum Streptophyta; class Magnoliopsida; order Caryophyllales; family Polygonaceae; genus Fagopyrum; species Fagopyrum esculentum. Next base: position 5,368,231 of record BSUD01000001.1, read on the forward strand.
TTTTGATTAGCTTCAAGGTACCTTGGAGGAAAAAATGACTAAGCAAGAAAAGGGGTTACTAATTGAACTTTTGGGTTGTCATTTATGGGCCTGCTGAATGTGTTTTATCTTGATCATAAGCTTCAATTGAGTTTTTTCTGATTCAGTTGATTTGGTATTCATAAATTGATAATATTATGTAAGATATTTTTGTTCACAGCGGTGTGTTTCATGGATTATCCTTTGTCTTTTCTAAAGGTTTAGTTTGCGTTATTAAACTTTTCTTTGGGACGGTTGATGAGCAGATTTCTGATGGATATGAACAATGAAAATGTTTTGAATTTCTAGCCCGTGAAAGGAGCATAGTGCTTTACACAGAGTAGTGATCGACATTAGTGTTTGCCCCATCTCGCATGTAGTTAAGGTAACCATTCATATCCCTGTACCGATCCAACATTTAGATTACAGTCATGAGTTTGTGTTGCAAAGAGCTAGGATTTGGGTTCTAAGTTTTAACAATTGTCGGTAATTGTTTTGTCAGGTTGATAGTGTTGTCCAATAATTTTTGTATGAAAGAGAAGTCTTATCCGCACTTGCACCATCTGATGTGCATTACTACTCATGCTACCTTTTCATATTTGGAGGATGCCATGGTTATTTTCTTTATCTTTTCATATTTGGAAGATCCCTCTATCGGGTTCAATTTTATTTTTTGTGTAATTACATAAAACCATTTTTTTTAGATGCGTTTTTCTCATGCTAACTTTTGTTCTGAAAATATTGATGTTGGTTCTTGTACATGGTAGTTGCCACTTTTTATATTTGGAAGATGCCATGGTTATTTTCTTTACCTTTCTTTTATTTACTTGTAGGACTTTGATGATGACAAACCTATGGCATGGAGTCACTACAATGCTGAAGGAGATGTGGAATTCAAGGCTGTTTTTTTGTACCTTCAGTAGACGAGTACTTGATGCAATACTTGATGGACTATGAAGACAAAAAGTTCCAAAACGTGGCGAAGAAGGGTCTAAAGCTTGGAAAGGAATCCAAAGATGACAAGGAACTCAAGGAGTCATTCAAAGACCTTGAAAACCGAGTCAAATAAATAACCATGGCATCTTCCATCAATTTTAAGCTTTCCTTTCAAGGGAGGTATTGCTTCTTGAATGACTGAAATAAGGGTTCATTAGTTTAAGCTATACATTGCATATGTCCTATGGAGAGCTCAATTTTAAGCTTTCCTTTCAAATCCTTCATGTATGTTGCAGAAGGCGAGTTAGAGGATGCCCATCAAGTGTTTGATAAAACGCCCAAGAAAAATTGCTCACCTTGTAGGTATCCATCTTGCTCAAACTCCACTTTTCAATATTTGATACACATGCTGGAATTTTTTTTATATCAAATTTTTGTAATGTGATTGAATATCTTTGCCTCTTTTATTTTCATCTCTACCCTTACTTCTACAATTAGCCCATAACTGAGTTTATATTCTTGAGCTAAATCAAAATTATGTTTCTTTTGTTCATGGTTTCAGTTTGCTCCTTCAATAATGGTTAACATTTCATCTCAATAATCCATATTCGAGGCTATAATTTTGTGGCTTTAGTCCCATTTAGAAATTTCAGTAAGCATTAGAAAGAACAAATAGTTAAATGAAAGTTTAAATTTACACCAGCCATATATATATAAGTCTATACATTGCATTAGATATAATAAACATAATAATCTCTAAAATTGGAGGTAATGAGCCTAAGACGAACAGTAGTTCCTCGCGGAGAGGTTGTGGATAAGCAATGAGATTATTCATAATCCTACTATTAACAAGGTTAATAAAGCTATATTTCTCACTTTCTAAAAATATGTAAGATATGATCAAACATGCCTTACTTGTACTTTTGAGTTCTGTACCATTCAACTTTACAAAATGCTATTTTGACTAATTTATATTTGATCACTAATCACTATATATGAAGTTCAACTTGAACCTTTTCGGTTTCTTCTACGAGTTTTCTAGCCACCGCTACCGAAGCCCATCGGTTGATATTTAGAAAATATGCCCACATAATTGTCATTGATCACGCTCTTCTTCGGTTTAATATTGGTTTAATTTTGTTCCCCTTTTTATATGGGTGCTTCTTACTTTCTGAGAATATGATCTTTGTTTAATTTGTGCAGGTTGAGCAAGTTATTCTACATCTTTCTCAGGTTCATCAATGGGATTTCTTTCCTGTTAATGATCACCTTTTCAAGCTTTGATTTCTCGCTTACTTCTTTCCCTTTTTTGGTTTGTTTGTGTAATGTAAAAGTTTCTCTGTTTACCTTTGGGAATTCCAGGAAGACGCGAGAGTTTATTAAGCCTCATACTGGTATGAACAAACTTTTACCTTCCATTTCATTCTGAATTTATGTTATTTGTAGGAACTAAATATGGGTTTTTCTGAATTATATGAAAATTTTTAATCTCTTGAAATTCTTTTTTTTTTTTTGTTTTGGTAGATGATGCACTTTGATTCGGTGGTAGATTCTTGATTGAGATTGTCCTAAATTATACCTCTTTCAAGTGTAGATTTATTGTTGAATGAATGTTTACAGAGTGTTCTATAATTTCTATTGAATCAGAGAAGTGGAACCACAATCTTTACGGCTATCGGGGTGGATCGACTCCATGTACACCGACTCCGGCTTCTAGGGGTAAGCTTTTCAACCTTCTCTCTGATTTCTTTTGTCCTTTTAGTCTCCCGAGCTTTGGATTTGTGACAATTTATTTTTCTAGGATTTCAGTTCGATTATAGGTTCTCCAGTGTTAGATGTTTGGACTCTTCAACCGATTCATACTCTTTGGTCTCGCACCCTCAAATTGAATCAGGAATTTACAGTTTTGATTTAGACTTTTGTGACAGCTTGACTTCAAATGCTAATTAACCGTATTTCAGCAGATTGTTTGGATTTCCGCCTTCTTCGTTTTCTTCGAAGGAATCGCAGTACCTGGCCGAATGTACGTTTGTGCACTTTTAGGTAGAATAAGCCCTTACTTTGGCTATCACAAATGAAGTCTAAATCAAAACTGTAAATAATTAGTTAATCTAGAAGTGTACTTTTAGTAAAATAAGCCCTTACTTTGGCTATCAATTTTATTTCAGAGATTTTAATTGAATGGGTCATGCTACTTCTCTTGTTTCACAGTTATTTGTTTGAAGAGCATTCAAGACAACTGCTAGACGGGATTGTTATTAGCTTCTTCGTTATTAGTTGCGTAGTATGTTAGTAGGTACATTCATGTTTCCTACGAAAATGTAATATCATTGTACTTTTTATATAAGATTTGTCCATCTACATACTGTAATTACATTTTTCGCGGTTAGTTTTGACAATATAGTTCCCATTTGAATATATCACCTACACAAAATTCGATTGCAAACAGCGGCGCGCGTGCGTAGCACGCGCGTCCACCCTAGTTTTAAAAAAAGAAGAAGCTAGTACTACTTTTAAAAAATATGAATAAATATTACAAAAATGCTTAAATCAATGTAACAAAACGTTTGAACCAGCTTATAATATTAAATTTAAATAATAAAGCGGCATCAATGATTTTTTTGAAATCCTCCATTTTCATTTAATAACAATATGGACTAAAAAAATTATATAATCAACAAATAAAATAAAACAGTTTCAAAAATAAAACTACAATAAGGTGTGAACTAATAATAAAAATATCTGAAAATAACATATAAAATAATTTTTGGAATTGGTATAAAAAAAATAAAATTGAAATGATTCAATAAGTTGGATTTTTTTTATTAATTTAAAGAGATAAAGCAAGTTATTTGGTAAACTGAATACCAACTATGTCCTTAATTTGTCTGTTTTTTTAGGGCTGTGCATACGGTCCGGATCGGACCGGATATTTCCGGTCCGGTCCGAACCGATGGACCGTAAATTGAGAAAACCTTGGGCCGTAGACCGAACCGGGACGGTCCGGTTTGTACTTTAATTGTGCAATTTTGGTGAGCTTTTCTGATCCAAAACCGGACCAGAATGGACCGGATCGGACCGATCTGAACCGGACCGGACCGGAAATTCGTAGTTTACGGTCCAACCCGGGTTACGGTTTTATACGGTCCAAAAATCAGACCGGACCGTAACCCGAATTTTCAAAAACCTGGACCGTGACCGGACCGTAAATTCCGGTCCGGTCCGATTTTGCACACCCCCTAGTTTTTTTTATTAATTTAAGGAAATTTTGGCTATATATTTGCGTCATATGTCACTCATATCTCACCAAATAATTTCATTTACAAGAAATCACCTAATCCTTTAATTTATTTGTGTATGTGAAAATCTAGCCACTTGTTCTATATAAAGGAGCCAATTTGCACCTTCTTCTCTCAAACTACACTACATTCTCCAACTACACTTGCATTCTCCAACTCTGTGTTTTAGCTCTACAATTTGTAAAATGGGTTTGAAGGGAAAGCTAACATGTGAAGTTGAAGTAAGGTCCTCTGGAGATCTCTTCCATGAACTATTTGCTGTCAACCCTCATCATGTTTCGAAAATTACTCCCGAACACTTTCAAAGTTGCGAGTTGCACGAAGGCGAGTTTGGAAAGAATGGATCTGTCATTTTATGGAACTACACCATCAGTAAGTCTAACGTTTTCTACTTGCTTTTATATTTATAGATTGTTTAGTTGGATCAAGCGTATGGAAGAAAATGGAAAGATATCGGTTAACAAAAAGAAGGTAAAATGATTATGTTCCTTTTATGTTTGGAAAAACATCTAACATTCACACATATGTTGATGGATTAGTATACACTAATCCGTTTTCTAGGATAAAATTCTGGTAAAACCGACATACACTCAATTATGAATTTAATCCATATGTGATTTTTATTTTTTTTTGTTTAGAGGGGAAGCCGGCTATCTCGAAGCAAATAGTGGAGAATTTAGACGAAGTGAAGAGGACCGTATCATTCAGGGAGATTGAAGGAGATATGTTGAAGTTTTGTAAGACAATGGTAATCCATCTAAGTGTTATTCCTGAACCCGGTAACATTGATCTAGTTAATTGGACTTTCGAGTACGAAAGACTTAGTGAAGAATCACCACATCCCGTTGAAGAACTCGCGTTTGCGATTGGTTTTACCAAGAACATCGAGAATCACCACCTCAATGCTTGAGTGAACCATCAATGGTTACATGAAATCAATTATTGATATCATATACATATATATGATATTCATAAATAATTTGTGTGGCTTGATTTTCAAAAAATAAATCATCCTTTTGAGGTGATGTGTGTGTATTGTCAATGTCTAGTGTGGTTTGAGGAATTGTATGTGTATGTACAATTTTCTTATGAAGCAATATGTAATGCACTGTCGATATCTATATATCTATATATTATAATGCGACTTATCTATAATATTGTGCATAAGTTGTGTTCTCGGTTTGTAGACTGATAGTTTTGATTTGCCACAAGCCTACAAGTCCAGTCAGAATTGAAAAGAATAGAAAATGTTGGTTTAGGTTTAATTAGTTTAGAACCCGTGCAATATTAATTTTGAATACATTGATAATATACTTCAATATGCTTCGATGATTAATTATCATATAATTATTGAAGGTATAATATAAAGCATAGTTAGGTGGTTGACTCATATCCAATTATATACCAAAGTCAATAATTTTCGGAGATATTTTGGGAGATTAAAATTAATTTGATGACTTTCTTGTCTTCTACCGATACGGTTTCGAAAAAATAAAAAAAAAACTACAAATTTAATTTTTATAAAAAATAATAGTCGTCAATTTAGATTAAAATTTTTTTATAATTTTTCAGGAACAATATATATATATATATATATATATATATATATATATATATATATATATATATATATATATATATATAT